>CATQJL010000223.1:79320721-79570822 GCA_958299035.1 Cylicocyclus nassatus
AAGCCGCGTTTCGATTACTCGCACGAAGATCTTTAGAGTGTGGCTTATCAGCCATTGGTCGGTAGGATGCGCAGCCTGCAACGTCCCCTTTGCTCTTGCATATCGGAATCGTTGTGCTGGTGTACCAATCGCGAGGCACACTCTTGCTCCTTATGATTTGATTGAGGAGACTCGTTAGCCATGTGGGTCTGGATGTCCACATATTTTCCAGAACTCGCTTGGTATGTCCTGGGCCAATCGCTTTGCCTTTTTTGTTTTCGTTATAGCTAGCCATACCTCCTCTTTCGTGACTGTTGGTACTGGTCCATGTCGGGGTCAGTTCTTGGGATGGAGTTGACGCTGAGGCCTGTGGTAGCTATCAATTCGGAGTAGGTTCTCCATCTTTCAGTGACGTCCGCCGGTCTTCTTAGTGTCCTACCAAGTTTGTCTCTGATATGGAGGAAGTGCTCCATATTGTTTGTAAACTTTGCCCTTCTTCTGACTATTCGGTGTATAACTCTTCTCCCTGGCGAGACTACAGTCTCTCGTGAAGCTGTTTCATGTAGACCTGTTTTGCCTCCTTTATTACCATGTGTTCGCCAAGACCAGATCATGAGCTGAGGCAAAATTCAGAATGCGCTCACCTTCATCATTGCATGTTCCGTATCTGTGATTTCCGTGACACTTGTCACCTCCTTCTCGCCTTTCCCCCATATGTCCGTTAAGGTTCGCTCCCAGGAGTGTTTCATACAGTGGAATTGAAGTGACGCGGTCATCGGATTTCTGCCGGAAAGCGTCTTTTTCATCATCCTTGCATCCGACGATGACTCATGGAGCCTCCAGACCGCGCCGGAACCGCGCTAGTTGTCGCTTTTGCAGCCAGTAGCTGCTTTCGAGCCGGTTGCCGCCAATGCAGCTGAAGCTCATTGTGACAGATTTTGTCCTCGGAGCATCGCGAGAGCCTATTGGCACTAAATATTAGGCTTTTCGATTCCTTCCAACATTCTTTTGTTTCCAAGGTCTTCTTCTTTCAGTAATTAATTCACTGGAGATTCTACGATGCTGGCGTAACCGACCCATGGTCGAATATTCAATAACCTCCCGCTGTAAAGTTGTTTCTTTATCCAAAAATGTGATGAACGGCGTTTTGTCTTTCATTCTTTTTAAACTATTCTTTTACGGTAGTTGATCGAATTCGTAGAACAAAGTTTCTTTGAATTTGTCTTTAGTTTTGAAGCTATGCTACTTCAATTAAGGACATCGGGTTGCGAACTTTCCCTGAATGTAAGTGTGAACTTGTTGGAACTTCGTGCAGCATTGTTTTTCGTACTCTTTCGTTAACTTAACCATTAAAATCAGGGAACGCTCGCAATCCGCCTCCACACAAATATGAGAGCTCATGAATCTTTGCGGAACGCTATTTTCTGCACAGCTTTCGTTTTGATGATATGCTCCGCTGTGTGGTGCACAGGCAAGGTTTCTCGATGTCTTTTCCGATTTGAGGTTGGTCTACTATGCGTGGAGTGGACGATATCGTCGCAAAACGCAGTTTTTTGCACTTTCTAATTTCAAAGCTACTCTACTATACCGCTTGAAGGTACACTTACTGATATAAGTTTCGTTTAACTACTCAAGGTTAGCTATTTTACTATGCTGAAGTAAACAGTATATACCTTGAGTGGAGAAGGAGAAAGCACCAAATGACTCTGGAATAAATCGTCAGCGTAGTGAAGTACCAAAAGCAATAATAGTAGAGAGAATTTGAGTTCTGCAGCTAAATCGCTGCTACGGCACGATGGAACAGCTTCAAAAACAAAGAGGGTACCTTCGCAACTTGCTCATCCACCATAGTAAACCAGTTTCAAAACGAGATAGACGTCGAAAAGGTTTTGGTTTGCATTAGCTCTACAGCGGGATTTGAACTGAAAGAGTTTCACTCGACAATGAATCGATTTTTCCAGCATCGTAGACGACCGAAAAAAAGGAATCCGGATCAAATAAACCATATCTGCAATGAATTACTACAGCAAAGAAGAGAACTTTGGAAACAAAAGAGTGGACAAAGGAATCGAAAAGCCTAGCATCTAGTGCCAATAGGCTCTCGCTACGCTCCAAGGACAAAATTGACACATTGCGCTTCAGCTGCAATGGCGGCAACCTACGCGAAAGCAGCTTTTGGCTGCAAAAGCGACAACCTGCGCGGTCCCGGCGCGGTCGGAGGCTCCCTCAGGCGGCGATGACTCATAGGACTTTCCCAGTATCTACCTTCACGCCCATTAAGCGATCGCTTATGCGTTCAACGTCGACTATGTTACTCCTTAGAGTTTCCGAGACAGCTATACCTACTCGATTTTTGCTGGAACCGTTGGAAGCTTATATCCATCTCCGATATCTTGCAATATTGCCCCCGCTCCACTTTGTTTCCTTTATGCAGGCTCATCGATTCGCTATCTCTTCAGAAGAGCTGCCATTTCTCGAGTGCAAGAGGTGAGTGTACCCACATTGATGGTAGTCAGACGGAGAGTCTGCGATGCCTTGGAATGTTGCCTTTGGTGAACTAGCCGCTTTAGCCGTCCCCGTTCATTTTGCTGAGAAGATAGCCCTCGTCCATTATTCGCATTCATTGGGCTCGATGCGTGTTGGTTCCGGGTGACGCCCTATCCTTTACTCGAGTAACTGTATAAAATATGTCTGCACTGTTTGATGCTACAGGGTGTTTCTCAGCCGGCTTGTCATATGCAGTTTGACGCTAGAATTGTGAGCAAAATTTTTGCCGCAGAAATTAGGCTCAGGGTGGAATCGTACTCGTGGCCATCAGCGCAATAACCGTTAGACCAACTTTGCACGCATTATCATATGCAATAGACGCTGGTATTCCCCTTCTTGAAAGGAAGCGTCTTAAGGCATACAAAAACAATTCTGCGCTCATAATTTTCATAACCTCAAGGTGTATGAGTCTTGTAAATGTGCACGTAAAAATGCATCCTACGTTTTGCACAATTTTCTTCCTTCTTGATCTGTGGAATCGAAAAATCAACTCCTATATGTTCAAATGGCGAGCTTGATGTACCCTCCTGCTAGGTAGTTCGCGCATAAATGGGTACCTATGCAGTAATCCCCTAAAACGCCTGCACCGAATGCATGGTTTACTATGGATCGCACCTGTTGCCATAGGAATTCAGTAGTACTTTCTGACACTCGCTGTGGTATGCACTATTTCCTGATAATATTTTCCACGAGCGCCTTGTATTATTTTGAAGGCTAATTCACTTTTGAGTCCTATAAGAATAGGAAATTTTGCATCTTTCCGCGATATAAATAAACCATCCGACTTCTGTTTCTTCTGATTCCGGAGTCATTTTCAGATAATTTTAGCGTTTTTCAGCGATTTGACATAATTTAAATTTAACCTCAGTGACTGATGTTTTTTTTATCAGTAATGTTTTTGCTTGTCGCATTTCCCAGCCAGTGAGTGTCGAAGACTTTGACTCTGGTGCGTGTAACCGGCACTTTCAACAGCTGGTGGTTGTTTGTGACATTCTCGCTATCAGATTTCGCATAAATCGATCGCAATGTCCACGTTACCAAGTGTGGAGTTTTTCTAAACGATGAGTAACTATGGAGCGGAACTGCCGAATGTGTCCTACTGGTCAGTGATCGCTGCAAGAATTACAAGCTCTTGGAGATCTGAAGAATCACTCGTGATTGTTCATCGAAATAACACTGTTTTCCACGTTGCTAAGGGTTTTCTCAAAATTCTGGTCCTGTCCACTATTCGTAAGTTTGCAGTTGAGTTTTTGTCAATCTCGTTGGCTCCTCTCCGCCGTACGACTCTTCCATGGAAACTCCATCTTCATGAAGAAAGAATATCGCGGTGGACTTGGGAATCGCCCAACGGAAGGACTCATGCTGAGATCGACCACATTTTCACCAACCGAAGATGGAGCTTACTCGATGTATCTGTAGTTCCATCCTTCTGTAGTGGCTCCGATCACCGCCTCCTTCGAGCGAAGATACGACTTAGCCGAAGGCTGGAAAAGAAAGTCTGTCATAGTGCCGCGAGAAGGAAGGAAGTCGTCTATGACGGTAACAGGCTGGAAGAGCTCATATCAAGTTGTGACTGGCCCATCGAGGAGGACCCAACGTACGACTACGACCGGCTTCTAAAAGGATTGCGAGCCTGCGGAGAATTCGCCTCAGTGACTTCTGAGAAGAACTTGGACCGCATCTCGAAGACCACCAAGGAATTACTCGAAAGAAGAAGATCATTGAGGCAGGATCCGAATGCAACTCATCTCGAGCAACTGATAGCCAACGCCAGTTGCAGAAAAGCTTTGCAAGAGGATCTCAGGAAGTACAGGCAAGCCAAGATACTGGAAGCAGCCGAAAGAAGACGAAGTCTCAAGAAGTGCCGAAGGGACCTCTGCGAATATCACGTACCGCTGGCTGCACTACTGAACGAAGACGGGACTCCGACTAAGACTTCTTCCCGATACAAGATGGAATCTATCGCGAAGAACTTCTACACCAACCTCTTCCGCTCATCAACACCCGTGCAGATGCCCGTTGTTCCCACTGGGGAAGTACCACCACGAATTCTACCTGCTGAAGTGCGTATTGCGATACAGACCATGAAGACGTCCACGGCTCCAGGACCAGATCATCTTTCCGTCGAACTTCTGCGAGCCGGAGGACACCGTCTACATGAGATTCTAGCGTCGCATTTGACTCTTACCTTCAGAAGGAGAAGATTTCCGACCAGTGGAGGACGTCAAGAACCGTCCTTCTCTTCAAGAAGGGTGAACGGGAGGATCTTCGGAACTATCGTCCAATATGCTTGCTGAATGTGCTGTACAACTTTTCACGAAGATTATCCTCGCATATCAAGGACACTGGATGAAGCCCAACCCCAAGAACAAGCTGGATTTCGCAAAGGATTCAGCTGCATGGACCACATCCAGACCGTTTCGAGGGTCATAGAAGTCTGCCGGGAGTACCGACTGCCTCTCGTCCTAACCTTTGTCGTACGAGAAAGCCTTTGACAGCGTCGAAACCAACGCCATCCTGTCTGCGCTAGTCGATCAAGGAGTGGACCCAGCTTACGTGAGGACGTTAGCCGAATGCTACAAGGACTGTACAACGACGATGCAGCTATTCCATCGCCCCCCCCCCTGACCATACCAATCGGGAAGGGGGTCCGACAAGGCGATACAATCTCGCCGAAGCTGTTCACCGCGGCCTTGCAGTGGGTGATGAAGTCACTAGACTGGGACGAGAGAGGCATACGAGTTGATGGGAGATTCCTGTCCAACCTTCGTTTTGCGGACGACATCATTTACTTTTGGAGCAGTATTACTGAAACAGAAACGACGCTGAAGAAACTAAATGAATTAGGGAAGAAGATAGGACTGCGAATAAATCGGAAGAAGAGTCAGTTTATGAAGAACGCCCTTTGCGAAGATGCAGAAATGAAATTGGAAGGCACCCCTATTATTGAGACGTCTTCTTACGTGTATCTCGGACGTTAGAGGAACATGGAGAACGACTTGAGGGAAAAACTTAACAAGAAGAAGAAGAGCAGCTTGGGCCGCCTTCGGGCCTCTAAAGGAAGCCACCGACCAACTGACGGACCCGGAGCTTCGTGCCCACCTGTTCGACTCAACCGTTCTCCCGGCGCTCTGTTACGCAGCTGAGACTTGGGCCGACACTGTAGCCACGTCGAAAGCTTTACGGACCACCCACAGAGCGCCCGAGCGCAGTCTTTGAAAATGACCCGACGCAAGCAACATCTAGTCGGACTTCGCAGCACGGATATGAGAAGAATGTCCCGTCTTCGTGACCCAGCGGAATACGTCGCGAAAGCCAAACACCGATGGGCCGGTCACATAATGAGAAGAACAGACGACAGATGGACACTAAGAACATCGGAGTGGATTCCTCGCGAAGCCAAACGTCCTCGAGGAAGACCACCGACGAGATGGGCAGACGTGTTCGTGGAACGGATGGACCAGCTGAGAAATCAGCTGGATACGACTTTCGCCCCTGGAACTCGTAAACGCAGCCAACGACGACGGCTAAGAAGATCGTGGATGTCTGAAGCGAGGGACAGGGAAAACTGGCGACTTCTGTACTGGGGCCCGCACGGCACGTGAGGACGGGCCATCTAAGTATCTAAGTAAGTAAGTTTTGTCAATCCTCGCGTTCCTGCATCTGCCGGATTCATTTCCCTAGGACTATAACCAAAATGAACTGATATTCCATTACTATACAAAGCTTCCACGATTCTTCGCATCTCATTAGAGGCAGTGTCCAGGCAAATCTGGGCGCAAGGGTTTTTCCTTTGGATTTTGATGAGGGGGTGCTGACTAAAAAAGCAGCGCAAATGATTCCGGCTGAAAAATTCATCCCCAAACACTTCGCGCCTGCGCCATGTTCGTTATACCTCGCGAGTGGCTTAGGACGGTCCCAGCGCGAACGTAGTGTTTAAAGGCAGTGGCTCAGCAAGTCTCAACCTAGTCAAATTTTCGCTTACCTGGGGTTATTCGATACGCTGATCACAAAAATTCACTTTAGAAATTTCGAAAACGGCGAAAACCAGCGTTTTTCAACGCCCTCCCTTCAAGACTGGACCAGTGGAGCCAGGTTGATGACGCTGAATCGTTCCGGGACCCGATGGTTATAGCATTGCGGCGTGCAGCCTCCAATGGTACAGTCTTTTTCAACACGGAGTAGGCCAAACATTCCCAATGGAGCAGCGCGTACGCACCGCCAATGGGTCAACGAGATAGATTAGAATGAAGAGACGCAGACTGCAAGGCGGCGCGAATCGCTGCAAAGCGAACTCCCGCCAATCCAATTTCCGCCTAAACTGAGTTGAAATTAACTATAAGAAGGAAGTTGCCAACTCATCCGGGTGCGTGTAAGATGGGCTCGCGCGTGTAATTTTGAGAGCGATTTTCTCGACGGGGAAAGCATGCTGTGCAACCGGGATTGCACTGTTTTCATACTTGGACGGTAAGAAACCTAATGCATTAAAATTCTGGGTTGTCAAGTTTTGCTGACTAAGTGAGCGAAGCCGTTTCCTGGTTACGGTTACAGCGCGACGCGAAGTGTTTAGAGACGAGTTTGATTTCTCGGCCGTGAATGATTCATTTGCGCCGCGGCCTGCCGAAGTTCAAGCAACAAGACCATGGCTTCCTTGCTGAGTCTTCATTCCTGGAGCAAAGGCATTTTCTGTGGTGTAAATTCTGTCGAAATCGAGGTTTGCACCGTTTTTCATGAAATTTGTGGGGAAAGAACAATTTTTCGCTCCAAAAACTGGTCAGCCAACAAGGAAGTCATGGCTCGCTGGTTGAACATCGTCAGGCTCTCTCTGTAGCTGACCAGTTTTTGAATCGAAAAAATTGCTTTCCCCCACAAATTTCGTGAGAAACGGTGAAAAACTCTATTTCGACAGAATTTACGCCACATTGCCCACGGCCTCCAATTACCTCCTTTTGCTCACAAACCCGTGAGACTTTTCCTCCATTGTTTGATTTCCAACGGCCAATCGTGATTTAGAGTCTTCTATCTTGCCCTTGCTTCCGCAGTGAACCCAGCATGCTTCTATTTTGGTCAGCCTTGTTAGGGAAGCGGTCATCTTATTTTAGCTAAGCAACGAAAGAAGCAAGTAGTATTGAGTAACTGAATCTGGTAGTGGTATTTGAAAGGAAGTCAGATATTATTTTGTGTCTACCTGCGAAATTTGATTTTTCGTTTATCAAGCTTTTCTAGAAGGAGATGACACCGTTGATAGTTAGATGTAAGTCCCGACTAAGCAAGTACTAGTGTGTCTGCCCAGACCCACTTACAGCGACCCGTAGGGTCGCTAGTATTATGTATCGTCTGAAAGCTTCTGAGCACACGAGAATCTAACTTTTGAAGTCTCAACTTGATTCATGCAGTTCTGAAAAAGTTATGAGCTGTTAAATCTTAAAAAGCGTTTTTATACCTGCTTTTTCGAGAGCCTGGATCTTGGCGCTGTTTCAATTGATCAGTGCGGCTAAAACATATTCTGATAAGCCTTACTCTACAAAACCCATGAAGTATCAACATTGCACACCTCCACAAGTCAGATTTATAGGAGTTCAAATGTCAGCTGTCACTAAGCAACCTATATTCGCGTAATTTTTTAAAATTCTCGATCTCGGCGGCCACTGCTCAAATCGACCTGATTCTTCTAATGTCCGACAGAACAACACCTTCCCTTTAAAATCTTTGAAGGTCGCTGGCATCTACAACCACCAGATTTATAACAGTGGAAATTTCGCATGGCTTTTCGCCATTTTATCATTCGAAAATCTGGTTCTCGGCAGTAACTTCTTGGATTGACCTACTTTCTTCGCAGTATTAACAAAATTCGTTTGATAAAATCTGCAAAGTCTCGCTGAGTTTCACTTCCACATACGCCATTCAATTAATACGTTTATTTCAAACCAGTGCGTCACCTCTGCTTCGCAGAGGCTCGCACTGGCTCTACTATCGAAGCCCTACTCATTCTCGCATAATGATGGCATTGATTGGAACTCACCGAGCAATGCCGATTATTACCATGAACAAAATGTAAACAACTATTCATTAAGCTTTTGTTAAATCGGTGACTTCGCGTGGATGAGACTTTTTGCACGAAAACAAACGCAAATTTTTATGGGTTTTCGATTTTCCCATGGTCTTGACCTTGCAATAAGAACAGCAGTCATTGTGAGCTACATCTTTGTGCAAAAATCTCGTCAAATGCTCTAGTACAACCTTGGCAAATTGACCATTTACGCAATCAATACTCTTTGGCGCCGTTTTTGTAAAGTAATGGACTTTTGATCACTTATTTGCGCCTAAGTTCATGGCTTGCACATCTACTTGGCATAAACATTCACGACTCTGCAAAAAGTGGAATTACGAACCCAATTTTGCGGCCCAAATGCAAAGTTGTTCCATTTGAGGTGCAGTTTCTGAGGGATCCACTTAACGGATCTGCTCGTGTTTTTGCATGTTGGACTTTCTTGCGGGTACCATGCGCTGTGCAAAATTTGAGCCCAGGAGGTTGGCTGGAACATGCTCTATGAATTTCGCAGACACATTCACAGACACACACACAAAGTCACGTAAACATCCTTAGCCCGTTATTATAGGTAATATATTATGCCACTGCTCTCATCGTATTCGTGGGCCTAAAGAGGGCTGTTGGGTCAGTTATTGGCCCTAAAGAAGACCATTGGTTAGAGGTCTTAAAATTCATTAAGGAGCGTTGTTCTTCGAATTTGTGGAAAGTGCTGGGGCTTTGCGCCCATGCCAAGATGGCCTTGGGGTGCTCGCAGTAGGAGACGACGAGTTTCTAAACGTAAACTGAGGGGGAAAAAGCTTTTAGTAACATTTGAATTTGTTATTCTTATTTTTCCCATTTATTTTGTAGAAGCTTATAAAACTTTTGTGAAAGAGTTTCTGCGAAAAGAGAGTCGAGCTGTGCTTCCCCACTCCCTCCCCCCCCCCCCCCCCCAGTCGAGGTTTTTGGGAGGTGAGTGTCTGGCACTATCACCTTCACTTCTGACGGCCAGTGGTAGCTGGGACCACCTTCACCTTTGGTAGGCCCGGGTCCCCCCTCCCCCCTCGCACCTCTGTAAATAACTGTCGCGCGTGCAACCAGGAATAAGAAGGAACTGAATTTTCATTTTGTCAAAGATCTTTGGCACAATCTAAGGAGTAGTAAAAGCAGATCATACTCTCAAAGGCAGCGTCCCACCAGAATGGGGGTACCTGGCTCTCGTAATGATGTATTAGTAGACCCCATACCTAATGACTGAAGTTCGGAGTGAGAAAGGGGGTCTACCAACCCTGAAATTTGCTCCGAAAGTGGGCCGAATCTTACGGTAGGCTCGGGCGAGTGCGAGGTGCATGCAAGGCAGAGACGCAGAGTAGTTGCGGGTCCCTACGCTCATGATGTATGCGCTATACGCACTCTGGCCCTGCAAATCGATATTGCCGTGTGGGCGGCGTTCGGCCCTACCGTAAGATTCGGCCCACTTTCGGAGCGAATTTCAGGCTTGGACGTTAGACCCCCTTTTTCGCTCCGAACTTTAGTCATCCCTTAGGTAGGGGGTCTACTATCACATCATTACGAGAGCCAGATACCCCCAGTCTGGTGGGACACTGCCTTTAAGGAAAAGTTAAATTTTTTTCAAAGCGGGTTTCACCAAATTTTGTAAAAGTAGTATCCCCAACAAAAACGTAGGGCTTTCCATGGTCACGAAGATGGGTGAATTCACCATTGCTCATTTGAGCTCTCTCAGTTCTTTTCCTTCTTCTAAACGCTTTTCTGCAATCATACGTTAGCTTCAATTACCTGTAACGATTCTAAAAAATATGAAGGTTGTTAGCCTGGACGCCTTTGTAATCCTTCTTAAGCACTGGCGCAAACACACTTGACCTTAGCGATCATGCACAGCTTTATACTTTGATAATGTCTCCCAAAACATAGAATCATTTCTTACGGCGAGACTATAATTCGCTCAAGCTTTCTACTGGATAATCTAGCAAAAAGGTCTTGTTGTGTGAAGCACATGGCTCTATCCTTCTTTTAAGATCAAGAGCCCTGTGGTTTTTTGCTTTTAGGAGCAGAACAGTCTGCCCCAATCCCAATCAGGCCAAAAATGGCGTGGCGGGAGTCTGCGTCGTTAGGGTTTTGCGTCACGCTTACGGTCTGCCTGTCTATCCTCTCTCCAATCTCTTCGCTCTTTTCGACAGTGCGCATGTGAGCCTCGAAGCGCTGCGAACGCGCAATCAACCCCAACGTTTTGGCCTGATTCCGACTGGAGCAGACTGTATAATATCACTGAAGTAGGAGAGGTCAAAAATGGATTAAGCCATTTTTTTGTACAATTTAGCATTTGAAGCTATAAATTCTTAGATAAATATCCTTCGGAATGACTCACTGGGTCTTTCCTTCCCTCAAAATCAAGCTCCCTTTGCTTTTTATGCTTTTAGGAGCATAAGTACGATTTGCGCGAAGTAAGGGCGGCCAGAAGTGATTTCAAACAATTTTACTACAATTTGGCAATGAAACCAAGAAATTCTTGGCAAAGATGTCTTGCCGCATGAAGCCCATGTGTCTCCCACCTTTGAGACCACACTCTCTGCTTATTTGCTTTCAGGAGCAGAAGTATAAATTTCGCGAAGTAGGAGCTTTAGCCTTGAAAACAATGAATTCTTAGCAGAAATGTTCTGCGGTAGTGCGACCCTACGGGTCGCTAGTAAGTGGATTAGGACATATAAATACATTGATAACTGCCGCGTGCAACTAAGAATAGCAAGGAAATGAATTTTCATTTTCTCAACAATCTTTGGCGAAGTGTAAGTAGAGTAGTAGTAGATGCAAGATCATACTATCAAGGAACCTTTTGACAATTGGTGATTTCCAAATTAACTATGTTGTTCTTCCTGCAAATACCCTGCCCAGATCACAGATTCTAAACATGGGAATCACCTTAGCTGTCATTTATGTAGAACAGCTGATTCAACCCGAATCAGGCTCACACACAGAAACTGCGCAACGGTTGCAAACACACCGACCTTCGCAGTCCTGTACTCTCCTTATAATCTCTCACCAAAAGATGGTCATTTCTTAAAAAGAGACTAAAACTCGTCGAAGCTTTCTCTTGAACAATCTTAACAAAAGTGCTGCCGCATGAAGCCTCTGGTTCTTCTTTTCCCTATGACCAAGCTCCTATAGCTTTTTTTGTTTTTAGGAGCAGAAATAAGATTTCTGCGAAGTAGAAACTGCCAAAAGTTCATTCTCATTTCTGCAGTCGCAGCAAGTAGTTGGTTTACAAGCTCTATTCCTAACTTTCTACCTAGTAGGTTCGAATCCTAATGTGTTTTTCAATTTTGCATTGCCTCAATTAATCTTTCTAAAGGTTAGGCATCCTCGAAGTAAATGCATGTCTTAAAAAAACCAACAAAGAGTCACTTTTTATTTGAGTGTTTCCTATATTTATTCTGAAAGGTGTTTACATAAATGAAAATGAATGGAAAATCATGTCAAACACAGTGATGAAAAACCTATGACAAAGTGATTAAAACGTAAGAGATGCTCGCAGTGAGCGCACTGCATAAAGAATAAGTCGTTGCAGTTGGCTTTCTCGCACTCACACTTCAATTTACGCGAAAAGCAGTATTGTACTGGGGCTTAGAATTGACCAGGATGCTCATCAAGGTAGCCTGCGGCATACCACAGGTGCTATTCGAGTAAATGCACTCGAATTATGATTAATAGATATATTTTAAGCAAACAGCAATTTTTTCTCCGAATTTTCCATATTTTTCTCGAGGATGCCTATTTTTCAAAAAGAACATTAATTGAGGCAATGCAAAACTGAAAAACACAATATAATTCGAATCTACACCTGCATCAACTTATGAGACTATTGTTCTAACCACTCCACCACAGCCTGCCAGAGGTATCTGGCACTCCGACCGTATTTCCCTCGGGCGGCCAAACTTGGCTCAAAAATCCTCCATAACTCCTTTCAGAAAAATGATCAGCAGAAAAGGAAGTCAAATTCGGAACTGGCGTTTCGAGACGAGTATAATGGTATACATATCATCTCAAAAGGCCAAGGATCGTTCCCTTGTAAGGCTGGTTTTGAATTTTTCATTTTTTTGGGTCATCAATCAAGCTTCTTTGCTAGTCAATCGATATCGCGCCATCGCTATGCCCGCTCCGAATAACAAGTCTCAACTTGTACAAACTCGTACTCGGAAGAAGCCTGATCAGATGCCACCAACAGATCACGTTGTTAAAGGCAGTGTCCAGGCAAATCTGGTCGCATGACTCTTTCGCCTGGAAATTGATGAGGGCTTCCTGACTAAGGCACTGGCCAAGGGGCAGCGCAGATTGTTCAATCACGGCTGAGAAATCCGTCCACGTAAACCCCGCAGCTGCGCCGTGACCGTTACCCAAAAACGACTTCGCTCACTTTAACACTACGTTCGGCTGGGACCAATCTTAAGTGTTACGGTCACGGCGCAGCCGCGGAGTGTTTGTAGATGGATTTCTCAGCCATAAATGCATTATTTGCGCTGCGGTTTGGGCAGTGCCGCTTTAGCCAGAGCCTCCACGACAGTTTCCAGGCAAAAACCCATATGCCCAGATTTGCCTGGACACTGCTTTTAAGAAAGATATTCGTAATGATGTTGATTTGAATGATCTATCCGTGAGTGAAATCATTGAAACGATTTTCGAAAAGAACCGTGATCCACTCATTGAGAGATTAGCGCTGGCCCTGAAAGGAAAAATCCCGAAAGATGTTGAGACAGAAAAGAGAGAAAGAAGTGTGGTGGTGGCGGGACTTTCCGAGGCCCCTCCTGGGCAGGCGATATTGAGTAGGAAAGAGCACCTTGAGGGAAGAGTGGCCCAAGTTTTGGAAATTTTGGGGGTCGATTGCTGGCCCACAATATATCGGAGATGGGTAAAGTTGTCGACGGCAGGCCAAGACTTGTGAGGATCATATTTCCCTCACGCATACCCTCGATACATAGAGCCACGTACTCTGGTAACCTTCACTTTGAGGGCTATGAGGGGACACAACCTTCATCTGAAAAAAACAGAAGTCATCCGGGGCTTCGCCCCGGCTGTTAACATCCTGATTATATCGGAACGAATGTCAATGAAGCAAATATATGGAATAAAACCTTTAGCTTATCTTAGCGAAACCGAGAATTTGCGTTTTCGTAACATTTTTTATCTTAAAAAAGGGTTTCTGTGGGATTCTCGCCAGAATTCAGAACAAAATTTCTTAGTTTGCTTAACTTTCATTTGAACAAAATCGAGTATCAGAAGTTTAGGGAAAGCTAATTGGAGTTAAATAAGAACGAGAAACTGCGCCTAAATCTTGCGCAGAGAGTTGCGCACGAAAACGCTGGTCTATCTCGTCAGTGAGTGATTTTTGAAGCTTGAGACGTTGTCAGTTCTCCTCTTCATGTCATGGCGACCAGAATGGTATATAATGTTGTAGGGTTTCGTTGAGATCCCGCGGAGATCTACGACCATAGTCAAATGCCCCGTCGGCTCTGGCCTGTCTGCGCTGCTCGTCTGCGTCTCCGCGCGCTGCGCGCTACCTCGCTACCCCAAACGCGGGGCGCTGGGCATTTGGCTCTGGTACCCTTTTCTTCGCTGTTTCAAATCCAAATCTAGCAAGCTATATATCATTTTGAAGCTCTTAATCTCTATTTTCACGCTGACAACGTCTCAAAACCACATTTTTTGACTTCGTCGAGAAATCCGGCAAAAACGTTGTTTTCGAAAATCTCTTGTTTTCTTCTAGTTTAACTCTTTTCATGTGGTTTTTTCATGCAGTCTATAGATCTTGCTTCTGTTCATAATGCAGACAACCATCCAGCCCTTACCTCTTGGATTATAGTGGAATTTTTTGCGAAAAACCGAAAGTGCGTTTTTCTTTACCTTGTTCAGTTTCAATGCTTTCGCATCGATTTTTTCCAGCTTGGGCGATTGTTGCTCAGAACAATAATCACGACAATCCTGGCAACGTCCCAGGAAACAGGAGCGTCAACGCGGGGGTAAAAATTCGAAGACGCATCAACTCAGACACTCGCGGTTGACTCGCGCAGGGCAAAACGAGGTGTAGCCATTGAATGCGTGGGCGACTCGCGAAATCGGTGTCGCGGCAAAATCAGGACACCTGATTTTGTGTCGCGGCAAAAGTGCGCGGCAAAATCGGGGCAAAATCAGGACACCTGCGCGAGACACCAAAATGTCGCGATCGTTCAGAGCACGCGGTCTACGCCCTTAGTGAAAGCTTTTTGCGTTCTCTAAGCGCTCTCTCATGCCTTCCTTTTGACTTACCTTGAGTCCTTTGTCACGCTGGGTCCCGTTTACGCTTGTTTCTTTTCTGCTGATAAAACCCAGTCTTACGTCATAAAATTTATTAACAAATACCGCATGATCTTCTCGAGTAGAGTTTACAATGACATGGAAATGATATGCACAGTCAGCAGCAATTACAGTATTGAAAACACCACAAAAACGACACATTACGAAAAAACTACGACTAAGAATGAGAACAGCATCAGTCTTCGACTACTTCAACTTCGTCTTCGACGGTTTCAGTCTTCTGGATCACTTCGTCTTCTTTAGTAACAGTGCTGCCTTCGACCATGACACGCTTTTTCTGAAAATGAAAAATTATTGTTACTAGGATCGTATAAAACAAATGAATCACCTTTGATGGAAGGAGCATGGCCCTATCAGGGTCAAAATGATACCTTCGAAGGTCTTCCCTGCAAAATTATAGTTCAGAAGTATCGCTTTCTGTATGAGAAAACTCACAAAGCTCTCCCTATTGCTATCCTCGTTTTACCGCTCCAGATTACTCTTTTCTCTGAGAGGACGTGGAATAATCTTTCGCGAGCGTCGTCATTTTCGGCCAAGTCCAACCACCACCTAAATTCTAGTGGACATGAAGGTCTTTCGAGAACATACATACTTATTTGGATTCCGTTTGTGCTCATCTGGCGTCCTCAAAAGCTGGTCGCGGTGTAGGCCAAGAGCGTCAAGGATGAAACCTAAATCAGTTATTGAAAGTAATGTACTCAAATACACATTGACCCACTTATTAAGAAATCGACTAATCCTTCCGGGAGGTCCTTAAGATGGTCAAATTTTCCCTTCTTTCCGCTCTGTCTACAGGCGTACTGTTGAATTTTCGTAGGTGGTTCGCACGCCTAAACGGTGATTACAAGACAACCTTATCATCTTCATCTATTTGTCGCTTACATTTAGAAAGAAGTGTCGCATAAAGTCGAGCACCAAAAGGAAATGATCATGGTCATGCGCGCGTTCCCACATCCGATAAGATGTAGCTCGATGCGAACTCGTTGAATGAAAGGTGCTGAGGCTCTATAAGCCGTGACAAGGCTCTACAAGCCGTAGTAACAGGAGATAAGCAAAACATGACATCTTGAAGAAAAAACCTCGGTTTTGATTTCAATGAGCTACTGAAAATCCCTCAAAAGTCAGCATCTGGGGTGAGTACGAACTCGACACTGTCGGCGATGAGCGCCGCACACCCCACAAAAATAACTTCACTTACCTGGCGAATGCTGCATGATATGATATAGAAAGTATACTATAATATATGACTCCCTCCATGAGCAAAACAACAGCAGGCGTGGACCAGTAGATGTTCACAGCGGACAACAGCACTCAAAACTGCGCTGACCAAATACATCACATTGAAAACTGA
The DNA here is from genome assembly GCA_958299035.1 of Cylicocyclus nassatus. Classification (NCBI taxonomy): domain Eukaryota; kingdom Metazoa; phylum Nematoda; class Chromadorea; order Rhabditida; family Strongylidae; genus Cylicocyclus; species Cylicocyclus nassatus. The sequence continues at coordinate 79,336,993 of CATQJL010000223.1, forward strand.
AGCACCCTATATAGTCAAGTGCGCTTTCGAATATATGTACAGATGCTTCTGAACGTCCTCACCTTATACTCCTGAGTTTTCCCATATTTCGCCAGAGGGTCTAGTCGTTCTAGTACCTTCAACATTTCTCCAAATGCATACAGCAAAAAAATGGTTATTTGTACTTTTATTCTGTTTTCTCACTACTGGATGATTCTTGTTGTAAAAAGCCAGCATACTACAATACAAAATTGTAGTTTGCAAAAAGAAAAGGAGTAAGAAATTAGACAGCCAAATTGCGTAAAAAGTATTTTCGTGACAAAGTAGTCTCGCCGCGAAAATAATCATTTTTTTGCAAAACAAGTCGGGAATCCTGACTCTACCTAACCTTTCCAACCATTGACAATATGCCAAGCAAACACAGAGAAGCCACTGCTTTTGAAAGTGTGGAAAAGTTGGACTCGGCCATATATTAGGCGTTACCGCTGTAATCACCAGAGGGTACTGGTAATGGCGGAACAGCAGCAATGCATGGTCGGACCCCTTTGCTAGTTACATTTCCACTATTTTTGTCTCTTTTTTCACAGAATTTGGAAACAGCCAAGTGTGAGCATTCATAACAATAAATTCTTACGGTAGTCTCTGAAGATCGCGGCAAAATATTACCTTCCTTCAAACACAATTCACACTATTAAACGGCAATGTTGATAGAGAATGATATAAAAAAAAGTTAAAAAATCACTTGGGGAAGAAATGATAGCCTCACAAATAAAAAGCTCACCTCATTTTATCGCTATCAAAGGGTGTTTCAAATAAGTTAGCAGCAATATACAGGGTGTCCCAAAAAAAATGTATCGAACGTTTGATCGTCAATATCTCTCTTTCCAAGAAGTCTTTTGCCTTGCTTCAGGTACCGTTTAGTAGAGCTGGCTTCAACTTAGATTTGCATTTTAGAACGAACCACCCATCTCTCTTATTACTGTAGGATTACGGTAGAAACTTGGAACGTATGGTGTCACTGTGGAAAAAGCTGCCGTTTCAAAAATTTTCAAAAAGATGTGAAAACTTGTGTAATAGGGTTTTTAGGGACGCTGAGTTCAATACTCAACTATTCACAAGATTGCGAAGCTTTCTAAACGGTGTAACCGCATTTTAGGAACATTGAAAAAATGGCCGCTACCTCTTACCTCGCATAACTCTTCAATGAAGCATCATAATAGGTTGGGAACTTTACAATTAGAATCTGCAACTTCAATTAGCCTAATGTTAAAGTTTTCAGGCTGTTTTGTTTCCTTTCTGGGGCAAAATGTGGCCTTTCATTGCTTAAAACCTTCTTTGAGGTTTCTACCGTAATCCTACAGTAATGAAGAAAGATGAGCAATTCGTTTTTAAATGCATATCTAAGTTGAAGCCAGCTCTACAGACTGGTACCTGAAGCACTGGAAAAGACTTCTTTAGAAGAAAGATATCAACGATCAAACGTTCGATACATTTTTTTGGGACACCCTGTATGTATAGGCACATGCCGTATGTGATGGGAGTATCGGTGAGAGTGACGCATCCAGGAATGCCATCTCAATAAAGAAACTTTACGAGTAAAAACACACAACACAAACAAAGAACGTCACCTCGATCAAAAACTTTGCCATATGATGCATTCTCATGTCGAATTTCATCTCCTTGCTGAATCACCGCAAAATGGTGAGCGAATGTGGGCGAATCTCATGAGATTCGCTGAATATGTAAATTCAGCTAATCTAGAAAAGTTATCCCGAGCATCAGAACAAGCTGGCAACCAATGTAAGCCAGTTCAGCCTAGAACATGGAAGTTTAGTCATGTCAAGAACTTTATGGTGTTTATGATTGCTACCTGTCGAGTACCGGTAATAATTTCTTCGTCTTGCTTCAACAAAAATCGCTCGAAAGTTGATGTTGCGTGGAGAGCGTTCAGCGGGAAATCTTCAGCGTCCAGTGTCTCCAGATCATGGGCAAGAGTAAGCAGGAAGTCAACTAGTAGTGTGCATATCTGAAAGACTGAGACTGTGCAGAAATTTTAGAATTTCGATCTTCCGTTACGACAAGGCTCACCTCCTTAGATATCTTCAACAAACACACAGGAATGAAATCGAACTCTAAGAAGGCTATGACGTCTCGCCATATGTTCAGCTTCTCTTCAAAAAAATCGAAATAGCCGAAATAACAAGTCCATGTGAGTACCCACTAAGTACAACTGCTCGCAAGATCTCGAAAAAGTTCTCCAAATTTCCTTCGGCTAGCTCTTCGTTATTCACACCATTGAAACACGTAGCAAGGTGGTTGAAGTGTCGATTCCACAAAATCCTGCCTGGCTTCCTAAACAGCTCAAAAGTCGAGCTGAAAAAGGAAAAGCAAAAGATAGTGTGAGAGGTCATAGCGGAACTGGTAGGAATAACGAAGGGTCAAACAACGAAACCGTGGCAAGAAAATCTCCCGATAATCAGATAAAAAGTTGGAAGCACATGGTAAGATAACATTTGATTGACTTTCTACACACAAGTAATCTCAAAAATATCGAGTTAGAAAGTGTTGGGATCCACTGTTTCAAGCAAAAAGATTGAAAAACAATGGAAAGCAAAGTGCTGAAGCACCCTCCCCCCCGCAATAACAATTGAAAGAGTAATTCAAATCGAAAGGAAGAGAAGCAAGAAAAGCTAGGAAGAATTGACCTATACGTGCGTTATTTCGAAATCTTCGCCCGTCGCGGCAAAATCGCACTAAAATCGGGGCGAAACTAAAACGATGACTCGCGCCGGTCCACCGGATTTTGCTGCGAACGCCCATTTTGTGGGCGGATCCCCTGCGCGAGTCAACCGCGAGTGTCTGAGAAAAATCAAAACCCCGTGTTACGAATTGCTGGTCCTGGAGCGAAGACTTGCATTTTGAAAAGCCGCCAAATGAATGATTTCAAGCCTCATTGCAGCGTTTTTACCCTGTTTTCAGCAGTTTCTTTTGCTTTTTACATCTGTTTTACGTCAATTTTTCTTCTCTGATCATCTTTAAACAACCTTCACTATTTATGACGTCAGATGTTCGAACAACCTTCACTTTTGACGCCCTGTCTCTAGAATATCGAAGGTATGCCCTCACGGCATTTTGGTCGCAAGCTTTAGCGAATTCATGTCGGTTAAGAAGCTCTGCCCTACCCAGTGTCTACCTGCGCAGGCGTCGCCGACCTACGAACAGGCTAAGGCGAGGAATCGAGGAAAACCATCAAAAGAATGGGTCGTCTACATTGGAGAACTCAAAGCATATCACACTTCTTCCAAGGCGTCCTTTGCAAGGAAACGCATAAACATGCAAAGTTTACTTGATCATATCTTTTTTTATCTAGTTAACTAACGACCCTAAGGGTCGCTAGCAAGTGGGTTGGGGCCGATCCGTTGATACATACCTTCGAAAGCCATTGTAAATAGGTTTGAACTCATTTCATTTTCTGAACGACTCGCGAGTTGTAAATAATACAGTGCTAGCCATAATTATAAAGACACTCTAGAAACTGTCGTAATTTGCGTTCTTGTCGACGAATCTGTCTGAAACTTTGCTATTTGGTGCGCATGTTAGCCTGCCACGACCCCTCCAAAACGGCTTCCGATTTTGTTGAGTTTGAATGGAGAAATTTAGAAAAATTCGAAGAAACCCTACCGAAAGCTGAACAAAATTAGAAGGACACTTGGATTTTTTTCACCCTATCGCATGCCCTGACTTTAAAAATTTTTTGTGCAGTTACATACTACAATATGAAAGATTTACAACATATGCAATCGGTCATCCTTCTCAAAAAGAATTGTTCACTGCATTTTTTGCTTTCAAAAGCACCAAAAGTCAATTAGGTTCAACAAACAGGTGTTTTGAGGAGTTTTCAAGCCTTTATTCATTTCAAATGATAGTCATGGAATCCACTGACCCTTCTGGGTACATGAGGTGAAGAGCGCTTTCGTAAACTCTGCGGGACGGACAGCCTCCATCCTCAACATAGGCTTGTCACGCTTTTGAACTGCAAAACTCAGTTTGCAATGTCCGTAAACTGCTGAATTTGATCTACTACATAGCCCACATGGTGATGCAGCTTTCGCAACAAATTTCAGATTTTCCCTAATGATGCGGTAGCGATTAAAACCTGAAATATTTTCCACGAAAATTTTCTGTGAGCAATAGTTCAAGATAATCATAAATCTCACTGTTTTCTTTTTTGTTTTATGTTAAGTTCTACCCAAAAAATGAGATTAGCTAAGATTTTGAATTTCTAAGCGGTCTCCTGTTCTATCTCGTGATCTGACTTAGCTATGATTGTGCAGGGTGCTCCACTTAACATTCAGTGGATGACAACCGCGGCTGAACTATTATGCCAACCGAAATTTTTCCTAACTATGCACACAACTTTACTTTTGTACAAACGACGTAGTGGCCACATTACAGTATTTTCTGTCGCTTGTAAATTGTGTTTTGTGGTTTGAAAGCGTGACAAACCTATGTTGAGGTTGGGTCTGTCTGTCAATATCAGCGATCACGCGAAGCTTACGAAAGCGCTTTTTAACTCATTTATCGAAAAGGCTCAGTGAATTCCATAACTATCATCTGATTGTGAGATGAATAGAAGCTTGAAAACTCTTCAAACCAGCTGTTTGTTGAAGCAAATTGACTTTTGGTGCATTTGAAAGCAAAAAATGCAGTGAACAATTCTTTTGGAGAAGGATGACCGATTACATATGTTGTAAATGTTTTATAATCTAGTGTGTAAGTACAAAAGATTTTTAAAGTCAGGGCATGCGATAGTGTTAAAAAACCCAGGTGTCTTTATAATTTTGTCCAGCTTTTGGTAGGGATTTTTCGAATTTAACCAAGTTTTTCCATTTGAACTCATCAAAATCGGAAGCTGTTTTGAGGGGTCATAGTAGGCTAACATGCGCACTAAACAGCAAAGTTCCAGACAGATTCGTGGACAAGAGCGCAAATTATTATAGATATGGCCAGTACTGTACCAGGTTGACTAGTAAATAAGTTCGGTTACTCGCAAATTCGAAATTCCATAACAATTCAGAAGCAGCTATTGCGTAAAGGTTTATTGCGAAGAGGTAGCTTTAGCCTTCTTCTCTTACATATCACGTAGTCAAAAATTTTTATCGTCGAAAGATGACAGTTATATGCTCTTATATGGTCCGACCTCTGAAAAATCGCTTTTTTGAATTTCTATTCGTTTTTGGCCAGTAGTGAGTGATGAATTATGTGGCGGTTAAATATATTAGGTCGTTCCGAAAGTAATGTCGCTTTTTTCGAATGAAGGCCACTGTTCGTGGGATCAACATTTTCAAAAGATCTTAGGAGCATTCGATGCAGCATTATATCTTCTTTTTAATGGTCCTAATTTCACTGCATAATGTTCAATGAGCCCTCGAAAAATTAGCAAAATCTGCGACTCATGCTTTTTGCCATGGTCAAGTTCGGCTATTTTTCTAAGTTTTTGTACCTAATCTCCGAAAAAGTACAAGTGACAGGTAGAGAGAGCAAACACTATAGAACACAAAGTAATGTTTTTCTTTTTCTTGGCTTGCTTCTCAGAGCTTCTACAATCAATTTCTCAATGCCATCAAATTCCATAGTTAGTCAAGTCAAACCTCACAGAACAACAACCGGCAAGCGACTCGGGTGTCATTCGATGCAGCTTTTTCTCCACTTTCTAGCGGTTGTTTTTTGTTTCCGATTCATCAATCCGGGATAAAATCTCATAATTCAACTTTTCGAAGGGAACCCAAGGTGTACCTGAGATTCTCAAAAGTTGCTAAACCGAAGCGGTGAATGCTCGTTTGGTTTAAAAAATTGTTGCCAAACCATAATCCATCTTTGTAAGTTTCAAAATCCGAAGACTTGCTGGCGTTTGATGCACTTATGTCTGAGACGAGCCTGCTAAAATTCGGTGGTTCCATCAAAAAATCTGTACAAAAATTATGACGAGCCCTGGAAAGTAGAAAAAAGGTGTGCTGTTTCCTGTAGGGTTTGCTCCATCCATCTATTACTTGGACTCCTTCTGAGGTTTGTTATAAAATTTTAGAAAAATGTGAAACTTTACCTTCTCAAAAAGCATGGGTTGCAGATTCTGATAAGTTTTTCAGAGGCTATTCAATTTTATACGGTAATCATATAACCGCTAGAAAGAGAATGAAATGCTGCATCAAATGCTACCAGAATCTCTTACACATCTTTGTTCCACGAGACGTGGCATACGTTTGAAAAAAGCGACATTACTTTCGGAACGACTTAATATAAATCCTCTGGCTACATGGCGAACTACAATGGAGATTGTGATCTGCTGTTTGTGATTGGAACAGCAGATCTGGAAGTCATTTGGAAGTCATTTTATGAGCATTCAAGATCGCTTGAATCTGACCATCTGGTCGTGGGAGTTGTTTGAATTTCAGAATTTGGTGTGTGACGGCAGTTGTGCATTTTACGCTCAACTTCGATTCGTTTTCGGAGCATTATTCTCCAAAAATCAGGTAAAAAGATGTGACTATCTAACTTTTTCACATCATTGTCAAAATATAAGGTAGCAAACCATTCAATTCCCCTTGATTTCCAATGGTACCATACATTGTTAGCAGTGCCGGATTTGAAACTTACCTACATGGGTATAAAAATGTGCAAATGACTTGTTCAATTTTGTAAATAATTCAAATATTTTTTAAATTTTTTAAAAATTCAAATTAGCCTTGTAAAAAATTTATTTTCGGGGTATTGGGTCCGAAAAAACCTTAAGAAGCACTCCAAAAATTTTTTCGGAGTGCATGACTAACGCCACGCACTTCATTTGAAAAAAAATTTTTCCGCCCTTCCCCCCGGACGGAAACTGAGACCGCCACTGACTGTTAGATAAATCAAATTGTAACTTTGCTGCAAACTTTAAAAACGACCGAACTTATTTTTCAGCCAAACTGATAGTACAGACAAGATACTACGCTTTGAAAGTATTAAGTTGTCCGAAAATTAATGCCCGTTTTGAATTTTAACCGCAATAAGTCATGCACTCCTCACTTCTAAATGGGTTACAAAGTACCATTCGATAGAGCAAAGCAAGCTCTATAAGAATGCAATTCTACTTTTGCAACAGCTCTCATCCACCTCGAGTTTTAGCCAAATAAAAAGACTCAGCAGCCGGAAAAATCGAAAAAAATCGTAACTCAGTTTATAAAAACCTTACAAAAATTCTACTTGCTCATGTGAACACTATTCACATAAAACATCCATATACGCCTTTACCGTATTTTTTCCTCTGTTAGGAATCAAGAAAACGGAAATTTTCGTGCATTTGCCAAAGTGGTATTGTGCAGTTCCCACATAGGTATTTGTGTACCAAAAGCCTGCAGAAGTACAGACTTAAATTTTTAGCTCTCTACAAGCTTTAGTTCTCGAGAAATACCGAATATAGCTTTCCCTAATTAGGTGGCCCAAGCTAAAATTCAAATTTCTCGAGAGCTAAAGCTTATAGAGAGCTGAGAATTTACGTTTGTACTTCTACATTCGTAGTATACATCTACTTATGTGGGGATGGCACAGCATCACTTTGGCAAAAGCATGAAAATTTCTGTTCTCTTGATTTCTAACAAAGGAGAAAATACGGCAACGGCGTACATAGATGTCTTATGTGGATTGTGTTTACGTGAACAAATTAGAATTTTTGTAGGATTTTTAGGAACTGAGTTACAATTTTTCTCATTTTTTTTAAACAGTTGAATCTTTATAGTTTTTGGCTCGAAACTCGGTGGTGGATTAAAGCTGCTGCTAAATCAAGATAGCCATCTTGTAGTGCTTGCTTTGTTCTATCGAATGATGTTTTGCAACCCACTTGGAATTGAGTGTGTATGACTTATTGCGGTTGAAAAAAAAACAAACAACCTAATAGAAGCTTTCAATACTCGGAAACTCGGAAAACACCGAATTCCGTCTTTACTATCATCCTCGCAGAAATCCTATTCCCAAAACCTTCCAGTTCCTAGATCTAATCACTGGAAGTCAGCAAAGATATCATCTCTACTGAAGAACTGCTGCTTTAGATCAAAGCCCAAATTGATTTTATGGACATTGTTATGCCTTGAAAAGCTTGTCCTTTGAAAAAGAAGCGCAAAACTGTAGTTACAGTGATATTTTCCGCCAGCGGGACCAAGTACGCCCTAATCTTTTCTCCTTTGAGGGCAAAAATAGAGAACTCTTAGGGCCACATGCACTAACATCGCCGCGGGGAGGGGATCGCAGCTTAAAAGAAAGCTTCATTTTTCGAAACTCCAGGTACCTGGATTTCACGTTGTGTACCTATCCGTAAGTATTACTACTACCCTTCACTATGAACATGTTGAGTAGGAGCGAGAAGTTGTACAAACCGCATTTTCCAGCTTTTGTATGATCTCTGATGATTCCCGGCGCTTTTCTTTAAAGTCATTTTTCTTTCTCCGAAGTTAACGAGAACCTTCCAAAGTTGTACTAAACATCTAACACAACAGTGCTAAGCACGTTGCTGATGAGAACGAATGATGTTTTGAAGTCATGAAATTTTCGATGATCCACAGGTCGAAATTTGGGGTTTACCGAAAAATTCGATTTTTCAAAAACTCATTTGTTCTCATCAGCAACATGCTTAGCACTGTTGTGTCAGATATTCAGTACAACTTTGGAAGGTTTTCGTTAACTTCGGAGAAAGAAAAATGACTAACACTTTGTCATGCCAAAACCAAGCATCTTTTTCATTCCTTCCTTCTCCCTCTTGCCCTCCCATCCCATTCACTGCATTGAACAGGTTCCCATCGCTGTTTCCTCCACCATTTTTTCGTGAAAAATACTTCCACCAAGGGTTCACTGGCCAAGTCATAAATTTCTATAGACTTCATGCTTAAGCTCGACCTGATTTGATGACCACGCTCACAATTTGAACGGAGCTATTTCAGTATCAGGCCCAAATTTGAAGTGATCCTGCCCAAACACAGCTGGGGGGGGGTACTCGACCTGCTGATGCCGGTTAACTATCATTTTCTCGCGGTAGCGCCCTTTTTGTGACTGTGAGTATTTAATAGGGGTCAAAATCACGGGCTTGCTGAAACTGGCTCAAAGGATTCGACATGCTGATCACAATATCGTTCTTTCTGCATTATAGGGCCCTTTCATAAAGTTACGCTAGGTTTACGAGGGGAGACAAAATCTTAACTTTGGCTGCAATTCGGTTGAAGGATTATTCTCATGCTGATCACAGACACCATACCTTCTTTACGTTTTGAGGACTTTTTGTGGATCTACGATAGATATATGGTTAAGAAATCAAAATCGTACACCACCCTGAAAATCATCTGACTTGCTCATTATAATCGTGCTCATTCCGCATGGCAAGCCTTTGGGTGAATTTGTGTGATCTGATTGGCCCGAAAGGAGAAAAAATGTTTGTCCATACGCTGCAAATTACCGTGAGCCCACAACAGGGCATTAATGCCGCGAGCAATTTTAATCTAATCAGGTTTTCTGAAAACCCTTTAAGCCGAAGTCTTGAGCAAATCTAGAACTACGATCCATCTACCTACACTCGCCGTGATAAAAAAACGGTGCTATATTGAGAAATCGCATGATATTCATGTTCAGCGGGCTAAATAACCCCCAGACAGAATCTAGAGCTTATTTTGGTTTCGACCCCATATTTTATACCCCGCCGCAATTCCACGAAAAGGCCCCAGAGTGCAGAAAGTGTATAATATTTGTAATCAGAAAGTCAGAAATCCCTTACAAGGAAAGGATACTCGGTGACCTTGCCCATTTGGAATGAGCTGTACACAATAAGATGCAACTCGAAACGCTGATTCCATATCTGTGTTCGATGTCTGCGGAACGATCTTCTAAAGGAAGTTATGGACTTTTTTCGGAGAAAGTTTGCCTTTTTGGGGAATTAAAATCACCAAGTTTATTCTCGCTCACCGTTTGAAGCTATTAAAGTGAATTTTGAAACATTTACTGTTGTATTATACCTATCTGAATAATATTCAGCATCTGAAAACGAAAGAAAATATTCTACTGATGATTTTGACGCTCCGCAATAGCGCAATTTATTTACGAAAAAATAACCATAACTCCATCAGATTATCGTTTCGCAGCCACGGTCATCAAGTATCCTTCCCTTGTTGAACCAAATTTCTGCCAAAATTGATTTTGACCCCTTACCGTATGAAGCGTGGCCCGTTTATGTGAAAAAAAAAGGTCTGTAATATTCGTGATCGCAGTAGACCAAGTTCTATCGAAATTCACAACTTTTATTTTGATTTTCGCCCGGATATTGAAATAACGCTGTTCGAACTCCCCCGCAAGCTTTTCCGTCTTTCCAGAGTTACAGACTTGATTTTTGAGAGTTGCTTGCGCTCATCTCGTAGAGGCACTAGGTCATGGACCTTTATGGCGCACGCCACATTCCTCCTTGATTTCCTCCCCCCCCCCCCACCCCGCCCACCCAATTAATAGTGGGTAATAACGAATAGTTGAGTGTAATTACTAGAGCCCAGTGAATATAGAACTGAATGTTGGGATTTGTAATTTTAGTGAAAGTATATAGAGTTCTTGCTGAAGATAATTTGACATTTTAATCGTCTCTTTCTTCATCAAGCCCATTTTTAGTATATTATCTCCTACCGCATTTTCTTCTATTTGTCATTTATAATGCATGATAATGCGATTACGATGGCGCACTCACAATAAACATAACTTATATTTGTCGTGTAACGCCTAAGCGAAAGAAGGGTAATAAAATCCTCTTTGCGTCTGATGTTATCCTGGTTGCGATTCATCCACGCTACGTGCTCCTGGAATTCATTTATGATACTTACTCCTCCGATAGTCGTTGTTCTGCAGCAACCCTTTGAGAAACTTTCATAAAATTTGTCATTTAAACTATATGCGGCCATGCGTTTTTCAACAAAATTTTCTCAAATAAACATTACTAGGCCTAGGACAGAGTTCACGAGGTTTGATCGTCGCGATTTAGTCGCTACAAGACGACTCTTACGAGTTCATTGTATGCCGATCTTCTTGTATTTTGGTCGTGATAGTTAGTCACGTTAGTCGTGTTGGAAAATTATCACAACCGACCTGCAAGAAGATCGGCATGCAATGAACTCGTAACACTTGTCTTTAGCGATTGAATCGCGACGATCGAATGCGTGAACTCTGCCCGAGCCCTTAGACAGATTTTATGAGCTTCTACGGTACTGAAAATTTGTTGACCGAGGTCCTTGGTAACCCAATATGACGACTCTCACACCTGATAGGCATTGGGCCGCTAGTTATGTACAACAGCTTTGTAGTGCGAAATTGGTAGATCAGATGATATACTTGCTTAACAATACTCATAAGTTAAAAGTAGTGACGATGAAAGTGTCAGCAAATTGACGATGTAGTGCACGAACATTTTTCCTCAGACACGCACGCTCAGACAATCGAAGGGATACCTTCGGCGGGCAAATGGCGCAAGTCTGTCACTTCGCGCTCTGGAGCGCTCCGGAGCCCTGCCATTTCACGCATTTTGGTGCTCCGGGGCTCTTCCAAAACTGGCGCACTTCCGCAGCTCCACCTCCAAATCTTTTTACATACTTCTTCCGGAAATAATTTTTCATGCATATAGTCTCGTTTTGGTGTCATAAATAATTTTTTATGCATATAGTCTCGTTTTGGTGTCATAAGATTATGTGAGCGCTGTAAACAAGCAATTTGTCTTAGCCCTGCTTTTAAATCGCGCGCACTTTTCTCCACACACAATAGAGCATGTCAATCGTGTGATAACCTGTCGGAAAAGCTTGTGTTCGACTAAATGGCGCTTATTCTTAGTGCTCGGCTCGACTCGTCAAAAACGACATCTCCTTTGCTTTTTGTTCCGAAAACGAAGTCTAGCCTGCTTCCAGACGATCTGTGCCAGGCCCTGGTCCTGGCACGTGTGTCAGTGATCGTTTGCAATCCGGTGTTACAAGTGAATCCAGTCATTTGAAAGTGATGGTTTCTTCGTTTCTTCGGTGGCCGTCTGTCGATGCTCGTTGTTAAGTTGGTTTACTCCCCGCATTAGGGTACCCAGTCTTTCCGGTATTCAGTCGCAAAACGTACTCGGATAGGGCCGTCTTTTATCTCAGGTTGTTTTTTCGAGCTCCTTCCTTGATCCGCTTGCTAGCTTGACGTTATCTGCTTAGAGGAGCGTCCACGGGTGCCGCAGCTGAATGCTACTCACCACATATTCATTAAATATGAAATGCAGAAGCGATAAAGCCGACCTTGATCCACTCATAGTTAGATTAAGAATGGCATCGACGTTCCTACTCCACAGTTTATGGCTCCCCTCGTGCTCGCATAAGAATAGTTAATCTAGCGAACCGTACTCCTCCAAGACGTCGCGTTTTCTTAATGCATATCAGGTTATTGCCTGGTACTAAGTACTTGATATAAACTCTTGTGCGGTGTCCAGAAAACTCCTCTTCAGACTGGTGAGCGCAAAGAATAGAATTTGAATAAAACATCCGAATGAAATCTATTTGTAATTTTTTTACTGGATTGAGTTTTTGAATTTGATTAGAATCCTGGTTTTTTGATTACCCTAAAATCCGTCATATAAGATCGGCTCGCAGTAAAGACCGCCTCGCCGATAAGACCGCAAAAGTGCTCTCAGTTAAGTCCGCTTTCGTGACAGCCTCGCGCGCCTCGCGCGCCGCCAAGTCCCGCGGATAAGTCCGCCTTATTTTTTTCACATGAAAACAAGAAGGATGCGCAATTGCGCTGCCTTTTTTGCTCTCAGAATGAACCGAAGCAACAGATCTTTATTCAGGTAGCATTCCATGTTCATAACAAACATTCATGGCAACAACTTGACCAAAAGAACGACCATCATTATCGTTATTATCAGCAACAATCAAAGCGTCGAAATCCTCGTTCATGCCTTCTATTATTGATTCGTCATCGAGAGCCTTGGTGAAACTGTTCGCAATGGTTTCTTCGCCTCAGAGATAAGTTCTTTCTCTTCATAAAGCCTTTGCACCACATCGCCGATGCCCTGAAGTCCTGGTGGCCAGATTCCCGCGCTAGCTGCAATGCCTTCTCGCGAATGTCTTTGACAAGCACTGCTCGGCTTCCTTCTCGCGTCTGCACAATCCATGCATAGAGAGCTTCCTCTATTTCCTCCACCTTTGGCTTCCCATGACGGTTGGCGCGTCTCCTCAGTGGCATATCCTCCAGATTTTCTTTATCGGCCTTCCATCTTCTAACCAGACCATCAGAGACTTCGTAGCGAACAGCGGCAGCCGATGTTCCATGTTCCAAGGCATATTGCACCACGTTAAGCTTAAAAAGCGCGGTGTAGGACTTCCTTCTGATAGCCATTGAGATGCGAGACACCTGAAAAGCTTAAGTCAAAGCATGTGAGACTATGCTGGAAATATAGGGCCCCGCGTGATTGTGAACTTCGCTGAGTTACCGGTCATTGCACACTGGAATCACGCGGAGTCCTATAAATTTGCGCTGGTCATCGAAAGGTTTACTCTTTTATACAAGGAAAAGCAGGCGGCATCAAATTTGACTACACTATCTTTTGTCTTGGATGTACAGGCTTAATGAAACAACAATTGAGGAAAATAACAAGGAAGCCTAATGCTTTGCTAAAGTTGAGCATTCTCAGACTGTCACTCTTCCGTTCAAGAAAGCATTTGACAAAAGCCGTATGGCATGGGTCAACAGAGACTACATTCAGAACATGAAAACAATAGAGGAAGCAAAAGTGTAGGAGTCAGGTTCAAGGGTTGTAGCCTGTACGGGTTCGAGAGATGTAGTGAAAACATTGTCGCCTCCAAAACGATAAGATGAATGATAAGTTGAGATGATTACAATGATGCAATGATGAAACCTATTATGATTCTTTTCATCGGCAGAAATCGCTCAATTTCATACAGGTGTCATATATAGGAAAAGAACTCACCTATCCAGCGTACGCGATGAAGAATCCGCGACGACCACCAAGTAGACTGTACGACTTGTCGAATCCTTGGGCTCTTTCTTTCAGGCGATATCGCGGCCTCGTTTAAATCTACACTGGCAAGCCACGCGAGCGGTCGCGCGCGTCTGTGCTCCTAGGTCGCGCTTGCTCATGCTCAGGACAGACGGACGTATCTGCGAGACGATTTAGGCGGACTTATCTGTGACACCCTTTGCGGCGTTTTTCCATCGATTTTCCTGCCAAAACTGCAGATAAGTCCGCTCTTATATGACGGATTTTAGGGTATTCGAGTTTCGAATTTTGTTCGAAAATGGAAAAGCTCCGATCAAATTTCGAATGCGATCATATTCGAATGTTTTATTCGAATGATCAATTTTATTTCATTCGAACCCAAGTACACGACACCCATCAACCTCGCTTTGCTTTGCTCGCATTCGTTCCACTAACACTGCATGTTTAAACATGTTGTACCATAGCCTCACTGATTTTCATTTCTATCGGTAAGTGTTGATTTATCGTACGGATTGGTCTTTTGCGCAGCAAGCTGCACACAAATAGAGGAAACGGATAGCTAAGCATTGAAAAGAATGGATCAAGACTTGCGCACAGAATAAATCTTTTGAGCAAGGCCTTTGGACTTATTCTACGTTTTTGCTACTTACCGTATGCCTGCGGTAACCCTGCTAGACCACCGCATGAAAAGTTTTGTAAACTTGTGGTCTGCCGAAAACCTATTGGATCAAATTTCAGCCATTTTTGTGATTTCATCCCACTTACCTTATCACCTGTATCACCTGTATCCTCGTTGATCATCGTGTTGCACGAGCGGGTACCAGTGATGCCTCCATTCGTCCCTGTCTCGGGCAATTGTTGACCAGTGTTTACGTATCGCACCAGGAACACGTGGAACGCTCTGAAGGACTTCATTAAAGGAGTTTGTGAACATATCTGACCATCGCGTCGTTGGTCTTCCTCGTTCGCGTTTGACGTCCAGTGGTATCCAATCTGTTACAGCTCTCGTCCACTGGTTGTCGTCGAAATGCACTACGTGCCCGGCCCATCTTATCTTGTTCTGCTTGGCGTACGCGGCAGCGTCCCTGATCTTCGATCGTTGACGTAGGGTGGAACTTCGTAATTCTTGCCTCACTTGCGTGAGTCGATTCACTCTTAGCATCATTCTCTCAACAGCTCGTTCGATGACGCTAACCGCCTGTTCATCCTGCTTTCTCATCGTCCATGTTTCTGAAGCGTACGTCAAAGCAGGAAGAACCGTCGAGTTGAAAAGGTGGGCGCGGAGCCGGATGTTCTTGGTCTTTTTCACTACGTCCTCAATTGTCTTATATGCTCCCCATGCTGCACGTTTCCTCCTGCTCAGTTCCGGAGCTAGATCGTTCATCATATTGATCACGACCTAGGTAAATGTAGCTTGAGCATTCGGTGATGTTCGTCCCGTTGAGCATGAAATGAGCATCAGGCACTCTTCCGTTCCTCATGAACATCGTCTTCGCTAGATTCAGCCGTAGACCGATCTTTCCACACACTTCGTCAAACTGGGCCAGCATTTGTTCCGCCTGCGTGATGCTTGGTGTTATCAATACGATGTCATCAGCAAAGCGAAGGTGGTGTAGCTGCCGGCCGTCGACTTTCACTCCCATGTTGTCCCATTCTAACTTTCGCATGACGTTCTCCAGAGCGGCACTGAATAGTTTCGGCGATATAGTATCGCCTTGTCGCACGCCTCTCTTGACGTCGACGATGATATCCTTCTAGAATGGTGTTATGGTGGTTGTGAAGTCGTTATACAGCTCACGAATTATCTTGATGTAATGAGTCGAAATACATTGATTGCTCAAGGCATCGATGACGGCTTCAGTCTCAACCGAGTCAAAGGCCTTCTTCAAATCGACGAAGGTGAGACGGAGCGGCATCTTATACTCTCGTGACACTTCAATGAGCCTTGACACTGTGTGTATGTGGTCTATCCTGAATCCTTTTCGAAACCCAGCTTGCCCTCATGATTGTCCTTCGTCTAACTCTCTTCCGATTCTGTTGAGAATAACTCGCGTAAAGAGTTTATAGACTACAGACAACAAGCAGATAGGGCGATAACTGCCGATGTCGCAGGAATCTCCCTTCTTGTACAGCAGCACGGTTTTGCTGGTCTTCCATTGTCTTGGAACTTTGCCTTCCGTCAGGTACCGCGTGAAGAGCCTTGCCAAAGTCTTGATAAGAACTGGCGAAAGATTCTTCAGATGTTCTGGCTTAATTCTGTCGGGATCGGGTGCTGTACGGTTCTTCATCGACATGATAGCATGACGAATTTCGGAAGGAAGAACAGACGGTGCGACATACTCGTCCTCCTTGAGATGACATGGTGGAAGGTGGACGTGGCCCGCAAAGAAATCCAAGTAGAAGTCGTGGATGACCTTCTCCATTAATCTTCGGGAAGCTGTTATGGTTCCGTCAGGACGACGAAGTGCGGTCATCTTTGTCTTGAAGTTGACGAAGCTTCGGCAGGCGTTGCGTTTACTTCTTCCAGCCTCTGCGGCGCCAACCATCACTGCTACTCTTCTCTCCTTGAGGTCTTCTTTTATCGCTTCTCTGCATCGCTTCGCAAGCTCGAACGTCACTCGGTAGTTGCCTGTGGCTCGTGCGCATCCACATTGGCGTATCAGCTCCAAAGTCTCCGTGGTAAGACGCCTTCTCGTATTTCTTAGACTGCTTCCTTGGCACAATCGTGGAGATGTTGTACAACCCGTTCGTATTCTTCGTCGATGTTGTCCATCACGGTATCTCGCCATGAGCCGGATATCGAAGAAAACAGATCCCAGTTGGTGGTATTCATGGGACGATGTTTCCTGAACTTGACGGCTCTCTCTCCATTCCGCGGAAAGTAGAATTTGGCGCGTAGGAGACGATGGTCTGATTCCGTGTAGAACTTCGGAACAACAGCGACGTCCGTCAGGCAGAGTACCTTCTGTAGACGATGATGTGGTCAATCTCGTTATGGTACTCTCCACCGGGCGATTCCCAGGTCCAGCGTCGGGAAGAGGGCTTTTGAAACTGTGAGTTTCCATGGATAGTCCTCGTCGTCATGATAAACTCGGACAGTCTCTCCCCCCCAAACCATGGGTTCCGATGTGAAGTTCCTCAGTCGACCTTCTAGTTCCGATCTTCGTGAAATCACCGACGATGATCCTGTAGAAGGTATGATCTTCTCTGTAGAACTTCTCCAAGTCCATACAGAATTCCTCGAGTTCGTCCTCGTCGTAGCTGGATAATTGGGGCGTACGCAATGAAGACGGTCAAGGCAGGGATTGATCCACATCTTTTATTCGCAAACGTCCGATTCGAGTTGTAAGTTGTTCGAACGAATCGATGTTCATGGCCAAACTCGTGTTGACAAGGACTCCCACTCCACCTACTCCTGGACTGTCGCATGTTCCTAGGAACAGTTCTTATCCAGTCTCAAATGTGGCGTTCAGCGTGGTGCCTCCTTGTCTCGGTCAGTCCGATTACGTCGTACTTGATCTTCCTTGCTTGCATCCTGAGGTCTTCGATAGATGCGTCCGATGCCAGCGTCCTCGCGTTGTAAGTACAAATCGTCATCATAGTCCGTCTCGTTTTCGGCAGCCTAGATCGCCTTTCAATCCTTGTCCCCACTGGCGCTGCCTTACCAGTAGCTCTTCCAAGATTAAAGGAGCTTTCCATATTATCACTGTTCGAACAAAATTTTGCTCGCAGGGATAGCTTGTTGGGCTCAAAACCCCCGCTAGGGACGATCGGAGCTTATTTGTTGGAGGCGACTCCGGACTCGCCTCCCCACACACCTACCCGGAAAATTTGAGTGCAAGCTTTTAGTGGAGGCAGGGAGTCCGTCTCCCGGCTCCGCTTGCTTATCAGAGCAGGCAGGCGTCGCTTTTGGTCGGCGATTATCCCCCTGTCCGCCACCTGGGGTCGCCCCACGTAGCCTCGCGACTAACCGGCTGTAATCCCTCTATGAGGGAGACTTACCTTATACCTACCGTAATTGCTCGACCCCACTGTACGTAGTAATCGAACTTATCATGATCTGCACCTCGAATAACCCCATTGTGCCATGTTTCAAGCAATTCTGTCACTTTAGGTCACCTACCAAAAACCTACCGTAACCTCGTCAGATGTCACATATCACTGCAGTATAAGATGGCTACACTTTCTTCTAAGTTTTTCATGTTACTTTAAATGAAAGTCGCGACATCTCGGAGTTTTTAGTGAAGAGCGACTTTTTAGCTGCATCTTTTCTTTTGCAAACTATTTCTCTTCCTCTGACCAGACTCAGAGTTATCTCTGAGATAGGTACATACATACCTTCGATAGTCAAGAGACAAGGGCTAGAAAGTGATAGTTGTTTGAGTTCTTACCCCCTATAAAAAGTGAAGGTTGTTTCAGAAAAATAGACGAAAATCTAGAGAAACAAATTAAATTAGAAAACTTAGAAAATTCATATAAAGCAGAGGTTAGCACATCACCAAATCTGAAACCTTAACTTGGTGGTTTCCTACGCAAAGTTTCGTCTCCAGGATTGCCGGTTAAATTGGGTGGCAACAACAAAGTTCTTTTCCAGTCAAAAAAAGCGCTGTTTAGCTGTGGTGTTAGTTGGGAGACCGAAAGAAGAAGAACTTGTCAACAACTGAATTGAACATGTTAAACATGTCTGTAAAGTTATGTTGCACATCGACGCCAATCTGATTTTTGATGCTTTTTTAAATTTTCACCCCCGCATAGTCGTTTCGTACGCTGCGACATTACCTGGATTCTTCCCCTCATCATTCTGAGCAAGTATCGTCCAAGCTGGAAAAAATTCGCTGCAAAAGCACAGAAAGAGAACAAGGTAAAGAAAAACGCACTTTTTTGTATTTTTCACAAAAAAACCGGCATAAGCAAAGAAGTAAGCTCGGCGACGTTGTCTACATCATAGGCAGAAACAAGACCTATCGAATGCACAAAAAAAACCGAGTGAAAAAAGTTAAACTGAAGAAAAAACAAGAGGTTTTCGAAAACGCCATTTTTCGAGGATTTCTCGTATAAATCCTAGTGAAAATAGAGATCAAGAGCTTTAATATGATATATAGATTATGGAAATTGGGCTCCGAACAACGAAAAAAGGTTACCAGAGCCAAATGCCCCGCGCCTCGCATTTGAGGTAGCGAGGTAGAGCGCAACGCGCGGAGACGCAGACGAGCAGCGGAGACAGACCAGAGCCGACGGGGCATTTGGCTCTGGTCGTGGATCTTCGCAGGGTCTCAACGAAACCCTGCAAAATTATACATCGTTGTGATCCTCATGAGATGGCCAGGAGCACTGACAACGTCGCGGGTCTTGAAAATCACTCCATAACGAGATAGACCAGCATTCATATGGCGACTCTTTGCGCAAGATTTGAGCGCAGTTTTTCGTTTTTATTGAACTCTAGCGGCTTTAATGAACTTCCAACATTCAACCGCAGTTCAGAGAAAGGTTAATTGAGAAATTTTGCCCTAGTTTTTGATTGAATTTTTAAATAAAAACCTTCTTCTGAACAAAAAAAGGCCATAAAAACGCAATCCTTCGGTTTTTTTTAGCTTCTTTTGAATGTCACTGCTATATTTGCCTCATTTAACACGTTTCGGACCGGTGCTGCACATGGTGCAGCACCCTGCTTTGAGTCTTTTTGACATTTACAGGAGCTTTTCTTTTAGTCCAAGGTTATCATGTCAAAGGCCTAAGCTTCTACTTTTCACATGACTCTGTAGAGTTGTGTCGACGATATTCGTTTAGGAGATATGAACACCTCAGACACTCGCCATTGACTCCCGCAGGAGATCCGCCCACAAAATAGGTGTCGCACCAAAATCCGGTGCACCGGCGGGAGTCATCATTTCAGTTTCATCCCGATTTTGGTGCGACTTTGTCCCGAAGCGCGGGCGCATGTTTGAATGAGTACAACTTCAAATTATTGAGTTCGTTCTGTATTGCTGCCGTCAGTTTCATTTTCAACTCAACTTCCAAGGAAGCTCTGCTCTTATTTCCTGAGTCACACATAAGCCAGGCTTACCATTATTCCTGCACCCTAGGTAAGTCCAGGTTTTTTGCAAGGGGGTTTGCAATGCTCAAATTGCCAGCAGTAATGAGTTCATGTCAACGATGTAGTATTTGGCCCAACGGCCGAAATATAAGATGCCCCGATCAAACAGAGCCTAAAACTTGTTGAAAGGCTTTGTTTTCGCTGCATTTTCTTAGAAGTACTATCAGGACGAAAAAAAATCAAATTTCTTTCTTATTTGAGTATCCTCTCTTCCCTCTGAGAACTTCAGAATTGTTTTTACGGTGAATCCCTATGCCGTTGAAATTATTTTTTAAGGCTCTAGGAGTGATAAGTATTTTGCAAGGTAGCCGATCTCTGTATACTTGGGTTAGGTGTAATTTGGCGAGACTAAATTCTAAAATTTTAGTTAGAAAAAACGCGGTATTTTCTTTTTGCTAGTACATAAAAAACGGCTAAAATAAGGCCTTTTAGAAAGGTTTAGGCTCTGTTTGTTTAAAGCGTCTTATTTTTTGGCCGATGGACGTTGGCCAAATACTGTACGTCCATTTCAACCCCTCATGCTGGCTTTTCAAAGGTAAATATTTATAACATTGTGATTTTCAGTACTTCATTAATATTATATTAGTTTTCCACCTCATGACATCATGTTTATGTTTTTTTCAATTACCCTATTTTCAGGTGTATAAGCCGCACCCTTTTCACACTAAAGGCGAACACGCCAAAAGACTGACTGTCATCATGGAGCGCGTTAAGTGAGAGCAGTATGCGATAAAGCGGCCGCTTCGCGAGACATATGCGCGGCGGCGCGCCTGGGTCTGCTCGCGTTTAGGGCAAAAAGGGTGCGGCTTATACACCTGAAAATAGGATACTATTGCGCCTTGTAGAGGCCGTCCTCCACGTTGTCATTCACTCAACCCTCACATCGAGCTACATCTCTCAATTAACCTAATGCTTTTATTTGATCACCAGTGATGAGAACTTATAGGGATGTTTATAAAGAGATGTTCATTACTTAAAGATAACCCAAACATCAAGGAAAGAAACAAACTAACAGTAAACACAATAAAATTTTGCTGCGGCAGTGTACATGACATCTACACTGTGTACACCATGTACATGGTCATGGACACAGTGTACATGAACACTTGCTGCGCGAGCGTCATGAACACTCTTGTATAATCACGTGAATCAGCATTCCCAGGCGCATTTACTGATATAGATTTCGTCATAAGAGCTCAGCTCACCAGGGTTTCTTATCTTGTGAGGAAGTCCTTCTATGCTAGTAGTAATTTAAGAATTTGCATGGATGAAAGCAAAATTAGACATCATAGAAAAACAAAACATATTCTGAATGGTAGGCCGGCGACCTTTTTGAGAGATTTGACTTGCTTCTATGAAGTAATTGTTTAGAGGAGCTCCAGCATCTTTCGTCCAAGCGAATCCGTTCACATTTGGGAAAGGACATCTCCGAAACAGCTCTATCCACATCTGAGAATGCTGGAAATAGTAGCAGTGAAAGCCCTGTGCACACCCATTATCTGACAAGCATGGATGTTTTCCACGATTCTTCACAAGGCCCTTCAGACATCCCTATACGGTTATGTCATTAGTTATGTCATAATTTCCGGGGCTTCGCCCCGGATGACTTCTGTACTTCTCCCCAGGTGAAGGTTGTGTTCTATCATGACGCTCAAAGTGAAGGTTACCAGAGTACATGGCTCTATGTATCGAAGGTATGGGTACATAGATCGGAGCACGCACCAAGTTCAGAGTCCACAACTGAATTGCGCGTAGTTTCTTGTGCGAAACGATTTGGGACATTTGCTCTTGCTGAGAAAAAGTGCCATTCACGGGTATCTTACTTAATCATCGGTTTCCAGAGCGCCTGTTGCGGAAGCCTAAAGGTGTCAGCTCAGAGATAATCAGAGATGACTAGAGTTATAACTCTGAGTTTCGACACGCTTACTACCGTGCTTGGCTTTCAGATTATTCAGGACGATAGTCATCGAAGTTTTACTGAGCACGAGAAGAACATTTCTTATTTTACTTAATACTGTCGTTCAGAATGTGAGTCATGCCTCATTGAAGCTTCTGATTTCGGTCTATATCAAAAAGATATGGAATGCTATGAAGCTTTTTTGTCAAGGCGTATGAATGTTGTCCTCACCTTGAGCACGGATGGGGTGACGTTCAAAAGAATGACCAAGTTGATTACTGTTACACTTTTAAGATCCCAAGCATGGCCCTTGTATCTTAGAATTGAAGGTAATTGAAACAAATTTTTAGAATTGAAACCCCAAATGAACATAAGCAAAATCCAAACAGGTATGTATATTCTCGAAAGACTTCATGTGTACTGGAGTTTAGGTGGTGGATGTCCCTAGGAGAAGAGGACGACGCTCGCGAGAAATTTTTTAACAAGCTCTCGGAGGCAAGAGTGGATTGGAGCGGCCGTGCAAGAATAGCAATAGGGAGAGCACTGTGAGTTTTCACACTGTTAAAAGAAGCGATACTTTTGAACTGTACTTTTGCAGCACAGACATCTGCACTTACCATTTTGATCCTGAAAGAGACGCGCTTCTTCCGTCAAAGGTGACTCATTGTTTTATATGTTTGAGGTGTTAACAATTTTTTTTATTTTCAGAAAAAGCGTGTCATCAGCGAAGGCATCGAAAGCAACAGTATCACTAAGGAAGTAGTGATTAAGAAGGCTGAATGCGTTGGAGATGAAATTGAAGATTGAAGAAGCCTGATAATATTATTTACATTTTTGTTATTGCTGCATTTCTCTCGTATCTTCGTGTCGTAGTGTAGAGCTCCTAAACCTTATGTTCGCTGCTTTCTATGGATTATATTTTTCCATTTGTTGTAAATCCTGCCGAGAAGATTATGTGGTTTTTGTTAATAAATTCGTTGACGTTCGACTGAGTTTTACGAGCAGAAAAATAACAAGCGTGAGAATTGAGAGCCAAGGAGACCAAGGGCACAAGGTAAGTGAAGAAGGAGGCGTAAGAGAAAGGATAGAGGACGCAAAAATCAGTTTATCAGGGCGTAGACCGCATGCTTTGAACGCGATTGGGACATTATGATGTCTCCCGCAGGTGTTCCGATTTTGTCCGGAATGTGTCGGTCGGGACACCTGATTTTGTCGCGCACTTTTGTCCCGAAACAAAATCAGGTGTCCTGATTTTGTCCCGACACCGATTTCGGGAGTCGCGCAGGCATTCCGTGACTAGACCTCATTTTGTCCTGCGAGACTCAATGGCAAATGTCTGAGACAAATTGAACAACAGTTGCAACGAAGTGCGGCAATGCGAACGACGCGTGCGACGTCGCAACTTTCATTTGCTTCGATATCGAAGAGAAAAACCGTAGTTTCAATACTGATGTGTACCCTCTACAACATAGATACTTTGGGATACTATAAGAAACCGAGTTCTTGTTCCTATCTCTCAGGAAAGCACAGAAGTATTCCACAAGCGACAAAATTCAAACACTTCGAATCCATTCAAAACTTTGGGTATGGAGCTTATTTGACAAGCTGATTACAGATGTAGCACACAGTTTACCAAATAAGGCCCCTTTGTTGACCAATGGCTGAAAGTGCACTCTTTTTCGCCGCGCGCGATTTCGCGGTCCGAAACGTGTTAAATTCATCCCTATACGGTTATGTCATTAGTTATGTCATAATTTCCGGGGCTTCGCCCCGGATGACTTCTGTACTTCTCCCCAGGTGAAGGTTGTGTTCTATCATGACGCCCAAAGTGAAGGTTACCAGAGTACATGGCTCTATGTATCGAAGGTATGGGTACATAGATCGGAGCACGCACCAAGTTCAGAGTCCACAACTGAATTGCGCGTAGTTTCTTGTGCGAAACGATTTGGGACATTTGCTCTTGCTGAGAAAAAGTGCCATTCACGGGTATCTTACTTAATCATCGGTTTCCAGAGCGCCTGTTGCGGACCTAAAGGTGTCAGCTCAGAGATAATCAGAGATGACTAGAGTTATAACTCTGAGTTTCGACACGCTTACTACCGTGCTTGGCTTTCAGATTATTCAGGACGATAGTCATCGAAGTTACTGAGCACGAGAAGAACATTTTTTATTTTTCACAACTTTTTCCCAGTACTTTGTTTGGCACGAGTGGAACCGAAAAGTTCCTGAAACGGAGTCCCCTCATTGATTGGAAATTTTACCAAAATCCGTTTGACATTTTTGGAGCCACTCACTTCTTTCTCATTGGCTTTCTGCTCTTTAATTTGTGTCGGACTGTGGGTCCAATTTAGAATAAAAAGTAAAAAGCAAAGAAGCAAGACAATAAAATCTTTTACCCCTCCTCTCTCATTTTCTACTTCTCCTCCCTCTCCTTATCTTCACCTCACTCTCCCCCCCCCCCCCTCCGCGAATGAGACGAAGTGCCGAATGCCCAGTGCGACAATAAATTGTTAGCGTGTCTTTCGCTTTAGGGTGAGCTTTGCGACAGAAGCTTATTACGCCGTCAATGAATTGTAGGGTTATAATACAACCCAAGAAAAAAGATTATAAAACCGTTTTTTCTCTGCATGAAAGTTTTAGGGTGAAGATACAATTTATATCAAAATATTATGTGAGCAAAGCAGGGGTCGGTTTTTTTTGCGGCGGCATGAGGCAGCAGCCTCTGGCATGCTAACAAACTGACTTACTTACAAAAGAAGTGCCCTTTAGATACTGTAGGCGGAGAGATTTCAAAGAATCCTGTTGTCGGTAGGTCATCCTGTGTGCAGTAATTTAACACTTTGAGTAACCCACCTAAAGCGAAAAAGTAAAAAGCTCCCTAAAATCTAAACGCCTATCTCGTGCACCTACCGTTTCCAAATGGACATTTCTGTACATCAGAAGATGCGCCTCGCAAGTTGGATTGAAAGGTGTTGGATTGAGAATTCGTCCACTTTCAATCAAGAGATGGCGATGCGGCGCAGGTTTTGGAAAACTTCGGTGGAGCTCGGTGACTTTTGACGAATTACGAGCGTGTTGTGAATGTCATATTGAAAATTTCTCTGACGGCTAATAGATGATAGCAGAGCTTAACCTTTTCGGAAGAGATCGTGGAGCGCAAGTTACGCACATATTCATTGAGTTTCCTGAACACCGTTAAAGCGGAAGTCTGGATATGTTTTAAAGGATCCCTGGGCAGAGAACATTGTATTGCTGACAGTTTTCGCGCATGCAGACCTACTCTTTGAACAATGATCTTAAAACTTTACAGATAGGACGCGATATTGTCAAGTGAGCATTGGCGTATTGTCCTCTTTGATTGACTTCCGCATGGATGGTATGTAGTGTTATTGCAAAAAATCAACCTTACCAGTGGTATGAAAACCGGCTCTGGCAAAAGTTCGAATGCCCTCCAACTGATTCTTCTTAACATCTTCTGGTAGAAATGTTGCAGAAAAGCTGCAGTCTCAAACTACAGTGTTAAAAGATTGCTTGAACGAGGATCTCAGCTTTCGACTTGGATACATTTTTATTGACCAAATTTTTTTTGGAGTTAAAGAGACGAAAACAGACTAAAAACCTGAAAATGAACAAGAGAGTACAATCGAAAAATGAACCAAATACAAAATATACACATTGATTTTTTATGGAGAGAGAGTATGCGTGAGCTGGTGGGTTTTGTAGAACTTTCATAGAAGTACAATCATTCTTTTGTGTTGATCGAGTAAGCTATTTTCGGAAATGTTCGATGGATTAAACGTTGATCGGATGCTTAGAAGCTTTGTTGTAGACATAGTTTGCTAAATGGATTAATAAAACAAGCATAGATTTGAAAAAAATTTGAAATCAACGTTGTAAGCTCAAAAAATTATGGGAACCTTTGATACATGATTTGAAGTCATGAAAATCCGCAAGGCATTAGGAAACTTCTAAGTGAACGCGAATTCTGGATAAAGATTTCGCAATTTTGCTTTTCACATCCCATTTCCCAGAAACTTGAGGAAGTCTGACAATATCAGCTTCTTGCGTTACTTCTTCATCAAAATTCAAATAGATTTCTTCTGAATAAATTTGGTGTGTTGAAGCAAGTAACTTCTCAAAAATAATTTGTAAAGTTTGAAACTATGAATGTCTGCTCCTGAATGCCTGGAAATTTGTTTTGCAGAAAGTTTGTGGCTTTGAAAAGCACTATCCGAACATTCATGCGGATTACTCGTCCTTGTTTTCCTCGTTAGAATGGGCAGTGGAGCAGAAAAGGTTGCAGCATCGAAATATTGTGGCAAACACTGTATTACCATTGATTACTGCCCTTACGACTGAGCAAGAAAAAAATATGAAGATTTTTTTGAAAAAGAGGTCATTTTGAAATGTAAAGTACATAGGTTGTCAAAAGTTGGGACATTAATTTCATTGTCTAATGGTCTGGAGACCTTACCCTCCCCTCCCAACCATGAACAATGTAGGTATATAAGTGCTCGTTTAAGCAAGTACAGACAAGTTTCACAACGTGCTAACAACTTGACAAACATAGTTCACATTCTATCACTGAATGGTGCAATTTGTTTTAGAAGCTTACAATTAGCTTTGTGATCCTGCCATTTGCACTAACAAGGCAAGGATACTTAGTCGAAGTAGCGTTTCCATATGAGATATATACTATTTTATGGAGCACTAGCTGGCTTACCCGGCTCCGCCGTATGTTCCGAATAGAAAATTCCATTTCTTAACCTATCCGAATCAAACTTGGCACACATACACTTCGGGCCCGGCGGGTGTCACAGTCCACTTTTCGTTATCGATTGATGTCGATTTTATCGATTTTTTGCAAAATTTGAGCTAGGGGGCTGGGATTTGGCACAGGGGGGTAATCGAGCATGCTGATTACGAATACAATATTAGTTTTCGAAACCGTGCATTACATTTATCGATTTTATCGATTTTTTGCAAAATTTGAGCTAGGGGGCTGGAATTTGGCAGAGGGGTGTAATCGAGCATGCTGATCACCCCCACGGGATCACCCCCACGGAATCCCCATGCTCACTTACCCCCCTGTGCCAACTCCCAGCCCCGTAGCTCAAACTTTGCAAAAAATCGATAAAATCGATAAAAGTAATGCACGATGTTAAAAACTAATATTGTATTCGTAATCAGCATGCTCGATTACCCCCTTTTGTCAACTCCCAGCCCCGTAGCTCAAATTTTGCAAAAAATCGATAAAATCGATATCGATCGATGACGAAAAGTAGCCTATGACACCCGCCGGGGCCCGTAGTGTATGTGTGCCAAGTTTGGTCCGGATCGGTTCAGAAATGGAATTTTCTATTCGGAACATACGTACAGACAGACAGACAGACAGACAGACGGACAGACAGACAGACAGACAGACAGACAGACAGACAGACAGACAGACAGACAGACAAACAGACATTCAGCTTTATATATAAGATGAAACGCTAATTTCAAGTTTGCTTTCCTTGTCTGCAAAACGCTTATGGGAGGAAAATTCTGAGAACTTTTCGAAGTAAAAATCCAGTGATTTGAGTAAGGTAAAAACAGGTGTTGAGACCTTTCCAGTTCTTAAAAGGAGTAATGACTGGCATGAGCTTATTAGATTGAAGATATCTATTGCATAAAAGCTCCTGGTAGTAATCGTGGCCCCATTTCAGCTCAAGGACTAAAGTTCTCGATGACTTCATTGTAACCGCACTTTAGAATTCTTGCATGAAACAATTCTCATAACTCCCCTCCCAGAAGTGCTTTAGAAATAAGGATATCAGATTTGGATTCAGCGTTTTATGATCTATAGGATGATATACATTTCATATGGAAACGCCACTTCGACTAAGTATCCTTCCCTTGTAAGATTTGCAAGCAGCCTATATGTCGTCAGATAGTTAGATGATACTTGAAGAAATCTGGGTGGTTTGCTAATACAGTCATTTTGTTTTAACTTACCTTGCTACAAAATGAGTATTTTCTCAAATTTCATGTGTGTTGTTAAAGTTGAATTAAGCGAATGAAGACAAAACGAGACTTTTAGTGCAAATCAATAGTAAAACAATCTATTGCAAAATCGCGAAACAGAGCATTTTATTAATTAGCATTTTTCACTAACAAGCGGCGTGGCTCTTTCTTAGTTGCGTTCTAAGGTTGGTCCTTTTCGACTCTACCCATGCTCCTGGATCTTTGCGTGCGCGCTTTGCCGTGCGCTTTTTCACTGTCTGCCAGATGCTATATGACAGCATGAGGCGATGAAGCGCTTCCAGCCTCAGATTGCGATTGAGGAAAGTCAATTTGGATGTACTCTTAATTAAACCTGGATTTTACAGCGATATTATTATATTTGTGTGGTAATTAATTGGTGAATCAATCTTGCCTGTTGTTAACTTTCTGATTTTGAATGGTACCAACATCATCCCTCAAGCCCACCACTTCTCCTACTTTTTTCTACCTTTTGTAGGTAAAGTTATATCTCCTTATCTTGCTGATCCTTTGCTTCTTTATCTTTGGCAATGCTTCATAAACTGTGCCAGGAGAAGAGTTTAGAGAGTGTATTGGGAGATATCTATCGAGACTGTTTCGTCCATTAGCCTTACTTTCTGTCCCCTAACAAGAGAGGAGTTAAAGTGATTGCCTTAGGGGTGGAGGAGGGACTTTTTATTGAGGTATGCATGGTTTGGCCAATTCGCCTAGGTTTCCCTCTTATTCTAGGTTAGCGTGATATGCTCATTTGATTGGCACTATTCCTTACTTAATGGGAAAAAAGGGAAGGTATAGCTATATGTAGCTTTGGATGAAGTTAGTGTGAGCTTGTGGCCATGTGTGGGTGCTCGTTCTATTTTCCTCCTTTTCAATGTGTGATTTATGTATGTTTATTTGTTCTGTGCATTTCCTATTTTGGTTTCAATTTGGCTTCTTCTCAGACATCGCCGGGGACAGGCGGGCACCGGAAAAATAGATGGCTGATTTCTCAAATCCCGCTCGCGGATTTTTTGAGAGGCAATCAGGACTTTTCGGAACATCGCTTGCTGAATTCTCGATTCCTCAGAAATTCAGCAGAATATCTGCAAAAGATAGGAGCGAAAAAAGATTCAACAGGCGCTTTCTCAGAAACTCTCTATTTTCCTGGAATTTGCGAGCGGGATGCGAAATTTCAGCAACGCGTATTTTCCGGTGCCCGCCTGCCCCCGGCGATTGTCTGAGTTGCTGGCGCACATATGTGTGTGAATGAAAATGAAAACGAAAATCATGATTTCCATCAAAGTACAATAACTATCTCTTCGGCTACGGATAATATAAATTTCAGCTACATCTTTCGCGAAAGGGTTGAATCCCCTAGCCATAATGCGAAAAAATTAGGGAAGTTCGTAATTGCGCTCAAGGTATTCACTGAAGACAAACCTGACTTTCTCTTACGCTGCGTTCATACTGATCCGTTAGTTTCGTAACAGTTGCAACACAGCTCTCGAGTTGTGCGCTGTGCTGGAACTGTTCCGGAACTTACGGATCACTGTAAACTAGCTGTATACGTTGACGAAAGAAAAGCTCTGTAGACAAGCTGAACTTCATTCAAATTGTATTAATTACTTTTCGCCTATTATCCATGAGCTTCAAAGCAATGGCTCGGCAAAATCGAACATTCAAAATTTATATATGGATGGATGCTTGCACATCAAACATAGAACGGAGAAGGTGCGAGCGCACAGCATGCTACCCCTGCTTAGAAAATTGCCCCTAAGCCCGTGCGCGCAAGCTATTCTTACACGCGCCTGGACGCTCTTGCAATGTCCCTCACACATACCTTCAGAGGCGGCATGCCACATTGTTATAAACAACATGAGCGTCCCACAACGACTCTACGTCTCTGAACGTGGCGGGAAACGTTCCATTCGTCCAAGTTCAGAATGAGGGGGTCGGGAAATGCTGGTTTTCGCCATTTTCGAATTACCCCAGGTAAGCGAATAAAACCACATGTCGGGGATTTGCCGAACCACTGCCTTTAGCTCGACATCGAGGTCATCTTCAAAATGCTTCATTGTCTCTCCAAACTTAGAACACGGTGTCTGGCAGACAGTGAAAAAGCAATCTGGAGCAAGGAGGAGGAGGAAACGTAAGGAGCAGAGAACGGAGGAGAGAGGGAACGTAAGGAGCACTGGGAGAGTAACGAGAAAGACCAGCCTTAATACTGTACCTAGCAAAGGAACAGCCATTATTCACCTTACATATTGATGAAAGGTTGCAGGGAGGCGCCTAATTTTTGAATAAGACTGAAAGACCTTAGAATTGCAACTATTGTTGTAAATAGTTATCTGTACCATCCTAAGTGTGAATAGATGTCTGATTGTCAGTATGTCCGTGTGTCTATACATATGCTCCCAACAGAAAATAGCATCTCTGAACCAATTCGGACCAAGTTTGCGCACAACTTCAGGGCAGGGCGGGTGAGTGGGCTACTTTCCATCATCAGGGCTCGGCACGTGTGGCTTACAAGCAAGCTGGATATCGTTTTCGGGACAAAAAGCAAAGGGGATTTCGTTTTTGTGGCTGAAGACAAGACAAAATTGGCTACGTTTTTTTAAAGTCAACGTTTCGTTTTTTGGAGGTTTATAGTTTTTTAGAGGAAATGTGGTTGAGGGTCAAAGGGTACTTCGTAAAAATTCCCAAAAGTCAAGGGGTACTTCGTTTTCTGCATTTTCATCTAACCACCTCGTACCGAGCCCTGTCGGTCGAAAGTCTTCCAGTCTTATTCAAAATTTAGGCGTCTCCCTGCAACTTTTCATCACTAAGTGGGGGTGAAAGCATGGCTGTTTCTTTGTTAGGTGCCTTGACACATTGCACATTCAGTTGTACACTTTCCGGATTTTCCTATGACTGGAAATTAAGAACAGAGTGGAGTAAAATGGCAAACTCCGCCCTAAAAGTCCTAAGCTCCTCCCACACACGTGATCATATAGCTCATACTATAGAAGTGCGGTCATGCATGTATTTGTCTTTTGTAGATGCCACAGTTCTCGAGAAATGCCAATGTTCAAGGTAAAAACGGTAAAATCTTATGGGATACCTAATAATAGTGGAGTGATAGAAAAGTTTTTTTTATAAAAATGTTGAAAGAATTTTTTTTTTCCAAAATACAAATTGTAAAAATTGAGATTTTAGCAGATTCGCGTCTAAGAACACTTCTTTAATGATAAACAACAAAATTCGAGTCACTATTTCTCTCAATTTTGTTCCTAATGTAATAATGTCCCTAATGTTCCTAATCGAAAGAATATCTAAGTCACAACAAAAAACAAAATCTCCGACATTATTCTCAATACTTTTTAAGTTGAAAGTCGAAATCTTAATTATTAAAGGAAATTTACTGAGTTATAATCAAGATCAATATTTGTTATTTTTGTTCAAGTTTGTTGGGTTGCACACAATGTAGGGATCATTTTGATATACATGTGTTTCTGCCTAGCAGAATCCAAAATTCAAAAAAAAAAACCAAATTCTCAAACTTGAAGTAGATTTAGAAATTGACAGCATAATTTTTTCTATAGAAGGAGAGTCAAAACTTGGAATAAAGACTACCTTTCAAAGCCTTTGGCATGTTTTGTGCCCCTATTTCAAAACTACGATATATTAGGTTGGTGCAAAAGAAATGGGCGTTCTTATAAGTCTTGCCTCAAAACAACTTTTATTCTATCGAACTTTCTTCTTTGGAAAGGACTTAGCACATCATTGAGAATCTCCTTTCATGCTCTATCTAATGATATTCAGAACGGTTTGCAAACGGTTCTCTATTTGTTAAGAATTTACAGAGCTTCAAAAAACCGCACTGGAAAAAAGAACTTTTTTATAATTACTTTTCTGGCCAGAGCTTGCATCAATTTTTCACTTTGAAGGATAATAACGGCTGAATTGATATAACGATTTTAAGCAGCTCTTGTGCAAAACATTCTCTTCATTTTTGTAGAAACCTTCACAAAATTACCACAATATTGGTTGAATTAAAAAGAGCAAAATAATACGATGTGTGATGCCGAATACAAGCAATAGACGTGGCTGTAAAATATGAAGTTCAATGTGATTTGCAAGCGATACAGAAATCGATTCGGCGCTCACAAAGTCCATCAACAGCCACATTACCATGTATTTTATGTCATGTGTTCTTAGAGGATTTTTGATGGTGGCAAGATTATATGAAAATCGATTACTCAAAATTTAGAGTAAAAAAAATTGTTTTTGTGTCTACGTTGAATGCAGTACTCAATATTTTGTCAAGGATCCAGCAGAACGAAATTTCAACAGCCTAAGTCTTTTACAAAGCATTCGAAAACAATAAAACCAGAGGCACGAATAAAAAAATTGTTGTATTTGATCTCGATCAAATTGCTTACGGAGCAGGGGAGGGACGGAAAAGAATTACACGTTCCTTAACGAATAGTCTCCAAGGCCAGATATTCATAAATCAAAACTGACTTCGTGGAAAGCTCATTTTCGATAGGAAAACATTGAAACTGTGTGCGAAAAGTTTCGCGTTTTTTTCTTCAGCAACATACTTTACGGCTAGTAACGGATATCGCGAATTTTTATAATTCTACATATAATGCAACAAAATTTTTGGAATACGTGTAATGGAAATAATATTCTGAATAAACTCAGCAGATGGTTATGTCTAGATATGAGAATTGATTTTCTTTTGCATGGGTTTTCTTTAGTTATATATATGTATATATATATATACATATTGATTTTTACTGTTCAAAAATCAAAAAATTCCCTAAATCTTCCATCATTAATGACGCTGGAAGAATTAAGCATAGTAATAGGGAGCTTTGCAATATTCAAATGGAGGAATTCAAATACCTTGTAAAAAACAAATTTTGAGATTGTCATTGGTGACTGCTTGATACTTAACGTACTTTAAAGCAAATTGCACTGCACTCCAGGGTAAGTTCCCAGTATACCAGCTCAGCAAACCTGTCATTGTTTTTATGCATGTAGGATTATCAAGCTTAGCAAGTTAGTGCTACTCGATTGCACTCGTGCAAGGACTAGTGCAAATGCACAACGGGTCCTTGCGGCAGTAGAGCGTGCCACACAACCCTATTTTTCAACGTGTTTCGTGAAATTTTTCAGTGCTTAAAAAATTGGGCGTAAAGTGATTTTTTGCAGTGACGCTTATGACACGTTGCCGATACATGATAGCAAATTTTTTCAGCATACATTTTTTGTATCCATATCTATTAGGTCTTTCACAAGTGATGTCGCTTTTTTCAAGCGCACGTCACATCTCGTGGAACAAAGATATGTAAAATTCTGTTATCATTTGATGCAGCATTTCATACTCTTTCTAAAGGTTATATAATTACAGCACAAAATCAATAACCTCTCCAAGGATTATAAAATTTGCCACCCATGCTTTTTGAGATGGCCAAGTTTCACAATTTTTCTAAAATTTTATAACAAACCTCAGAAGGAGTCCAAGTAATGGATGGATAGAGAAAACCCTACAGGAAACAGCATAACTTTTTTCTAATTTCCAGAGCTCGTCATAATCTTTGTATAGATATCTAGATGGAACCACCGAATTTTAGCATTCTCGCCTCAGACACAAATGCATCAAAAACTCATAAATCTTTGGATTTTGAAACCTACAAAGATGGATTATGATTTGACAGTAATTTCACATTCAAATAGACATTCACCGCTTCGGATTAGCAACTTTCGAGATTTCCGGGTACAGCCTGGCACCCTGGAAAACTCGAATTATGGTGGTTTTATCCCGGAAAACTTGACGAATCGGAAACAAAAACAACTGGTAGAAAGAGGAGAAAAAGCTGCGTCTAATGGCACCAGTTGCTTGCCGGTTGTTGTTCTGTGAGGTTTGAGTTGACCAATTATGGAATTTGACGGCATTTTAAAACTGATTTCAGAAACTCTAAGAAGCAAGCTAAGGAAAAGAAAAGATAAATCCGTGTCCTATAGTGTTTGCTCTATCTAACTATCACTTGTACTTCTTCGGAGAACAAGTACAGAAATTTAGAAAAATAGCCGAACTTCACCATGGCAAAAAGCATGAGTCGCAGATTTTGGTAATTTTTTGAGAGCTCATTG
The DNA here is from genome assembly GCA_958299035.1 of Cylicocyclus nassatus. Lineage (NCBI taxonomy): Eukaryota > Metazoa > Nematoda > Chromadorea > Rhabditida > Strongylidae > Cylicocyclus > Cylicocyclus nassatus. The sequence goes on from CATQJL010000223.1 coordinate 79,371,136, forward strand.
AATACTATGCAATAAAAATTAGAACCATAAAAAAGAGGATGAAATGCTGCATCGAATCCTCCTTAGATCTCCAGAAGATTCCATGAAATGTGACGTTCATTTGAAAAAAGCGACATTACTTTCGGAACGACCTAATAGTTAGGGTGATGGAATGATGCTGTAATCTTAGTAAGAAGAGAATAGAAAGAAAGCGAAAGAAATGAAGATTACCAGTTCAAATGGGTTGTACTAACTTGAGCATGAGTTATCTTCATAGGAGCTGCCTATCTATGCCTGCTTGAAACGATGTATCGTCCTGGAAAAGCATGAGAGGGCATGGCAGTGGAGGAGCCAGTAGCAGGTTTGCTAAGGCTGTGGGAGAGCATATCACTCGTAGCTGTCACTTTTTAGAAGAACATTTCTTACTTTTTGAGAAAATGATGGTAGCATCTACAAAAGTTTTATGATGAGGTTTTGCAGGTACAAAGTTGGAATGACGCATGCGGAGATTTTTATTTTTGAAAAAAAATTTTTTTTTGTAAAACGCATGAATTTACCTAAGGAACCCTTTAGCTCACTTAGGACAAGTACGTGGAGAAAAACAATATAAAATGATTGCTGTTAGACGTGATTAATGGACTTCCCGGTAGGTACATAATCATAACTCATTTTGTCAGATTACAAATCTCTGATGTTTGATGACTTTTAATAGTAGGAAAGCAAAAGTGAAGATTTGGGAAACTGGAAGAGGACCTACGATTTTTAAACCGATAAACTCTTTTAACGGAAATTCTTCTAGTCCACTGTAAATAATTTGTTGATGCAGAAGTTAAAATTAGCAGTGGAATGCAGCGTACAAATGACTTTATTAGCATTTAGTAGTAAACAAATATTCGAAAGTTTTTATGAAAATTGAAGCAGTGCTCCTCTTTATCCAGGTTTTTGTGGAATCAGTTGCGGTAAATACGTTTAGCAATTTCCGAAAAATTTTTCTTAATGTTTTTCTCGACGATACACATCTTCAACTAATAGTTTGGCTTGAAAATTCTCGGACATTTTCAGACTAGATCTGCTATTTATCGAAACTTAATGCGTATACATCTGATGGAGATAGCATTCGATAGAGCAAAGTAAGCTCTACAAGATGGTATGCAAAGTTCGCACCACTTTGGCCCACCGTAAGTTTGCATCCAGAATCTGATCTGTACTGAAGGCTCGAAAAACTGGGAAAAATTCATCTTTGTTTGAAAAAATCCTACGGATATTCAACTTGCTCAATGAATTGCACACCACATCAGACACTCATATGTATCGTTCTTGTATTTTTTCCTTATCTAGAAATCGAGAAAACGGAAGTTTTCATGCTTAGACAAAAACGAAGATAAGCTGTTCCCACCCATACAGTTGTGTAATAAAGCCCTTAAAAGTATAATCGCAAATTTCTAGCTTTCCGCAAGTTTTCGAAATATATAAATTTTAGCATGAGACACCCAAGTGAGGAGCTCATTTCGCTAATTTTCGAAAACTAGGGCTTATGGAAAACTGAAAATTTAAGGTCATACTTCTAAAGGCTTGTATTAGGCTGTCCCATAAGTCATTTCATTTTTGAGTTTTCGCTGTAATAAGTCATATAGTTCGTATCCTAAATAGACATCGGGATACCATTCGATAGACCAAAGCAAGCTCTATAAGATGGCGCTTATGATTTTGCATCAGCTTCGATCCACCTCAAGTTTAAAACCAAAATCTAAAATGATTCGCACACCCAAAAATTGAAATTTTTTTTATATCTTCGTTCAGAAAAGTCCTACAGATCTCCCACTCGCTCACGCATATACATACCACATCAGACATTCATATGTGCTGTTGCTGTATTTTTTTATCAGCTAGAAATCAAGAAACCGAAAATTTCTATGTTTTTGCCAAAGTGGTGCTGCGCTCTTCTTACGCTGATAGTCGTATACTAGAAGCCTTTAGAAGTACCCTCGTAGATTTTTAGCTCTCCATAAGCTCTGGTTCACGAGAAATATCGAATTTAGCTTTCCCCACTCGGGTTCTTCGCGCTTAACTCAACATTTCTCGGAAACCACAGCTTATAGAAAGCTATAATTTCACGGTTGTACTTCTGAGGGCTTGTAGTATACAAATGTCAGTGTAAGAACAGCACAGCATCACTTTGGTAAAAACATGGAGATTTTCGGTTTCTTGATTTCTAGCTGATAAAAAAATACAGCAACAGCACATATGAATGTCTGATGTGGTATGTATATGCGTGAGCGAGTGGGAGATCTGTAGGACTTTTTAGAACGAAGATATAAAAAAATTTCACTTTTCTGGGTGTGTGAATCTTTTTAGATTTTGGTTTCGAACTTGAGTTGGATCGAAGCTGATGCAAAATCATAAGCGCCATCTTATAAAGCTTGCTTTGCTCTATCGAATGATATCCTGATGTCTGTTTAGGATACGAACTATATGGCTTATTATGGCGAAAACTCAAAAATGAAAAGACTTATGGGACAACCTAATACTATACAATCATGAGTGGGAACAGCGTATCTTCGTTTTTGTGTAGGCATGAAGACTTTCGTTTGCTCGATTTTTACATGAGAAAAAAAATACAGCAGTGGTGCTTATGCGTGTTTGATGGGTGTGCTATTTATGTGAACAAGCTGGAAATGCGTAGGATTTTTTGAACAAGATATGAATTTTTCCCCATTTTTCGAGCCTTCAGTGCGACTCAGATTCTGGATGCAAATTTACGGTGGGTCGAAGCTGGTGCGAACTTTTACGTACCATCTTGTGGAGCTTGCTTCGATTTATCGAATAGTATCTGTATCGGACTGCATGCATTAGGTTCAGAAAAATAGCAGAGTTAGTCTGAAAATGTACGAGAACTTTCGAGCCCTAATAGAAGATTCTATTGTCTCTGCTCTCACAAGTCAATTGCTGCCGTTGGTCATTGGATAAGGTTAACTGACTAGATATCTTCTTTTCTTTGGAGGAATAGCTTCTTATTGTTAAGAACTTTTCTAGCGCCATCCGATTTGAACATTATCAATGTATCAGAGCTACCATATCTTGAGGGAAGTAGCGTAAACAAGTCCAGGTCACCCATATAGCTTCTATGGAAACACTGATCTTTTACAGATCTGATTTCCACATGAAGGTGACGCAAGCTGCTTTTACAGCATGCCTGTCTATTCCACTTTAGGAAATTCGAATAACGTGTCAGTCTGGTTCACTCCCCTCAAAGTCTTTTGCTGAGATCAAAGCTTGAACTGAATGTCAGGAGACTATCGCTAACTACCTGTATAAGACGGCATGCTTTTATTGCCTTTACGTAGCACATAAATTTAGACATAAGATTGGTTGCATAACCGCAATCTCAGAATGCTTGAGTGCTACATGTATGATCTTTGATAAGGATGAGGGAGATGGAATTGGAAAGAAAAAGTGGACGCAAGTAGTAGTCGCTATTTTTATTCAAATGTCAAGTAGGACAGCCAGAACTGGGTAGGCAATTTCCTTTCACATCTCTATCAATTGTCTTTCGCCGGTTTTCTGCCTTTTTCTACGTTTATCCCTATTTTTGATATTTGCAGAGTAAATTTGATGTTGAAAAAATTGAGAAATGCACTAGACTTTAGATTTAAAACATACATATTTAAAAGCTTTGTGATATTGCTCTGCAGGAAAAGTTGATTTCTGCTCAACGTCAAGCAAAACATTTTATCGTATGTATTGTATATTCACACTGGGTGTTCCGATCAACATATAAAGCGCTCGTTTTTTTCACTTAAATATGTTTATGATTATGGGTCCAGAAAACCTGCTATAATTTCTCTGAAGATCTAGAATGTGCTCTTTGGACAGCATAATGTTCGTTTGCGAAGTAAAAATGTCATGTTGAGGGAACGCTGAATCAATGCACTTTTCTTACGCGTCCCCCATCACAGCCCTTTTTTCGCTTTTCTTCCTTTATCCATGTTCGTTCGTATTTTCAACACTTTTATGAAGAGAATTTGATATGCCAAATAGTACAGATGTATGTACTAGATTGTGGTTGAGCATGAGGGAAAACGCTGAATTGATCATGAACGGAATATTTTATTTTTGATTAGGTCAAAAAAATTTTATATTGTTTGTACCTATACTTCAGCTATTCGTCAGTCGTCTTACGTATGAGAATTTAGTTTTCTTTCATTCATATAGGTTAAACATTATATTAAGTGTGTCCGAAAGTTCTTGCCGTTTCTTAAACATATCCTCAAATCATCTTATATATAAAGCTGAATGTCTGTTTGTATGTATGTCTGTCTGTCTGTATGTCTGTCTGTACGTATGTTCCGAATAGAAAATTCCATTTCTGAACCGATCCGGACCAAACTTGGCACACACATACGCTACGGGCCCCGGCGGGTGTCATAGGCTACTTTTCGTCATCGATCGATATCGATTTTATCGATTTTTGTCGATTTTTTTGCTGAGTTCACCTACGGGGCTGGGAGTTGGCACAGGGGGGTAATCGAGCATGGGGATTCCGAATACAATATTGGTTTTCAGGATTATCGATTACTTTTATCGATTTTATCGATTTTTTTGCAAAGTTTGAGCTAGGGGGCTGGGAGTTGGCACAGGGGGGTAGTCGAGCATGCTGATCATCCCCAAGGGGGGTGATCAGCATGCTCGATTACACCCCTGTGCCAAATTCCAGCACCCTAGCTCAAATTTTCAAAAAATCGATAAAATCGATAAAAGTAAGGGACGATCTTGAAAACTAATATTGTATTCGTAATCAGCATGCTCGATTACCCCCCTGTGCAAAATCCCAGCCTCGCATGTCAAAATTTACACAAAATCGATAAAATCAATAAAAGTAATCGATAATTCTGAAAACTAATATTGTGTTCGTAATCCCCATGCTCACTCCCCCCCCCCCCCCTTTGGCAACTCCCAGCCCCGTAGCTCAAACTCTGCAAAAAAAATCGATAAAAATCGGTAAAATTGACATCGATCGATAACGAAAAGTGGACTGTGACACCCGCCGGGGCCCGAAGTGTATGTGTGCCAAGTTTGGTCCGGATACGGCGGAGCCGGGTAAGCCAGCTAGTTTGAAATAAAGATAGACAAACAAAAAGCGTTCTATGCAAAATTTCTTCCTCTTTCCAGCAGTAATGTTTTTGTTCGGATTCCTTCAATGTTCTTCCGAATAATCGCCACAACTTTCAACCCATGTATTTCACGTACCTTAAGTCTAGCTTTTTTTAAGTTTTCGTTTTGAACTTTTGAAAAAACTTTGTTAACAGTTGGATAGAGTAAACAAAGTGCTATGAAAACTAATTTTTTTGGCATTTGCTTTTCAGTATTCTCAAAAAATAAGTTTTCCAAAAGTCTTTACATTTGCGAAGTTAAGAAAAACGCAAACGCTTCAAACACTATGAAATCTTCACAGATTGGAAATTTCAAAAATCATTTATGATTGAACATTAATTTTAACAAACAAATGAGTTTCTATCGTTCCGAAAGATTGATTTTTAGGAATTTTCTGGTGCAACTGGGACGCATCACAATACTAAAATTATGGCAAATTTTTCCTCGAGGCCTTTACTAATCAAAAGGAGTGACATCTGTCAAGAAGGGAAGAAGAAGTTGCATCATCTAGCTGTTTGCCGTTTGATAGTCTAAGAGGATTAAGATGCCCAAATATGATCTACAGCATCGGAAAATTATCCTTAAAAAGTCTTGAAAGCTGTCAAAAGAGCTAAAAACGATGAAAAACGATGTCAAAAAATTTATTACATTGCCCTTTGTTTACTCTAGCCATTTGTTGTCAAAGTATTTCCAAAAGTCCACAACAAAAGTGAAAAAATTAGCAAAAGTCAAGGGGGGGGGGGATAAGAACCATGGGTTAAAGATTCTGACGATTCTCCAAGCGAACATCATAGGAATCCGAAGAAATTATTACTGCTGGAAAGAGGAAAAAATTTTGCATAGGATCTTTTCGGAGTGTTTGTCTATCTTTATTCTGAGTGATTTGAGGATAGGTCTAAAAAATGTCACTAACTTTCGGGTCCATTTAATGAAATGAGAAGAACTATTTTCTTCAAATATCTGGAGTATGCTCTTCAAACAACATAAAATTCGCCCAGTTAAAGCCATAAAGAAGAAAACAGAGTAATTCCTGTGAAACACGGTTTCAATTTAAATCAGCTGTGAGTATTGCGCGTCGAGAAGCTACGCATCGTTTGATACAGACAAGCTGAATCACTCTATGAACCATCGTGTTTCAAGTGTGGGTTGGTTGACTCATAGTTGAGTTTTTGTTCGCTTGCAGATTAACACCAACATTTTTGTGTAGAAGGCTAAAGCTGTCGGTTCATCGTCGTATGAAGGTCAAATTTCACTTTCATCGATTGCTGGGGAAAATAACCAGAAGGCTGAGTTTGTTCACAAATAGTTGTTGCAGAGTATTGCTGTAGAAATCATATAATATGTAAATAATTGAGTAAACATATCCTGGTAGTTTGTACAAACAATAAAAAATTACCTTGCCATAATTATGACATGTGTTATCAGCGCCATGATTTTTGACATCAATAAATCTACCAAGGCGTAGCTGCTATAATCAAAGCAAAGCCCTCTCTGAGTAAGGGATCACTACCAGAGCCCGTATCGCCTCTGCGGGTTGGCGTGCCGGCGGCCCGCTTCCGGCACGCTACCGGCACCCCGGCAGCCGCTGGCACCGCACGTGCTCAGTCCCAACTTGTAAACACAACGTTTTCTGTTAGCATGCCGCTGACACGCTTCCGGCATACTGACGGCGAGCCGGCAGCAGTGCGGGATTTCAATTGTGCCCCAAACAAGTATAAATCTTGTTTACAACTAAAACGCAACATTATGACACAGATTCAGGCTGCTGTACGCATATAATATAATTTGAGAAAAAATATGAAAAAAGGTTCCAAAAGTTGTGTAAAGTAATACCTTTTCTAAAATTAGTCCGTTTCTAGACGGCCACCAAACAATTTGAGATCGTCCGAAGCATATATTTTTGTAAGTTCACATAAGTTGTGGTACTCCTCTCATGCACGGATTCCCCGGTCTGAACATGAAGACATCTTTGTATCGTTATTTATAACGCTTTGTAGATACTGCGCTCTAATGCCAACTTCCTGTGCAAGCTTACTATTCAATTCCACCTTATTTTCACTGTATTTCAAGTCTTCCTCTCCAAACTAAGTTAGTCTTTCTTGTTTTCAACTTCTCCTAAGTCGAATAGGTTTCCATTAAGGGTCAAGAACTTCGTGAAGTTTTTAAAGTCAGGGGGTTTGCTTTTAGAAACTCTAGAAACCGATTAACGGCACGCCTTGGTCACTACTGTCTCCGTCCTTCAAAGTGAAGGCTTGACTGTAGCTGGCGAATTAGTTATTAATCTTCGCTGAAATCCTGTAAGGAGAGAAGGATCAGATCGAAGTTATGACCTGGCCTATACTGAATTACTTCAATACTTCAGCTTCGATGGATCATAGAACCAAGGTTTTATGACGTTAAAAAGCAGGAAAGTAGCGGCCGATCCGGACCAAACTTGGCGCACATACACTTTGGGCACCGGCGGGTGTCATAGGCTACTTTTCGTCGTCGATCGATATCGATTTTATCGACTTTTATCGACTTTTTTGCAGAGTTCACCTACGGGGCTGGGAGTTGGCACAGGGAGGTAATTAAGCATGCTGATTATGAGTACAATAGTAGTTTTTGGAATTATCCGCTACTTTTATCGATTTTATCGATTTTTTTTGCAAAGTTCGAGCTACGGGGCTGGGATTTTGCACAGGGGGTAATCGAGCATACTGTTTACTAAAACAGCGGAAACAGGGAACTGTATGTAGAAGTGGGCTCAGGGAAAGGTTGTACAGGGATAGGATTGGAAGCTTTATCATAGTGTTTGACAGGGCCGGGCGGAGCCGGGTAAGCCAGCTAGTTCAATCATATAGTACTAGGTCGTCTGTTCAGTTAGCAACCGAGATGTTAAAATTTTTATTCCACCGGCCAACGTTCTGGATTTATCCTTCGTGTGAGCTTGGAAAGTCAAATGAATAAATGAAATTAATACACTAGCATCAGCTCAATATAGCATTTGACTACGACTAATACGACGGTTAAAGAAAAATCAAGGATAGCCACGACCTATCTTAGATGACACAACATCAAGTGCAGCGACCATTTGAAGGCATGTACCTCTAGCTCTATTCATTCCGGCCGGCCTGACCTCATATCAAATTCCACAGAGGAATATGGCGCTCCACTGGTCACACCGAGGCATTTCTCCGTCTTTACTGGATCCTTGGTGTTAATCCAGGAGGGCTACAAAGTTTTGTGCACTGACTGTTCGGGCTCGTAGGTTGATATTCTGAGTGGAACTTGCATTTCGGCGGCTTAGATCCGCACTGTGCTATAACCACCTACTCAGACAATTACAATTACCCACCGATCACCCACGAACGACATCCCGAGGGCGCGCCGATAAGTAATTGATAAGCTACGAACAATGACCGCGGATGAATCGGTAAGCGACAGAACAACAACACCGAGCGTCCTGTCAAGTGGTCGACAAATGCGCAGTATGTCACCACGGGTGACCCAATACGCCTCCGGTAAAGCAATGAAACTCATGTGTTTCGTTTCCGATTACTGAGAGATTTTGGGATACCCGTTTCCATCTTTTTCAGCCTTGAAAAGGCGATGATCTACGTAAAAATTCATCGTAAAGTTTCCACCACCGTAGTAGAATTCCCTTAAATCCATTTGAATTCAAGATCAAGTATTCCAATAGTGGTCATCCAAAACGCTATGATCCAGCTAACCGACTCTACTTAACTTTCACCCAACGCAAACTTTAGGATAGCGATGCATCTCAAGTTAATAGCGCTCTTCCCTACGGCTGTATCAACTGTGGCGTCCAGCAAAACCCGAGGCTTTTCAGATGATTTTGTCGGGCCGTGGGGACAGGGCGAAGTTTGACCGAAAAGTAAAAAGTGCGTCCAGTAAGGCTGCGGGTTTGTCCGAGTATTTCTTCTTGAACGCGGGTGTTCGGATGAAAATTCAAGGCCCGCGACCTTTCCTTAACGAAAACATTGTCACGCACCGCCAAAAGACACTATTAGACCTTGTGCATATCTCCCGCGGATTCAATCGCCACGCGATTGGCTTTTGAGATTTCTTCAAACCCAATACTCGCGGACCACAAATGCTTGGCTTCAACTTTTGTGAGTCGGCATATATAAGAGAACTTAAGAAGGCTTTAGTGTGCGTGCATCTGTACCTTTACCCTAATCTAAATGTAGTTCCTCAAGCTTTTCTCAAGACTTTACCTTTGTCTGTAATTCTGTAAGTAACCCCTCACACTATTGTTTACTCAGTATCGGCCGTAATGACTCACTGCCGCTGGTCGACGGCTCCAGTTTGTAGTTTATTCACGTTAGTCGAGAAAAGTCATTTACCGTTTTGCCTGATCATGGGTTGTCTCCTTGTTAATGAAAAATTGAGGAAATTGTTTGTTGTTAAGGCCAAACTCGATCATCTTATTTAGGACTCCTTAACATATTCTTAGTACTAGCTGCTTTGCGGAACTATGCGAATCTTACAATATGTCAGGGGCCTTAAGGGCCGCGGATGCTCGCAGTAACTGTCTGATTGGGGTTGTCGCTGATTTCGACTTATACAACCCGTCGGAATGTTCCTCAAAAGCAGCGTATGCTAGAACAGGCTTCCGTTGAACGCTTCTTAAACGCGAAGAGGTCTCCGTATGGAGTGCTCCGCCCGCCTGGGTCCACCGTCCGCGCCTACGCGCTCACTTCTTACCAACCAAACCGTGAGTAGCACTACCGTATCATCGACGTACTCGTTGCAAAGAATCGGTTTTTTGTCAATGACACACTTTATTGCATGTTTCTTCGTTATTTGTCTCACGTAAGCCCTGTCTTGGTTCTCTGCTGACAAGAGAATCGCGTTTAGTCGAAGTGGCCTTTTCAGATGAGACCCGTACTGCTTGAAGAGTACTGCACGTTGATCCCAAATCTGCCTTCCAAATCTGCAGCGCCTCTGGACGCCGAGTTATGACCGTTTTTAGGAACGAAAAATGAATGCAGAATTTAGATAACATCGATTGTTACAATCTTCCCAGCGCTCAGATAAAGCAATGTAAGTGTAAGCATATCAAAATGTGTATATTGCATAAACGACTCTGATACTTGGCATTGGACCATTTCAGCAAATTTGAGCGATTTTGTTTCACTTCTGCGATCAATTTTCTGACCTGAAAAACGTCCATAACTCGGCGTCTAGAAGCGATTGACAGATTTGAAATTACTGCTTAATGCTCTTTAGGGCAGAGGTCTCATCTTGCCACAGGCCACTTCGACTAAACATGCTTTCCTTGTAAGTTTAGATGTCGCATTACTAAGTAAGCTTCGATTTTGTCTCTATATTTGATTGTTTCACTCTTCACTGTTGGATGGCCCATATAATCGGATGTTTCATTGACATTCCTACAGTTACACTGATTGGTACTACTTGAACGGAAGAAGGAGAAGCTACCCCATAAGAATAATGCTACTGATCAGACGACTTTCTTTTCTAGTTGTAAATTGCAAACTCATTGAAAAGATCCTAATTCCGCAGAATCTGTCACTTTTCGCTCTTTTGTACAATGGTATCAATCAATGTAAATGTTGAGTTGGAAAACATTCAATTGATTAAGGAACACTCAATAGTCGATGAGTGAAACAATCGATGAGACAGATAAAATCAATGCTTACCTAGTACGGTGGCATCTAAACTTAGCAGAGGCTACATGAGGAAATTTTTTTGAAATTTTGGAAAAAATCTGTACGGTCGGTCGAAAGACCCAAGAGGGTGGGAGACCTTTTCCAGAGAGTATTGGAAATCAAAGCAAATTGTATTCGAGATTATCCAACGTGTGCAATCGCTCTCTCATTTTACTCTTTCTATCGTATTGTTAGAAAGAAAACGTGACCATGGTGCTGGGTGATATAGCACAAATCATAGGTGCGATAGGGGGAGCCGGGCCCTCTCCAGGTGAAGCGGGTCTCTGCTACTCTCATCCTTGTAAGGTGAAGGGGGTAAGTGAGCCCTGAAAGCAAAATGCCCCAACAGTTACACACCATTCGAAAGCTGAGGTCATATAGAAGACATAGACCTCAGCTTTTTTTTAGGTCTTATGTGCCGCGAGATATGAGAGATTTTATGTACTTCATGTATCAACTAATTTTGTGTCCTCACTTTCTGCTCTCCAAAAGAATGCTACGAGAATGTCGACGGTCTACGTTTGCTAATGAAGACTTGCTCTGTAACGCAGATAGATAACCAACAGTGATTAGGTCTTCGTTTGGCAGAAATCTGCTGTTGAAAATGAACATGATTTCAGATAAAATGCAGTGTATCTCTCGGTAAAGGGCGGCTAGAAAGAATGTGACGGTCTATGTCGTACGTCGAGCCCCCTTTTCCTGAGTTTTCGAATGGTATATAGACTGCTGAGCGAGAAAACTTGCCAGTTCTTAAAAATGGTGTGGAGGTAGTTACTATTAGCTTGCTCCACCCAGCTCCCCCCATGTATTGGCTTTTATCAGTCACCAGAGCAAGTGCTTTTTAGAGCCGGGAAGCAAAAAAGCCCTAACATGCTGCACACCGTTTGAAAGCTAAGATTATGGAGAATCGACGTAGACCGTCTCTTTTTTCATAGCTTCTCTGTAGAGCGAGATACGAGCAATTTTATACGCCTACTCACCAGCTAATTTTGTGTATTTATTTTGTAATTTATTTTTGAAAGAAAGAGCAAAGATAAAAAAAAGAGACGGTCTACGTTAACTGGCAAGGTCTTGCTCTGTGATGCTGTTAGAAAATCAGGCACCTCTATCCATTCTTCACGCAGAAATTTCTCGACAAAAACACACATCTTTTTGGTTAAAATCCCGTGTAACTCTAAATAGAGGGGAGCTAGAGAAAAAGAGACGGTCCACGTCGAATCCTTTTTTTGTGGGCTTTCTAATGGTATAGAGGTTGTCGGGTGAAAAAATTTGTGGTTTCTCAAAGATGAGGTGGAGATATTCAATAGTAACTTGCTACACCCCGCTCCGGCTTTCTATGGGTTGCTGGAGCAAGACTTTTTTGGACTGGGAAAGCTTTGTACACCAACATCTTATACACCATTCGATAGCTAAGAACACGAAAAATCGACGTAGACCGTCTCTTTTTTCGTAGCTTCTCTGTGAAGCAAGATACGAGCAGTTTTATTCAGCTACAATATCAGTCAATCTTGGGTAATTATATTTTCAAACCAAGAAGGTCTTTTTGCGAACTTTTATATATGAATCGAAAGCATGAAAAACGAGTAATCTGACTGTTGTTTTGTTTTTATTATTTTCTCTAGTTTAAAGAGATATGGTATGATTTCTTGTCAGTAAACATGCATCCATCGCTAATCGGTTCAGATTTTTCTACTCTTGCTCAACTTTTTTTTGCAAAGTATGTATTCATTGATACAATGTTAATTATTTCAAAATCAGCATCCTTTTACTTTTTGACGTTTCGTTATCAACGCCCTTTGAGCGCACAAAAGGTCTCAAGCATGCGTTTTTTAACGAAACGTTGTTGATTCGATACTCTCTTGCAGTCTTGATGTCTGAGGATAAGAGCAGTTGGCTTTTTTCCAAACAAAAAGTTCCGTTGTAATAGCTGTTTGCCTTGATTAGTCTCAACCTCAGGTGAAAGGGGTCAGCCAAATGCCAGCCCTAAAGTGAAGGGGGTCAGAGAAATTTCTCCACCTATCGCATCTATGGCACAAATCAAACATTGTCTGCTATGTTAGCGATAGAGAAAGGAGTTCCAAAGGTGATGGTGCCATTATCATCTCGAATATGGAAAACATCATGTAAATTACTTGCAAACAAAACTAATTTCGAAAAGACCTACGAACAAAAAACAGTTGAAAAGAGCGATGAGTCGAGCTAGTCACAGATCTAAACGCCATACGCTCTCGCGCTCGCGTACCATTTTCGCTGCCTGCGTCGCGCGCTCGCCTCAGCTCATAAGATCCCACGACCGATGCTGGGTGATATAGCCTATGGACAGTCAGAATCGTCAGTATCTAGGTTTTTAAACTCAGATGTACGGAGACAGTTTTCCTGAGCTCAAAGGCAGTGTCCAAGGAAAAAGTCGATTTGGAAATTTTGTGCTTACCCAATCAGACAGTCGAGGGATACCTCGGGCGGGCATATGGCGCGAGTCTGCCACTTCGCGCGCCGGAGCCCTGCCATTTCACGCATTCTTGTGCTCCGGGGCTCTCCCAAAAGTGGCGCACCGCCGGAGCAGAGATTTGCGCGTTGCGAAGAGGGGTCCCATTCATTCACCGTGACGTCACGGTGACGTCACAAACAGGACGAATGAGACCCCTCTCCGCGAATCGCAAATCTCTGCTCCGGAGGTGCGCCACTTTTGGGAGAGCCCCGGAGCACAAAAATGCGTGAAATGGCAGGGCTCCAAAGCGCGAAGTGGCAATCCTCCGCTGGGGAAAGCCCGCGACCCTGCTACTTCTGCTCCGGAGGTATCCAATCGACTGTCTGAGTAGGCCCATTCGCTATGCTGAATCCAAAAATCAACATTAGAGAGCGCGAGAACGGCGAAAAAAGGCTCTAACGGAGGAGTAAAATTGCAAGTGGACGAGGGCTTTTCACATAGTGGCGTCACTCTCCCAGTTTCGAGAGCGATCTTCTCGCGTCCGTTAGTCGCCCTAACATCACCACCAACCAACTGCGAAACGCATGACATAAAATCGGAACCGAGAAGCACGCTCCTGAAGCCTGGGAGAGAGACGTTAACGGTGTAAACGGCCTCGCCTACCTGCAATTTCCCTCTTGCGTTGGGCTTTTTGAATCGTTTTCGCGTTCTTCATTGCGGTTTATTGGATTCAGCATGGCGAATAGCCGCGGGTAAGCAAAAAATCTCAAAATCGACTTTTTGCTTGGATACTGCCTTTAACGTAAACTTTACCTTATTTGAACACTCTTTTTAGTGCATAAGTGACCATTCCGATGACAATGATAAGTCCTGTCATCAACACAGTGCTAACTACAGTGGCAGAAAGGTACGTACTTTTTTTCGTAAAAGCGCATAGCAGATATTGGGGGCACGGTTGAAATCAGCGCTTCAAGATGCATTCAATGGTGTATCTTTCATTTGGAAAGGCCACGGTAACCAAATATTCTTCCCTTGTAAGTTTTCAACATCTATTAATCGTACACCCATCGCAAACGAGAAGATAGCGCTACCGTGCAAAACGAATATGACGATAATCATGCTCAGCGTTCCAAGTAACTTATCCCTGAGTGAAGTTACAACGGAAGCCCCTATTTTTATTTTTGAAGGAAATAAATGTGAAATCACCGGAATGCGTTAAAGAGAAAAAAGGTCATAGGCGAAACGCCGAGCGGACCAATTTTTGAACTCTAAAATAGCTCCGCTCTATTTTGTGAAATTACACGCCGTCGACTTACAAGGGAATGGTCAGAAACCGAACTAGCCAATCCTAACAAGCTGCATACCATTCGATGCAGCTTTCATGACTTCAAAGCTGTTTTCATTATCTGCAGAACGCCTTTGCAGGCGAAATTATGAGCAGTTTTACTGCAAAAAATCGTATACAGAAAGTGCGCAGTTGAGCACATTATTGCTCTTTCAGCTCACCTCTGGGTATGGGTCATAAGAAGTCACCCAGTTGCATGTTTTGGTCCAACTGAGCCGAGAATGGCTTTGTACGGCCAAGTTAGCCCATAACACGTGCGATTTTTTGATAAAATAACGCCCTTAAAAGGCTTATAACTTTATCCACAATAGTAATCAGCAAATAGGAAAACGGATTCAGAATAAAAGTCTTATGCAACATCTAATGGTTGTGCAGCTTGTTCTGATTGGTCACTTCGGGTTCTGACCATTTCCTTGTTAGCCATTTCTCACTGCGCATTAAAACTTATCTTTGAGACTTCAAATTCATATACACACTATCAATGCGAGATCATGGCTACATCATCAGATTGTCTTAAGGCAAGAAAAGACTACCGACCCATAGCTGCGAGAGCATGTAAACCTACAAGAAAACCACTTATTGGTATCCTTTAAAAAGATGTACAAACTCAAGGGGCACCTGCCTAGGAACTCCATGCGGACTTTTATCTCTATTATCTAGAATCCGGGCAAAACTATCTTATTCTAGCTTACTTTCCCGTCAATTCCATTGAGAGGCACGAACCGCTCTACATTCAAGCAGTACAGTGTCTCCAAAGTGATCCTCTGCAACAGCACTGTTTTTCCTGAAAGAAGAAAAACTGACAAAAGAACTTTCTTATTAAAAGACGTAGAGACGAAAAAGCGAAACGAAAACACTCTAACGCGAAAAGAAAACACGACAATATGAAAGGAGATTAACAACGAATACACAAGCATGGAAAGCAACAAGAGCGTGAAATGGACAAAGCATTTGCTAGTTGGCTGCGTATCAAACTTCCCAGAAATTTCGGCGCCTAAATTTGCCCGGCAATTGAGCAGATTTGGGGGGGGGGGGGGAATAGCCGGGAACAATATGTGCTTTACTTCCCGGAAACTACTGTCTCTACTTTTGTGACGTCACCTAGAACGGATCGTCCCAGGCCCCTTACTCTTGGCAAATCCAGTAATTAAGTGTTCCCAGGAACTCTGGAGTTTCAATTCTCAAACGAAAGGAGTCTGAGCGATGTTGCGAGCATGAGCTGTCATTGGTACGCCCAAAGCCCATCCCAATGTTAGCACCTTTTGCATTAGAAAGCCCTCATTTTGAAGTATAAAATTCTACTATTTTGTCATAAGGTGTATTAAGTTAACGCTTGAGATTTTTGAGGTTAAAAAAAAACGCCTAACACGTTTCATTGGGGTGTTTGCAATTTCCAAGAAAAAAAAACGAGAGGAATGTCGAAACATTCCAATTCTATTCATGGTCGCTGAGAAGGGAGTTGTGGGAAGGAGTATTCGATTGACGCTAATGCTCACATACTGGCAGAGAGATGGTTGAGAAGAGCTATGTTATCGACTGTCACAGGCTGCCACAGACAGAAATTGAAGAATGCAAAATTTGGGCAAAGTGCTTACATAACTGGCTGTTGGTAGTTTTGACTTCCTAGTTTTGCATGTTTTCAGTTTCGAAGACCGAAGATCTACAAAATTTGGACAAAGTGCTTTATGACTGGCTGTTGGTAGTTTTGACTTTCTAGTTTTGCGGGTTTCTAGTTTCGAAGACCGAATCTTTACAAACTGGTCATTTGCATCTTCGCGATCACTCTTAGCATTTACTAGCTGGCTTACCCAGCTCCGCCCGCCCTTTCAAAACACGACAAAGGTTCCATTGCTATCCCTGTACAACCTTTCCCTGTGCCCACTTCTACATGCAATTCCCTATTCCCGCTGTACTAGTAATCAGCATGCTAACTTGCCCCTGTGCCTCCCAGCACAGCTCAAACTTTGTAAAAGATAATGATGATTATAAAAACTAATATTGTATTCGTAATCATTGTGCTCAATTACCTCCCTGTGCTAACTCTCAGCTTCGTAGCTCAAGCTCAAAAAATCGATAAAAATCGATAAAATCGATCGATAAATAACACAAAGTAGCCTGTGGCACCCGCTCGCCCCGAAGTGTATGTGTGCCAAGTTTGGTCCGGATCGGTTCAGAAATGGAATTTTCTATTCGGAACATATGTATCGTCGAGTCATTCGTAACTTAATATGTGAGCCTGCACCCAAAGCGTTTCAACGGACGGCACCCTTAATATTAACTTCTCAATCGAATCTTTTCTAGCGTAACAAAGTGTAAAAGTGTATACTACTAACTAAATAATATCCTTTCAAACCAAAAGGGGCAAAGAAACAAGGCAAAGTCGCTGAAATGAGCAGCTTCCAATCTTCTAAGTTCGTCAAATAGCGCGTATGGTGTGCAATACGCATATTAAGTTACAAATGACTCGAGCATACATACTTACAAACATACAGACATACAGGCATTCAGCTTTATATATATATGATCTCTCAGAGTCATTCTGAGATTATGACGTAGAACTGATGCTGACTAGTACGTTAATGAAGACGCTTGTCGACTTGTCGATTGACGTAAACTACACGTGTGCGGGTAATTCGAAATAAAGTCCTTCTTCCTTGCGTAAGCACCCAAGATCTCATGTCACTTGTGTTTGGTATTAGGTTGTCCCATAAATCATTTTATATCTGAAAGTTCGACTTTCTACAAATCTAGGCATGATGAATACTGTGTTTATTTGATTGTTTAGCCACGACCGAGATTGGTAAGTTTTTATTTAGGCTAACGTTTCGGCAATAATTCGCCTTCTTCAGAGCCTGAAATGGGCGAAAACAATTTACAGACTACCCGATCAAACATCTCCTCAATCCCACAGGCAAAATTCTAAGCTTTCTTTCGACCACGAGCAGGCTGCCACACGCAGTACTCACCTTTGTTCGCCGGTAAAGTTCTGGTTTAGTCCGAGCGAGTGCTTACTGACCGCTTGAACAAGGAATTAAACATGTCTTCACTTGGTCAAAAGATCTGATTAAAATACGGTGCAAGTTCTCGTGTGATAGAGAGACACTCCTCCTTGCGATTCATTTTAGGGTTTCTAAAATGAATCCAAAAGGCTTCTAAGGTTTTGCGAGTGGATGTCTGAGCTTCGCGCGCTAGAATCTCTTCTTTCACTTCAAAATCAACTCCTTGATGATCTTGCACTCTGTGGGCGCCCAATGGAGTGGATGCGCGTGATCTCTCTTTACTTTTGAGATGTTCCTTAATACGTAGGCTCAAAGGGCGTGCCGTTTCTTCGATGTATCGTTGCCGCAATCCTTGCATCATATGAGATATACAACACCCGTACTCATGCAGTCTCCGTCCCTTGCTGTTGGGCATATCGGACAGTTCGGCGTAGAGCAACCGCGGTCGTACATGCGGTTCCGAACAAGGATACGTTTCAGATTGTTCGGAGGTATATCCACTTCCGAAACTGTATTGTCTAGCCCTACTCTCCTCAGACACCGCCGAATGCCGGTGCTCACTTCTTTGGAGATGAAGGGTATGCAGAAGGGTATCTTTTCTGCTGCGGACGCTCTTGCTCTATCTACAAAGCTCCCCTGTTGGCTCCTACACCGCGTCATGTTGTTTTCATAACCGTTCAATGAAGCTATATTACGCGCCAAGGCTAGTGACTCCGTCTTTTCCTCTCAACCGCTACAAACCTTCGCAGCTGTTCGAAACATGTTTCTGACCACAGCTTTTTTAGTATGTAAAGGATGTGCTGAGCGGGAGTGGACAAGGATGTTCTTGTTGCTGGGTTTTCGAAACCACTTCGTTTTCTGAGTCCCATTAGCCATGCTGACTTAAACGTTCACCGCTACAAACCTTCGCAGCTGTTCGAAACATGTTTCTGACCACAGCTTTTTTAGTATGTGAAGGATGTGCTGAGCGGGAGTGGACAAGGATGTTCTTGTTGCTGGGTTTTCGAAACCACTTCGTTTTCTGAGTCTCATTAGCCATGCTGACTTAAACGATCAAAAAAGGCAGCCATGCGTTATTAGGTTTCTCCCGAGTTAGTCTTATCTGATTGCGCGTTCATCAACTCGAAGCACTCATCAACTTCCGCCTGTGTGTTACAAATGATAAAGCAGTCGTCGATGTATCTGCAATAAAGCAGGGGATGCAACTGCAACAGGGGTGTCTCGATTTTGGCCAAAAAAATTACCGCTAGGGTAGGATCCAATCGCTGACCCATAGCTAATCCTCGGATTTGAGCGAAATATTTTCCTGACCACCTGAATATATTGCACTCTAGACACGCTTTCAACAGGGCCATTATTTGCGCGATAGCTAGTCCGAAAAGTCTTATGACTTATTCGTGTTCTATCAGATTTTCACAAACGGCTTGCAATGCAGAGTCATTGGATACATTCGTGTACAACGCGCTAACGTCGAATGACTCCATGGCATGATTAGCAGAAACACGTGTCTCACGTAGAGGTCTAGAAACATCTGCGTATTGCTTAGATGGGAAGGGATGAATTGAAGTAGCTGTACTGAGATTTTACTAAGATACCATCCGATCCTATCCGTGGGTCCACCCACGCAACTAATTATAGGTCTGACCTTGAAAGTTGCGGGATCATCAGATGCGAAATCGCGTTCGGTTTGGATTTTATGCGTCTTAATGAGAAGGTAAAGTACGGGACAGATTGGCTTATCATTTCTAAGGGGCTGACGATATCAGGCGCTAGGTTTGCTGCCTTCGCTGTCCATTTTCTGTTTAATTTGCGATATTGTTTCTGATACTCATCTTTCGTAGACAGTTTGTATAAAGTGGCATCTCGAAGATGTCTCTCTGTGATTGCGATATCTAGATGATGAGAATATATGATGATATCATATATTTGGATTCATTTTAGAAACCCTAAAATGAATCGCAAGGAGGAGTGTCTCTCTAACACACGAGAACTTGCACCGTATCTTAATCAGATCTTTTGACCATGTGAAGACATGTTTAATTCCTTGTTCAAGCGGTCAGTAAGCACTCGCTCGGACTAAACCAGAATTTTACCGGCGAACAAAGGTGAGTACTGCGTGTGGCAGCCTGCTCGTGGTCGAAAGAAAGCTTAGAATTTTGCCTGTGGGATTGAGGAGATGTTTGATCGGGTAGTCTGTAAATTGTTTTCGCCCATTTCAGGCTCTGAAGAAGGCGAATTATTGCCGAAACGTTAGCCTAAATAAAAACTTACCAATCTCGGTCGTGGCTAAACAATCAAATAAACACATTTTATATCTGACTTTTCACTACTTTAAGTCTGCTCTTCTTAGATTTCTAATGTGTGGCATCATTTGGAAGATCAAGATTTGATTGATTTGAAAGATTTTGAAAAAATCGCGAGACAGATAGTTGAACCAAACACTGCGAAATCCTCAAAATATTGCAGTTCTGGAAATCGATTATTACTATTACTAGTATTACGAAGTAAATGAGCGATTACGGCGTGAAAATGGGTAGGTTTTGGAATTCTCACCACACCCTTGCGCACCCGTAAGATTGAGAAGTGCAGCGATTTAGTCTGCAAAAGTCGCATGTTTCGCGACGAGAAGGTAGCTGTTAGAGAGAGGAGTAAAAGATGCATCCAATGGTACCTAAACTGTTCGGGTCTGATGTTCTACGAGGTTAGAATGGGCCAAATATAGAATTTGATCACTTCAGAAAAACATTTTACTTATTCTAGAAAGCATAACAGAGAAATGCAAAAAGTTGCAATAATTTGCAAAAAGTTTGCCCTATCAGGTGGTTAAGAGCGCCTTCAAAAAGCCAAAATGGAAACTAAAAATGAGCGAAATTTAGACATGGTAAAGATGACGGGTTCTAGTTTTCGGCGATTTTCTCAGTGCTCATCGAAATAGTCACAACAAAGACATAGTCGCGGAAAAAGGAAGAAATTCTGCATCGGATAGTGCTTACAGCGTTGTTTATCTTTATTCTAAGTGGTTTTAGCATAGGTCTGAAAAATAGCGCAAACTTTCGGTTCAATCTAATATTCATATATACACTTGCTGCATTTTTCTGATGGCTAGAAATTGAGGAAAAATAATGCGTTCAATTTTCAAACCTGTAACGGTCTATGTTCGTCGCAGATATGTGATTATATACATAGCTATTCATTCAATAGTGCTCTCACAAACTTGCGCTTTTGTAGATTCTTTTTTTTTTTGAGAAAACTCAGTTTAAGGTACGAATATTAAAAGACTGCAAACTTGCACTTTTTAAATGCCTTAGTTTTTAAGAAAAATCAATTTAAGGTACGAATATTAAAAGACTTATGGGACACTTAATAGATGCAAAGGTGTGTTTAACGATTAGTACAGAAAAAAGGCTTTTACTGTTGCGTGGTTGCACAAGACTGCAATAAAGTGCGCCGTCTCTTTCGTTTTGAAAATTTGCATCAAAAAGTTCCCACCAGTATTCGAAAAGACAGTAGTTTTACAGCCATCATCAGCTAAATAGCATGAATTCTCCTTGTTTTAATACGTACTGGCTCGGTATGCGAAACTTTCAGAGCAGTAAATCGAGGCTCTCAGAGTGTCATGCCCATATCAGCTTCTACGCTTTGCGTAACTGAGCGCCTGCTAAGCTAATCCTTTCAAATTTGTTGCATAAGTACACCTCTCAAGAAAAAAAACAGTTTTCGAACATATGTTAGCATACGTCATAAGAATCATGGGAAATAATGTTATAAAAAAGTGAACAAAACGAAAACGGGTTGACCACTGTCACACGCGTATTGTGTATCACCAAGCACTATCGATGCACTTACACAGGATAGAAATACATTTTATTATGAAACATTGAACTACACAAATGGTTATCATTTTCAATGGTAAATTGTCCATTCCCAGGTCTGGTAATATAAAAGATAGATAGAGTATATGTGTTCCATCTAACATGTTGTTCTGTTTTTTCTTTATGGTAAGCTGCAGCATCCAGAGGCCGTATTCATCATTGATACCTTGGGGGTAAATCCTACCCTACGTAGTTTTATCATTAACAGCAGCTATCCGTATTTAAAGTGTATTTTTTAAGTTTAGCTAAAAAAAGATTTTGTGTTCAATAGTATTTTGAGGTAAATTCTACCTAAAGGTACTTATATCAGTCTCCAAGTTCGACCCTCTAAAATCTTGGCATAATTTGAATATCTTCTGTTTTTTGTTGAACGGCGGTCAGGATTCGTATGGTAACAATTTATTATTTAGCTAACGTTTCGACGCCAACGCCGTCGTCAGAGTCTGTAACCAAAAACGTATGTGTGGAGTACTTGCGGAGCTTTCATTGCTGTAACGATTCAAACTGAGCTGAGTACGAGACAAGCAAAGAGCTAGAAGCTAGCTACGGAACCCGCGTAAACCTCTCTTGTACTGCAGGTACATTGACGATTGCTACATTGTATGCGCCACCCAAAAAGAAGTTGATACATGTTTCGATGTTCTGAATGCACCATCGCCAAGTATAGAATTCACTTGCGAAAAGCCTAGTCAAAATTGACTAGCTTTTCTGAATGTTGAGGTGTATTAACGTAACGGAATCTGGGGAACCAAGTGGAACCGAAAGCCCACCATAGTTAAAACGACTGAAAAATTTCGTCGAACGAATGAATTTCGAATAATCGGTTTTTGAAAAATATTTGAACGAACGAATATTATTCGATCTATGATTTTCGGTTTTCGAATTCGAATATTCGAATAATGCTACATTTCAAAAATCGAATGAACGAATATTCGAATAAATGGGGTTGGTCGAATATTCGATTATTCGAAAAATTCGAATAATCTAGCACCTCAAACAATGTTGGTATTATTCTCTGTTTCGGTTTTCTGAAAAAAATTAATCGCTATGTTTGATCTCGCTTTGTAGCTGATAACCTGATAATTATTTGTGTAGCAAGTTTTAAAATGACTGGGTTATTGTCGTTGGTCAGGGTTCCACCTAGGAAACAGAAGAATTTCATTCAAACATTAGTTCAAGGTGTTCATGGTCTTTTAAGATGGCTACTAAGCCTTACTTAATAACGTTTCAAGTCCGCATTTATTCTTCCTCACAGAAGTTTCTCCCGGCTACACAAAACTTCCTTCCAAAGCTAAAGATTAACATGAAAAATCTTTTAGATTATATGTTGTTTGTAATTTTTCGCAATGGTCAGCATTGCGTGAGTTCTAAGACTAGCATGGAGGAGCACCAGGAAGGCCTACAGTAATAGAATCAGTGAACCTCAGCCGTTGTTCCGAAAGTTTAGTCCGTTTTTTTCAAACCACTATAAAACCACGCACAATACACTTAGATACTTATATGGTCCGTCCTCGCATGACGCGCGGGCCCCAGTACAATTGCCATTGTTCCATGTCCCTCGCTTCTGACATCCACGATCTTCTTGGCCGTCGTCGGTGGCTGCGTCCACGAGTTCCAGGGGCGAAAATCGTATCCAGCTAATTTTTTAGCTGGTCCATCCGTTCCACGAACACGTCTGCCCATCTCGTTTTTGGTCTCTCTCGGGGACGTTTGGCTTCGCGAGGAATGCACTCAGATGTTCTTTCTTCTCATGATGTGACCGGCCCATAGGTGTTTCGCTTTCGCAACGTATTCCGCTGGGTCACGAAGACGGGACGTTCTTCTCATATCCGTACTGCGAAGTCCGATTAGATGTTGCTTGCGTCGGCTCATCTTCAGAAGACTGCGCTCGAGCGCTCCGTGGGTGGTCCGTAGAGCTTTCGACGTGGCTACAGTGTCAGCCCAAGTCTCAGCTGCGTAACAGAGCGCCGGGAGAACGGTTGAGTTGAACAGGTGGGCACGAAGCTCCGGGTCCGTCAGTTGGTTGGTGGATTCCTGGCCTGAAGGCGGCCCCGGCTGCTCTTCTTCCTCTTGTTAAGTTTTTCCCTCAAGTCGATCTCCATGTTCATCTAACGTCCGAGATACACGTAAGAAGACGTCCCCATAATAGGGGTGCCTTCCAATTCCATTTCTCATCTTCGCAAAGGGCGTTTTTCTTGAACTGAATCTTCTTCCGATTTATTCGCAGTCCTATCTTCTTCCCTAATTTATTTAGTTCCTTCAGCATCGTCTCTGCTTCAGTAATACTGCTCCAAAAAAGAACGATGTCGTCCGCAAAACGAAGGTTGAACAGGTCCATCAACTCGTACTGCCTCTCTTGTCCCAGTCCAGTGACTTCATCACCCACTGCAAGGCCGCGGTGAACAGCTTCGGCGAGATAGTGTTGCCCTGTCGAATTCCCTTCCCAAATGGTATGGTCAAGGGCGATGGAATAGCTGCATCGTCGTTGTACAGTCCTTGTAGCAGTAGGCTAACTTCCAAGTAAGCTGGGTCCACTCCTTGATCGACTAGCGCTAGCAAGATGGCGTTGGTTTCGACGTTGTCGAGGACACTCTCGTAATCGGCGAAGGTTAGGACGAGATGCAGTCGGTACCCTCGGCAGACTTCCATGACCCTCGAAACGGTCTGCATGTAGTCCATGCAGCTGAATCCTTTGCGAAATCCAGCTTGTTCTTGGGGTTGGGCTTCATCCAGTGTCCTTGATATGCGAGCGAGAATCTTCGTGAAAAGCTTGTACAGCACTCAGCAGGCATATTGGACGATAATTCCGAAGATCCTCCCGTTCACTCTTCTTGAAGAGAAGGACGGTTCTTGACGTTCTCCACTGGTCGGGAATCTTCTCCTTCTGAAGGTAAGATGTCAAATGCGACGCTAGAACCTCGTGTAGACGGTGTCCTCCGGCTCGCACAAGTTCGACGGAAAGATGATCTGGTCCTGGAGCCGTGGACGTCTTCATGGTCTGAATCGCTGTGCGCACTTCGGCAGGTAGAATTCGTGGTGGTACTTCTCCAGTGGGAACGACGGGCATCGGCACGGGTGTTGATAAGCGGAAGAGGTTGGTATAGAAGTTCTTCGCGATAGATTCATCTTGTATCGGGAAGAAGTCGGAATCCCGTCTTCGCTCAATAGTACAGCCAGCGGTACGTGATATTCGCAGAGGTCCCTTCTGCACTTCTTGAGACTTCGTCTTCCTTCGGCTGCTTCCAGTATCTTGGCTTGCCTGTACTTCCTGAGATCCTTTTGCAAAGCTGTTCTGCAACTGGCGTTGGCTATCAGTCGCTCGAGATGGCTTGCACTCGGATCCTGCCTCAGAAATCTTTTTTTCGAGCAATTACTTGGTGGTCTTCGAAATGCGTTCCAAGTTCTTCTCAGAAGTCACTGAGGCGCATTCTCCGCAGGCTCGCAATCTTTTCAGAAGTCAGTCGTAGTCGTACGTTGGGTCCTCCTCGATGGGCCTGTCACAACTTGATATGAGCTCTTCCAGCCTGTTACCGTCATAAACAACTTCCAGTTCAACAGTCGCCTCCTTCTCGCGGCACTGTGACAGACTTTCTTTTCCAGCCTTTGGCTGAGTCGTATCTTCGCTCGAAGGAGGCGGTGATCGGAGTAACTGCAGAAGGATGGAACTACCGAGACATCGAGTAAGCTCCGTTGGTGAGAATGTGGTCGATCTCATCATGAGTCGTTCCGTTGGGCGATTCCCAAGTCCACGGCGATGTTCTTTCTTCATGAAGATGGAATTACCATGGAAAAGTCGTGCGAGGGAAGCCCAACAAGACGGTTGCCGTTTTCGTTCCGGAGCCCATATCCAAACTTCCCGATCCTATATGCCTTTTCTAGTGGCATACCGATTTTCGCATTAAAGTCGCCCAGAACATACTTGTAGAAGGACTTCTCGTTGCGGACGACCTGCTCCACGTCTTCGTAGAAAGCATCTACGAAGAGTCAGCTGCTGATATTGGAGAGTAGCAGTTGATGATGCTTATGGTCTTCTGACGTAGAGGGCGTAGTCGTGGGATGGCCAGTGGTGATAGGATCTCGTGCGAATCGATAAGATGGGCGACAGATGAGTGGACGACAAAGCCGCGCCTCCTGCGTTTCCTGATGGATCCTTTTCACCACGAATGATGAGGGTCCCATCACTCATCTGTCACACGTCCTTCTTCCTGGACTTCGTTTCCTGCAGAGCGATGATGTGGTATTGATGTGCTCTGCAGTGTCGAGAAGAGCGTGGAGGTTGGCGTTTGTGGAGAGTGTCCTCCTGGCGTTGTAGGTGCAGAGCATGAGGCAGTCTCCATGGCGTCTCGTCTGGGCAGACGTGTCGTTTTTGTCCAATTCGAAAGGCGCCTTGAGTACCCTGACATCGTTCTTGCTGCTACCCGGCGCCGTAGGCGGGATACGATGGCAGGGTTTTTTTCTATTCTTCTAACTGGAGGAGTAGTATGAATTTTTCCCTACAAGAGGTGGCTTACTAGGCCTACTCTTAATTTCTACAGGGCGATCGCTGATCCCGGGCTTGGTGCGGGGAGAACCGCCTAGCGACCAAAAAACCAGACGGCCGCGTCCTGCGGCGTAGTATGAAGAAACCCTTTGGCTTTTGGGCAGTATTAATGAGGACGTGATTTCGTAACCTCATAGCTCGGAATGGCTGGAGTCTGAGACATGCATCGTTCAATAGCACGGTTCCTAATGACTTTAGCCTATTAAGGCAAGCAAGCAAATTTTACAACAGGTACGCGGAAAGTGCAGGCGAATTCACGAACTTTTATGACTTAGCTACAGCTCTCACTATATCTCTGCTAGTAGACCGTGTATCCCGCAAAACCACAATTTTCGAGAACAGCGTGTCCGAAAACCTCTATGACCGAAGTTAAGAAGTACGAAAATTACATATGATTTGCAGGAGAGCTTCATGTTCTAGAGCTATGTTGAGTAGACTCGAGATGGCGTGACTTTTTCACTATTGACCAGGTTTTCTATCTCTTTTAAAATGGCTCCGGCTGCTTTATAGCGTTCAACAATCTACGGAAACAGCACTGTCGACGCGCTTAATGGAATTTTCGATGTGTGATTAGCGCTGCGTCACTCCTTGCGAAGAGACGTCCGCAGAAAAATTTGAGAAAACTGGAACGGAATACCAAGCACATGCTGTATATCAAAAGATCCGCCTAAATGAGTTGCGCGCAAAACTTTTTCTGGATTCAGAGTGTATTCATTTCGAAGGAGGTTATGCCGCGACAATCACGGAAATTTTGCTCATTTTGTGAGCGTGTAAAAACATTCTGATGATTACGAAGATAGTATCTTGATCTTTGTGGTAAATCAAAGCTCAAGACAGTACTTCAAGGTAGCTTGCACTACCGTACGTTCATTCCAGTCTCATCATCGTAGCTGAATGAGAGGGGGATGTTAGAATGAACTCAACTTTTCTTTGAGAGACCGGACAAACTTTCCCGAACGCCTAGCGCCTCAAAGCACCAAAAAGCCCTGAAAAGCGCCAGAAAGAGTCAGGAGCTTCTCTTCAAAAGCAAGAAAAAAATACATGTACAGTCAGTTTTGCGCTATCGCTCGCTAGTGATTTTGCTTTTGCTTTCAGTCTCTTATTTCTTAAGTGGCATTGTTAGCGAAAAGCTGCACAAAAACATCTGAAAGTGGGTAACCAATATTGTGTTTTGTTACTATGTACAAGAAAAGAACACAGCTATGAAAAATTTCCATAGATGTTATTACAGCTGTCATTAGCGTTCAAAAACGCATTTAGTAAGGTATCTCCTTTCGATCTGCCGCTTCAACTTGCTATCCTTCCCTTTGTATTTCGAGATAGACAAGCTATTATAGTTACGCTTAATTGATACATATAGTCTGAGCAAAGAAAATGGCCACAAATCTCCATTCATTTACCAACACATGCGACATTTTTGTCATGTTCAAACATGTAAGCAATTGCTGAACTTCCTTTCAAACATGTCACCTCGAATGAAGGGGGCATAACTTAGCATTAGTTCTGCTTTAGAGTGAAAAGAGCTTTACTAGCAAAACAAACTTTATGCACCGTTAGGACGTCATAGAGTGCTTTGAATAAACGTCAGCGTTCATCACGCTGGCAAAGATAGAATTATTTAAAGGCAGTGTTTAAGTAAAAAGTCGATTTCAAAAGTTCGTGCTTATCGTCGACTCTAAAAATCGTGACGACGGTCTGCAGTGCGGCCAGTGCGCGCCGCACGGCACTGCGGCCTAGTGATTCGCCCAAATTACGTGGAGAAGGTGAGTTCTTGTGGTTTTTCTTTTTCTTTTTGCATCTTTTTTTCTTGCAGGAACTTTCATGGCTACCGCAGGGAGCCTACACTGCTGAGAAGCAAGGTTGCCTTACGATAAAGAGGCAGTGCCGTGCGGCGCGCACTGGCCGCACTGCAGACCGTCGTCACGATCTTTAGAGTCGACGATACATGGGTCTATACGCTATGGTGAACCCGAAAATCAACAATGGAGAGCACGATAACGGCGAAAAAAGGCTGTAACAGAGTAGAGAAATTGCAGGTGGGCGGGGCTGTTCACATAGTGGCGTCACTCTCCCAGCTTTAGGAGCGATCTTCTCGCTTCCGCTAGTCACCCTAACATCACCACCAGCCAACTGCGACGCATGGCATAAAATCGGAAATGAGAAGATCGCTCCTTAAGCCTGAGAGAGTGACGTCACGGTGCGAACGGCCTCGCCCAACTGCGATTTCCCTACCGCGTTAGGGCTTTTTTTATCGCGTTTTCGCGTTCTCCAATGTGGTTTATCGGATTCAGCATGGCGAATAGGCCCGGGTAAGCACAAAATCTCAAAATCGACTTTTTGCTTGGGCAATGCCTTTAAGGTATCAAGGCTCCCAGATTTGCAGGAAACGGGTAGCTGACTTTTCCTGATTATAAACGTAAGCCTCGTTGAACCTCCACGTTATAGCATTGTTTTTCGTACTTTCTCATCAACTTTATCCTTATAATCAGAGAAAATCGGCTTCCACACAAATTTGGAAGCCGATTATAGAGACAGTAATGAATGCCTTTGCTCAAGGTAACAAAGCACTTTGAGGAAGAACTTATCTCTTTGAATTTTGCTTTAGGTTCAATGATTAATACGGCTTCAGGACCTTATCTGCAATGATAACCTAAAGAGCTTTCTAGATTCTGCCAGTGTTTTGTAAATATGATTCAATGGAGAGCAGAATCCTGCCTGGAATCGATGGTCAACAAATCATAGAAGGATTCAAAAACATCTGTCAAGATTTGGGAAGCCTCGTTAGTTTACTTCTACAACTCTCATTGTGCTTTGCGCAATTTCAATAAGTTTGTGTCAAATCTGGGTCTCCAAGCTACAGCGAATCTGTTTCAAAAATATCAATGATTTGCAAAGTGGTTTCGGAACACTCTGGTTTATAATATTTGTTTATGCATCCGATAATGCACCCAGGGCCCGGCGGGGGTGGCGCTTTCACAAGCTGGATATCGTTTTTGGCCCGAAAAAGCAAAGGGGAAGTCGTATTTTGGAGTCCGGGCGGAGCCTCGGACCCCAGAATACGACTTCCCCTTTGTTTACCGATAAACAATGCACATATCATTCTTTATTCATCATTCCTTGTTAATGCTGCTGTCCTATGAACTTAGATTCCAGCAATGTGAAGATCCTGTGCTCCGATCGCTAGCCTGCCCGCAGGCGGGAATTCAAATCGCAATTCTTGCAAGAGGAAAATAACAAAATAGGCTCCTTTTCAATGCACAAGTAACGATATGGCACCAAATTTGCTGTATAGTTGGAGGACCATGAGCACAAAAAAAGTATGAAGAATTATGAGAAACTTATGTGAATTTAAAAAATGGTAAGTGTTTTTCGAAATTAGATGGCTCCCGCGCCACCTGGGAGCCACCTGGAGTGGCTCCTTGCTTCCCTTCACATAATTTCCTGGATTTCTTTACATAAATGTGGACTAGGTCGAGAGTATTACTATATATTCAAATCCGCTTCCAAAACCACCAAGGCACCGCCTCGATACAGCCCCAAATAGGGTTCATAGTGTTATGATCGGCCTCGGAAAGCGCGCTCCAATCGCAATCGGTTATTGTAAATTGTAAAGTTTCGCAGCTGACTAATAAATGAGTGGTATCTTAGATATATAAACGTCAAAGTTTGTGCAAATCTTGGCCCTGTGTTTTTTTATAGTTTATAGATTCCTTTGCGGATGAACCCGTTGAGCTGAAACCTTGGAAACATGTGTTTTCGGCCTCGGTAGATGGTTTTAAGCTACCCTTCGAAGCAATTCGTGGAATATCGATTTAATGATTTTTGGCACCTTGCAAGGAAAGTGAACACTTACCAGCCGCCAACAAACTGCTTGCACATTTTGGTGTGAACAATGCAGTGAAGTTCATTTCCACTTTAAAATTAGAAGGTGCAGTCACTCCGATAAGCCTTTCTGGGGTAAGCTCGTGCAGGAGAGTAAGGGGGAGGGCTGCAGTGCAGTATTGATACTGCAGAAAAGGGGTGGAGAATATGGCCCAAAAGGACGGGAAGGTAGAAGGACAAAGTGTGGTTTTTGGCCATCCCCTCAAACGATGACCCGGGTTGGACCAGAAAAGCCAGGTAATACTACTATAATAAGCGCTGAGGCCGCCCATCTTATTATTTGTGTATATCTGTTTGTCAGGGACTTACGGGGGTCAAAAATAGGGTCAAAGGGGAAGTCGTAAGAAATTTTGGCTTCAAAGGGGATATCGTTTTCAAAATTCTGAAATGCCACCTCCTGCCGGGCCCTGAATGCACCCAACGAGCTTATCAGTCCAACAAGGTCGTCTTCATTAGGAATAAACAATTGAACAAAAAATAAGCGCTTTTCGAAAAACCAGAATGTACTGTAAAAATCAAACTTATCTCCCAAACTCAATAGGCCCATAGATGTAAGTATAAGTAAAGAGAGATGACGGACATGCTGCCATGGTGCGAATAACCTTTGAGTTATCGCTCTCAAGCGAGGAAGAAAAACACACCAGGGACCGTTAGTAACCTTCATGGACGTGACGTACGAGGTTGCAACCTACGCTCGAGCTCAGCTTCAGTCCACAATTTATTGATCTACTAGCTGGCTTACCCGACTCCGTACAGCCCTGTCAAAACACTGTGATAAAGCTCTCATTCCTATTCCTGTACGACCTTCCCCTGTGCCCACGTCTACATGCTACACTATTCCCGCTGATTTAGTGATCAGTAATCAGCATGCTCGGTCACCCTGCGCCAACTCCCAGCCCGTAGCTCGAACTTTGTAAAAAAAAACGATTCCTGTTCTCGTACTCAGCATGCTCGATTACACCCCTTTGGCAACTCCCAGCCCCGTAGCTTGAACTTTGCAAAAATATCGATAAAAATCGATGAAATCGATATCGATCCATGACGAAAAGTAGGCTACGACACTCGCCCGCCCCGATGTGTATGTGTGCCGAGTTTGGTTCGGATCGGTTCAGAAATAAAAATTGCTATTCGGAACATACGTACACACAGACAGACAGACAAACAGACTTTTAGCTTTACACAGGGTGTCCCAAAAATGTGCCCACTGTTTGATTGTTAACAATTCTCTTGGCACTGAGTCTTTCGAGAAAACTCCTGGTACCATTTTATAAAGCTGGCTGCAGCTTAGATTTACGGTATGGAGCAACTTACTGTTCTCTCTACATTACTGTAGGATTATGGTAGGAACTTTGAGAAGATTTTGCGTCATTGAGAGTCATATTTTACCTCTGAAAAAAAAAACCAAAGGAAATAAGAACTCTTACAATAGGCTAATCAGGGTCACTGATCCCAAATGCAAAACTCGCACTTCACCGTAATGCTTTTTTCTCGAAACTTATGCTGAATACAACGTAAAAAAGGATTTCTGATATTTGTCGAAAATGTGATTATCCTATTTAAAAAGCTCTACGAAGCGCAAAAAAGTTATGTAGTGAAATCAGCATGCATGGAAACCTCGTTACACAAATTTTCAGATTTTTTCAAAAAGCTTTTCGAACGGCCTATCTCACAGTGGGTTTCCTACCGTAATATTACAGTAATAAAGGGAGATCAATAATTCGCTCCATACTATAAATCTAAGCTGAAGCCAGATCTACACAATGGTGCCTAATCCTTCCCGAAAGATTTCATGACAAGAGAGTTACTAACAATCAAACAGTAGGCACTTATTTTGCGACACCCTGTATACAAGATTTGCCGGCTTCACCCGAGTATATTGCGAGCTGACAGGCCGCGTCTAACAATAAGATCACGACATATTCGCGATATAATTATAGCCTTCAAATAGATTGGCTTACTGCATGAAACTGAGCTAGAGCTTACAATTAGGTTGCGACCTCGTACATTACGTCTATGGAGATTACTACGGCCCCAGAGATTGAATGGTCTTAATTTCACGTGTGCCCCAGCGAAAATAAATTTTTTGAGCTTTTTCTTACATCGCTTTAATGGGGGAAGAAGGCAGCAGATAATAAACACGTTGGTATAGATCCATGAGCGAGGCTGTAGAACTCTATAAGTTAAACTCGCAATCCACATTGAGAAAGCAATTAAAAAGATTGACTTTTGAAGAACCCAACTCCTTCGCATGTAAGCAAACATGAAGCAGTCGAACTGAAATTAAACTGAAATATTGATAAGAAAACTCAAATATTTTCAGAGTGTATAATCTCCAATTTTTTTTGTGCCAAACAGGTTTGTTATGGCTGTATTTTTATTCGAATGGCCTAACGTTTTGGCGCGTTCGCCGTACTCAGAGGCCTGAGAACGGCACAAAGCATCCACAACTCCAAACCATTAAATGTCTCTTCTAGCTTAGCTAGCTTCGACCTCTTTCCATTCAATCCGTAGAAATCCTCAAAAACCGAAATGAACCAACCGATTACACCACCCCTATGTGAAGTGTCCGCATCGGAAGAATATGACAGTGCGACCGGAAATATGTGACAGAAGCGGACAATCGAGTTATACTCCAGCTACTAAAAAAATGCTCTTTTCTCTTACACTGCCCCGATGGAAAAGGCAGCAGACAATAAACGCATTGGTATAGATTCATGAGTGGGGCTGTGAGACCCTGTAAGTGAGGCTACCAATCCTCTGGAAAGCAATCAATAGGCTTGATTTTTAGAGAATTTAGCTCTTTTACAAGTCAGCAGATGAAAAGCTGAACTGTAATTAAACTGAACTATTAACAAGAATATTTACTGTTTTCAGGGTATTTATTATGTGACAAGTGAAGCGCATTAATTCTATTTTTGAAAACAGCTACACTTTCAGCTTGCAACATAGTACACGGATTAAATTATGATCTCATACTAAACGTAGTGTTTTCGAGCAATCTTTTTTTGAAACACTTCTTCCAGAACTACATAACTGACCCACTCGACGTGCTGTTCACTAGAATTCATTATCTCATAACGAGGGGTGCAACGAAAGGATACCATACCCCTACTCCTATGTATAGCAGATACTATTGGTGAGTTAGAAATATCAGCTGTGTCTCATTTTACTCTACTAACTGGGCGAATTCTAGGCATGATAGAGTACCGAGCAAATTTAATTTGGCAAGAACGTTAGCCAGGGATGTTAATCATGATGTTGAGTTTTGCAAGGTAAGACAAACTAAGACCAAGCCTGCTGCCAGAAACCTACTGATAACGAGCAGTCATTGCACGTTTAAAAGTGCTCGAAACTTTGTGTGTACGCTCAAACCTAATCGCAAGCGGTGGCAGCATTTTTACTAATCGAATACCACATAAGTTTGCAAGGACACCAAATACGGACCCACGCTCTGAAAGAAATTCCTGTCAGTTAATCAAATTGTAGGCAGTTTGTGTAAGCCAGGCTGGCCGCGTCGTGCTTTAACAAAACGGTTGTGTATATTCGCAGCTAGGTGCTTAAAAGTTACTGCGACAACAAGCGCTTGCTCACTTCAAAATTAGTATTAGGCTGCTGCATAAGCTTTGTCCAATTTTTTTGCAGTATGTTTAAAGCAGCTGTTTTAGTGAATTTCACCTCTAATGGAATATTGTATGTATCATTAAAAATTTTCTTGCTCCTTCTAACACATATTGATCCATTAAGTTCCTCAGCCTAATGAATTTGCAGACTTGAGATTTCAAGTGACCGAGATACATTTTCACCTAATATGTCTTGCAAGGACCTTCACAATGTGCCTTTCAAGTCAAGTCTTTTTATTGGTTGCGAAATAAGGATGTAACAGGCTAGTATGTGCACAAGTTCAATTTCATGAAATAGAAACGTCTTGCTAGTAAAATTCGTTGTCGAACAATTTTTTGCATAAATGTTCTACAAGCAATAACTTTCTGCGAACAGAGGCAATCAATTAGTCCAAAGTTGGAGGCGCTAGAGTAAAGCAAAAGCTAGCCTGAACCATCCATCAAGTCCTTTTTACTTGAAGTAAAATTTTCGTAATTTCTAAACAAGCGTGCACATATGTACTGAAGCGAGGTCAAACAATGGTCTTTTATTTGTTCGGTCAATAAAATCTCTCGGCACCAAAGACCCTATAGGCTCTTTTAGGATGCAAAACGATCCACAAAAATGTCTTTATCTATCCATGCTTAACTAACATACCTGTCAGTTCTCCAAGGGAGCATTGCCATGTTAAAGCCAGTTTGAAGAAGCATGCTGAAAATTTTTTGAGTTTTTGCTTTCTGTAAAAAGGGCTTTCACAGAAGTCTCAGTATTTCTCTAATAAGAAGTTATGATATTTTGATACTGACAATTTAAATTGCCAGCTTATGCAGCAGTCCAATATGTCTGTATGTCTGCATGTATGTCTGCACTAGTGGCGTACCGAGGGTGGAAGGCGGGAGAAAGGCCCCTCTCCGAGAATGGGTTGCGAAATTTTTGTAGTTACTTACATGAGTTATAAAAATGTGTAAGTGACTTATTTATATTTGTAAGTGATTAAAATACTTTTTAAAATTTTTAAAAATTCAGTTTAACCTTATAAAAATTTTTTCGGTACGTGGCTGACGCCAATCACCCTTTTTCTAAAATTTTGGGGTTATGGGCCCATGAAAATTCTGAAAAGCATAATTTTCGGGGTGCGTGGCTTTAGTGTTTGTCCCCCCCCCCCCCCGAGCGAAAATCTTGGGTATGCCACTGGTCTGCACGTACAGTGACCGCCAAAAAGTTGCGGACAAGCCTCCCTCCCTTTATCATCGCTCTTTTTCAGAAGGAAAACAAGGATAAAAAAATGTAATGATTGCATGAGGTGATAGAGCTCTTCAAGATCTACAATCTACTTTTTGCGTTTTTCAAAAATCATGTATTCTAAAAATTTTAAAAAACTTTTTCTAAAAAAAGTCCGAAAATGGCCCGTCACAATGTCGCGGACAATAATTCTTCGAACGAGAACATTTTCTTTTGAGTCCTATTCTGAAGCTGAAACACAAGTAATCCAAACGGGCAAGCATACTACTATAGAGAGCTCGTCAAGAACTACACACTGGTTATGGTTGCTTACCAAAAAACACAAGCTTGAGTTTTATTTTGCTTTTTTTCAAAAATAACTTCTAATTCTCCTTTTTAAGCCAAGTTTCTTCACATGGAAACCTATTCACGACATTCCAACAACGCTGTTCGGATGCAGATGCTCTTTACCATTCTCCATGCATCTGACGTGTGCTGATGAGTTTCTTTGCTGAAAATGGCTCTTGGCAGTGCTTGCACATGACCCCACCTGTACCTCATTACTAACTTGTACCGGTTTGCAGGCTTGTAGCTCGGCTTGTAGTCAATGTGTGAGCCTGCAATTAGGCTTATTCGAAAGAAAGAGATTTCCTCTACATGATGGTATGCAAAAGAGATGGGTGTAAGAAACAGCGGAGATTTGGCGGATGGGGTGGAAAAACGCGGCCTCAGTGGTGGTTGGAGTGAGGGCTCTTATCAACACCAAAACAGTTCTAGAGCTTCAGAATGGATCTATTACAAGAACATTGACAGTTTCAAGCTTCCAGGATTGAACTGGTAGCGAAAGAAGCTCTATTCAACTTTAGCTGGATATCCTCACCCTACCACTGAGGCCGCGTTTTTCCACCCCATCCGCCAAATCTCCGCTGTTTCTTACACCTATCTCTTTTGCATACCATCGTGTAGAGGAAGTCTCTTTCTTTCGAATAAGCCTAATTGCGGGCTCACACATTGATAAAAGCCGAGTTACAAGCCGAGTTACAAGCCTGCAAAGCGGTACAAGTCAGTGGTGAGGTGCAGGTGGGGTCATGTGCAAGCACTGCCAGGAGCCATTTTCAGCAAAGAAACTCATCAGCACACGTCAGATGCGTGGAGAATGGTAAAGAGCATCTACTTTATCTGAACAGCGTTGTTGGAATGTCGTGAATAGGTTTCCATGTGAAGAAACTTGGCTTAAAAAGGAGAATCAGAAGTTACTTTGGAAAAAAAACAAAATAAAACGCAAGCTTGTGTTTTTTTGGGAAGCAACCATAACCAGTGTGTAGTTCTTGACGAGCTCTCTATAGTAGTATGCTTACCCGTTTGGATTACTTGTGTTTCAGCTTCAGAACAGGACTCAAAAGAAAATTTTTGCGTTCGAAGAAGTACTGTCCGCGACATTGTGACGCGACCATTTTCGGACTTTTTTTAGAAAAAGTTTTTAAAAATTTTTAAAATACATGTTTTTCGAAAAACGCAAAGTGTAGATTGTAGATCTTGAAGAGCTCTATCACCTCATGCAATCATTACATTTTTTTATCTTTGTTTTCCTTCTGAAAAAGAGCGATGATAAAGGGAGGGAGGCTTGTCCGCAATTTCTTGGCGGTCACTGTATGTTCCGAACAGGAATTTTTATTTTGGTTTCTCAAAAAAAAAATAAAAGAGCTGGTGAATTTTGGAAAAATCATGTTGTTCCAAATTCTACTCACTATAACACTAAAATCTGGAGCTCTTTTGCCAAGCCGATGTGATTTTCGTAATCAGCAGGTGTCCGAAAACGATAAATGTGGTCTTTGCGTACATAGTTTTTTAGCAGAGATATAGTGAGAGAGCTGTAGCTGAACCATGAAAGTTAATTCGCCTGCACTTTTAGCGTATTTTTTTCGAGAATTCGCCTGCTTACCTTATGAGATACAATCTTGAGAAACCGTGCTATTTAACGGTGTATGCTTCAGGCTAGTCGTATCCAGCTGAGAAATCAGCTGGATACGATTTTCGCTTCTGGAACTCGTGGACGCAGCCACCGACGACGGCCAAGATCGTGAATGTCTGAAGCGAGGGACAGGGGAAAATGGCAACTTCTGTACTAGGGCCCGGACTTCACGTGAGGACGGGCCATCTAAGTATCTAAGTATGTGTCAGGCTCCAGTCTATAACATTCGCCAAATTACGAGCTTACCAACTCGCGTCCCATGAATATAGCCCAAAAGGCAAAGATCGCAGCTTCGTCGAAATTCATCGTGAGCGGTTGCATAACACGCTGACTGCAAATTTTGTGTTCACTTCGCTCAAGAAAACCTGCTGTTCTGGATACGGTAGTTGTGTGGGCTTCAGCAACATAGTCAGACATCAAAGCAGTCCGCGGTTAGAGATCTATCTAAACACTGTATCTAATACGGTAAAATCCCTTGAGCGAATTGAATCTAGAATTTGCAATCAGCATGTTATGCGACCACTCAAAATGAATTTCGACGAATTTTGCGATCTTTGCGTTTTGGCAATATCCATGAGAACCTGATTTAGCTAACTCGAGGATTGTCATAGGCTGGAGCACGAGACCTGCATCGTCCAATAGCAAGGTCCCTAAAGTTTTACGATTCATAAAGGCAAGCGGGCGAACCTCCCAAAAGGTACGCCAAAAGTGCAGGCGGATTTAGGAACTTTCGCGGCTTAGCTACAGTCCTTCGCTATATCTCTGTTAGTGTTGATGATTTCTGTATCATCAACCATTGATGAACTCTATATTCTAGATAGCCTACGGAATACCCGTAGGCTAAATTGTGAGCTACTCACTCTTGAGTATCTAATCACTCAAGAGTGAGTGGTACCCGTGCGCCAGGAGTGTAGCCAATCGGCGGCATCTCCTTTCAAGCACCAACTCGTGTACATTGTACCCTGTATTCGGTTCAGCTCCGCCTTCCTTCGTATATAAGGAGCAACCGAATGTATTAGAAGTTGCTTCCTGGTTTACACCGGGGCACCTCGATCTCTTCTCGAATAATCTACGCCCGTGCGAATAAACCTTATTCCACAACTCGTCTACCCCCTAATCACTTGGTACCCACCAAATTGGTGCATCGGCCAGTGATTTTCCTTGCATTTTCTCGGCGAATCCTCTAAGGACACGAGAAATCAAGGCCTAAAACCCGCGTGGCAGGCTCTACTGTAGCCAATATTCGACTCTCGCGATTGCTGGTCCACCACTCTCACGATCAAGAGTCTTACTAAGTTGTCAGGTCCTATTTACAACTTAGTAGAGGTTTCTAGCTAACTGACTGGTTCACCACAGTTAGCGACAGACTCCTCGCATCGGCTACTAATTAGCCAATATTCGACTCTAGTGATTGTTGGTTCACCACTTTCACTAATACGTCTTTCTAAGCTATCAGGTCATATCCATAGCTTAGCAGAGGTTTTCTAACTAACTGACTGGTCCACCACAGTTAGCAACAGAAATCCTCGAACTTTTGGCTTTCCTAAAGTCAAAAAAGGACTCTGCGATTCTCGGTTCACCACTTTCACAAACAAGAGTCATCTTGCGAAGCTATCAGGTCGTATCCTTAGCTTAGCAAGGAGATTTGAGATCAGCAAGCACCTAGAGGTGGAGTCACTTGACCTGGAAGTGATTGTAGTGCAGTGGCGGACAAGGACAGAGTTCAGGCAGCATGAATTGAAAGAACAAGACGCACTACTGCACTGCGATGCTCCGAGCATACCGAGTCAACCAAGTAGTGATAATGGACAAGCTTGGATTCCAGAACGTAATGAAAGGCAGATCAAAATTCGGAAACCTCTGCTGGAAATTCCTACGTTCTCAGGCAATTTCCGAGAATTTAATAGCTCCTGGACCGTTTTCGAATCTCTCATCCACACTGACGAGGAGCTATCGGATACAGACAAATTTCTCTTTCCAAGCACTGAAGGGGAAAGCAGCAGCCACTTTGAGCTGCATACCCGTCATCGGAGAAAGATATCAGGGCCGGTAGTAAACCTGTCGAAACGCGCAGCTCAAACTCAGAGTTAACTCAGAGTTAACTCTGAGTTAACACGCACCTTTCAGGGACCATTAACACCTGCATAAGCAAACCAAATTGGGGAAAGGGTGATATGGCAGGATACCCCGCAAGACGTACTTTATGCCAAATATGGAAACGTAGCGTAATTCGTTCCACGCGAGATGCTACGCGACGAAACGCGCAGCTCAGCTGCGCGTTAACTGTGAGTTTGCTGCGCGTTTCAGCCGCCCGCGAAACTCGGAGTTAACTCTGAGTTTGGTTAGAGAAAGAGAAATAGTGCGTAAACGCAGAGGTCCAGAAAAAAGTCCTCCGGGGTAGATTTTGCCCCGAGTTTCATGAAGCATGATGGGGGTATCATGGTGCACCGTTGAACACAAAAATTT
The DNA here is from genome assembly GCA_958299035.1 of Cylicocyclus nassatus. Classification (NCBI taxonomy): domain Eukaryota; kingdom Metazoa; phylum Nematoda; class Chromadorea; order Rhabditida; family Strongylidae; genus Cylicocyclus; species Cylicocyclus nassatus. The sequence goes on from CATQJL010000223.1 coordinate 79,410,266, forward strand.
AAAATTTTGTAAAATTTTGGTCCCGGGGGTTATCCGACGCGCTGATCACGAATCCGATGCTCATTTTTCGCCATTCGCCCACATAAGGGGTTACGGTAGGGATACGGTAGTTGGGCGAAAGTCACGAAATTTGCTGAAACTTGGTACACTGGGGTTATTTCGCATGCTAATCACGAATATAACATTCGTTTTTCGCTACGGGGCCACGGAGCGGGATTACGGTAGGTAAACGGTAATTAGACGAAAATCACGAAATTGTCTGAAACTTGGTACAATGGGGTTTTTTGGCACGCTGATAACAACTATGATAGTCATTTTTTGCCATTCGCCCACACAGCGAGGTTACGGTAGAGGTACGGTAGTTGAGCGAAAGTCACGAAACTGGCTGAAACTTGGTACAGCGGGGTTATTTGGCACGCTGATAACGACTATGAATGTCATTTTTCGCCATTCGCCCACATAGTGAGGTTACGGTAGGTATACGGTAGTTGGGCAAGATTCAAGCGAATGACTGAAGCTTGGTCTGGCGGAGTTATTCGCTGCGCTAATTCAGATATGTTACTTATTTTTCACCGCGGGGAGCTACTGTAGGAATTTGGTGGAAGCCAAAGTCCCATAACAGATTTAAAATTAGTTGGCTCAGAGGCGTTACGCAATGTGTTGATTACTATCACACTGCCCATTTTTTCACTGCAGCGGTGTATGCGGAAAAGAGATAAGGCAGACTGCCCAAAATCATACGATTTCATGAAAGTTGGCTTCGTGGGGTAATTTAGCACGTTAATCACGAATATCATAGCCGCTAGAAAATACCTTTTAAAAAAAGTTTTCGGTGGATTCACGGTATATGGATAAAAAAATTCACTTAGAACTTTTTCAGGGGAAGTTTAGCTAAATACTTAGTTACCAGTGACGGTCGCAGGATTTCCGTCCGGGGGGGGGGGGACAAGAAATTTCTCAAATGAAGGTGCGTGGTGTTAGCCACGCACTCCGACAATTTTTTGGGGTGCTTCTTAACATTTTTTACTGGATACCCCTAAATTTTTAGGAAAGGGGGGTAGTGTCAGCAGGCACGCCCCAAAAAAGTTTTTCACACCGCTAATCTAAATTTTTAAAAAATTTTAAAAGGTAATTTTATTATTTACAAGGACGAACAAGTCATTTGCACATTTTTATAACTGAGTAAGTAAATTTTAAAAATTTCGCGACCCATTCCCGAGGGAAGGAGGAGCCTCCCGTTCGGTCCGCCACTGTTAGATACTTATTATTTCTTTTCTACTGCAAGACTATGCGATGGGGTTACAGTAGATGTGGTGAACTAAACTTAATGAACTGCTTAAAAATTCGCCACACAGTTCATTTGGCAGTGCAATCATGAACATGCTGTCCTTTTTCAATGAGGATTATTACGGTGGGCATATACGGAAGAATAGCGAAAATCTCAGGTTGAATTGAACTTTCTTAGCAAAAAAGCAACGATACCTGGGAGTGTTTTCCAAATTATTTCTTTTTTATTGTGTCAACAGAAACCTCGAAAATTTTTTTCGAAATTTGTTATATTATTCAGAGGATTTTTGAAATTCTAACAGTCGATTTACGAATGACCTGTAGACTTTGTTTACTACTTGAAGTCTATTTTCCTAAAATAATGGTCAATTTCAAGATTACAAACTATAGATCATTCGAAGAATTTTGGATACTAACAGACTTTTGAATTTATCAAGTATAACAGCATATCAAAATATGGGGAGAGGGAAGGGGGACGGGTTGTTGGGTTACTGTCTATGTCCATGTTTTACTCTGCTACTTCTTTAAGAAGTTTTAATATAATATGGCTAGGCACTAGTTTCGGATTTAGGGAGGCAGAGGGTGAAGCTTGCCTACATGGGTTATGAATATGTGCAAATAATTTGTTCATTTTTGTGAATATTCAAAATAATTTCTAGAGTTTCTTAAAAATTCAAATTAGTAAAAATTTTTTTTCGGGGATCTTTTCTGGAGAATTTTTTCCCTTTTCTAGATTTTAGGCGCTATAGACCAGCAAAAATTTTGAGATGCATCCCAAAAAAAATTTCTGAGTGCGTGGCTAGGGCCACGCACCTTGAAAATTTTTTTTGCCCCCCCCCGGACCGAAATTCTGGAACCGCCACTGCTAGGCACCTCACAGGCAAGCCTAACGCCTCTCCACGTGTCTTGACATGTGAGATCTTGATTACGGGGATTCATAAAGCAGTTGCGGCAAATTGTCATTAGTGGGTCTTTAGTCTAGTGGTGTAGTAGTAGGTACTTCCCGCCGAACAACGGGAGTTCGAGTCCCGATCTGGTGGCAGCGTTTTGCGATAAAGTGTGTGGCGGCTCCCCAACAACGAGAGCGGATCCTCAAGTAGCAGAACGAAACTCCGAGTTTCATAAACGAAACTCGCAGTTAACTCGGAGTTTCAAAACAAAACTCAGAGTTAACTCTGAGTTAACGCGCAGCTTTAAACTCGGAATTTCGACCAGATTACTACCGGCCCAGACAGTGATAGATATCTTGAAGAAACATTTCGATCGCTCTGCCAACATAGCAGATATACTTATAAACGAGATCGAAACACTACCCAGGGCCTCAGATGATCCGAGAAGTTGCCGAGAAACTTTCGAAGCAATCAACTCAAGGACCATTCACCTGGAGCAAACGGGAGCAAAGATGAACGCAGACAGACTTTGGCGTCGAATAATCTTCTCCAAATTTCCCGAATCCATCTGTACGACCGCCATCCAGAAAGAAGCGGTACAAAATGATCCATTTGATGTTAGCGAAATCCTGAACACCATCGACGCATCATTTCACTGCGAGAGACAATCTTGCTAACAACGGAAACTCTTTTTCCAACCAATTACCACCCAAACAACCAAGAAGATGAAAGGACTACCAGATGCGATAGAGAAGAACACTTTTCGAAACTAAAACGCTTGTGTTTATGTGGACAAGCACATTCTCCTCACATCTGTCAAAGGTACACCACACTAGAAGCCCGACGACTTGAAGCAACAAATCAAGGAGTGTGTTGGAGATGCTTTGCAAGCGATCACAACTCGAACGCTTGCACGAATTTCGGTGTGTGCCCCAAATGCAAAGGATCACACCATGGATCTCTTTGCTTGTCAGAAGCAGGAAAACGCAGAAGATTCTCGGCGCAATTCCGAGATTCTGCAATTGATCAACATTCACCTGCTCCTTGGTCACCATATGACATCAAGGAGGATCGTCATGAGATGAGTAATACGCACGTCGTACAAGGCTCACGACAAGAAGCCCACAATCCAGAAGTGCCTCCACTTGCACAGGATCAATACATTCTTCAAATTGTTTCTGCACTCATATTCAACGAGGCAAAGTGGGATTACCAGCCAGTAACGATAATACTTGACTCCGGTGCACAACGAAGCTTCATCAAATCAGGACTCTGTGGAGAACTCAAGCTTCCAGTCCTTCGTACTACTTCGTTTACTACATCTGGAATGGGCGAACAACAAGAGCAGTTCAACTCATCTGAAGTACAAATCACCTTGAAAATTCTTTATAGCTCCGAGAAGCTCAAGAACTTGTCATGCACACTAAGCAGAAGCTGACTACCGACATGCAGACGGCAAGTCTCACGGAAGCAGACTTGCGTTTTATCTTTAACAAGAAGCTGATAATCGCTCAAGATACGCTCAGGGCCCGGCACCGATGGTTTGGGATCAAACCGGACTTCGTTTTTGGAGTTAGAAGCAGCGGGGACATCGTTTTTATGAGATCCTGGAGGAAGCCCCGAAAAAACACGACGAACATGTCAGGTTTCACGAGTTGAACGTGTTCTTTCGAAGCGCGCGAATTTCAAATGCAAGACTCAAACAAATAAATGGCTTGTTTACAGCGCACAAACAATCACATGGCTCCAAATTTGGGCTATGTGTATAAAATATTACTCCAAACTATGTTATGTAAAAAGTTCCCAAAACTTATGTGTCCTAATATCCGGTCTCGAATTTGTTGGTTTCTAGACCAACTACCAAACCAACTGGGTTGGTTCGGAGCATAAATATCGGAGAGTTCACATAAGTTTTGGACCTTTTTGATTTGGACGATCAGAACGGTCAAAAATCTATTATTTAGTGAAGAGAGCGGATCAAACCGTTGCCTCTCCCCTTTTTTGAGTCAAAAGTAGTATAATTCTACGCGTTGATAGATATCGCGCTCCAATCACTTGCGGTGTCCTTTGAGATATGTGGCGAAAAATGCATCGCAGGATTGTTGAGGTTACATATTTGGTTGGCCTAGGAGATTTTCGACATTCCCAGCATCAAAATGGTACTATACTCAATGGCAGAGCCTTTAATCGACTCGAAATGTTTTCTTTTTGCTTTTTTGTTATATTACATACCTCAAAATGCTTTTTTCGCTTTTTTGTTGCTATTTTGGTTGAAATGGGTTTCCCTACTGATTTTCACGTCGAGAGGGGCTTCGTAAATTTTCGCGAAATCATGGGGGACTTCGTTTCCTAAAAACCTCCAAACCAACGCGTGCCGGGCCCTGGATACGCTCTCCTCGAAAAGCGTCTCACCCGAACTGATCATAGGACAAGACCTCCTAAACCTTGTTACTCTCCACAACGGCAGAGTGCATAAGCTTCCTTCGGGCCTCATTCTGACTCCAACTATCTTTGGATACGTTATATCAGGGACGAGCGCCACTACCACTACATCAAGTTTTGTTGGCACATTCGGCTGCATCTCAACGCTGAAGGAAGCACTCAAGAACAACCGCCCAACATTTTCACAACATAACGATAGATTGAAGAAACCCAAATCGTATTATCTCAACAGTACGAACACACGAACGGGTAACAAGCCATTGTTGGCAAAGCAGGAGGAAGGAACAATCCAAAGAAAAACGATTCCGTTGCGAACAAAACTACAACCACGTTCTTTATCCAGCCGACAGTCCAGCTTCACAAGGCAAACAGTCACTGCCTCCATTCTCGCTGAAGCTCGAGCAGACAGACAACGTTGGTTGGCCACAATACGCTCCACGACGAACTCCAATGTTCGCACCCAACATCGGATAGAGTGGCTACCACAGCGGTCCACGAATAATGAAGCCAGCATAAGGATGACGACTACACCGGATAGAAGACATCATGAGTACACACATCGCGCAAGCACGTCTATCAAGGATAAGGTCATCAATGAATCATCTACCATCGATTCAGTGTGGAAAAGGAGGAAATGGTGAGGACGACGAGCAGCGCTAAACCGCCCAACAGCTCCAGCGACCACTCCAGGATCTTTTTACATTATCACTTTATCTAAATAATCGTACTCTTGTATGTTTAAGTTACTTGCAACTCCTCCTTCATGGCTCATTCTTTTGTATGCGTAGGTATTAACTTATTCGCTAGTCAACTTCACATGTATCTGCTACGCTAATTAGGATCTTACCAGATCTCACTTTCCTCTCGCTCGCCCGGAGTGTTGATGATTTCTGTATCATCAACCATTGATGAACTCTATATTCTAGATAGCCTACGGAATACCCGTAGGCTAAATTGTGAGCTACTCACTCTTGAGTATCTAATCACTCAAGAGTGAGTGGTACCCGTGCGCCAGGAGTGTAGCCAATCGGCGGCATCTCCTTTCAAGCACCAACTCGTGTACATTGTACCCTGTATTCGGTTCAGCTCCGCCTTCCTTCGTATATAAGGAGCCACCGAATTGCTCCCCGGTCCACACCGGGGCACCTCGACCTCTTCTCGAATAATCTACGCCCGTGCGAATAAACCTTTCCACAACTCGTCTACCCCCTAATCTCTTGGTACCCACCAAAGTTAGCATGTACTCCGCAAAGACGACATTTTCGTAAGCAGCGTACCCAAAAACCTCTATAAGCAAAGTTATCTTTCAATTCGAAATTATCAATGATTCATGACCCATCGGCAAGCTTCAAATAACCCGAACTTCTTAGAAACTCGAGAGTATTTTGGAACGACATGATTTTCCAAAATTCACCAGCTTTTCTACTCTTTTGAAGAAGAATTTACGGCTGCCTTTTAGCGCTCACTGTATGGAAAAATCGCTACTGAATAGTGCTTGAGGGAATCTTTTAAGTGTGATATCCGCTGCGCTACATCCTTGCGAAAAAGCGTCTGCAGAGAAATTTGGGGAGACTGGGTATATATATATATATATATGTATATATATATATATATATATATATATATATATATAAAGCATATGTACATCAAAACTTTTGCCTTGATGAGCCGAGCATAGTATCTTTTTCGGATTTAGGGTGTATTCATTCCGAAAGGAGTTATGGCGCTGTGAAGTTCGCGTGATTCGCGTAATTTCGCGGAATCCCGGGGGTTTTCGCAGAAATGCACATTCCGTGAGCGCTATTGTACATAACTGTCCGCTTCGTACCGAAAACTAAAAATCACGGCTTTGCCGAAACTTAGCTTACGAGGGCTATTTGACCCGCTAATGCTAATTATATTTATCTTGTACGCTAGCTTCATATTCTGGGGTTATGCTGGATATAGTTAGAGAGCCAAGATTATGGATTTCGGTGAAATTTGGCCTAGTCGGATTGATTGGCCTGCTGATGCCAAATATAATCTGTAACCTTTATTCAATAAGAAGCCCAAGTCTAGGTTTGAAATTCTACAAAAAAGTTGCGTTAAAGAGCGCCGTTGGGACAAGGAAATCTAAGGAAACGGAGTATGATTCGGCTAACTGCTTCCAAATAAAGAAAGACTCTTTTCGTTTGCCAAAAACCTGACTCAAAATAACCTCAAATATCAAAAAAGCGAAGGTTGTTAATGCCGCGCTTCTGCTCGGCAATCCGCTTGAACTTCTGCCAGGGCTCTCAATGTTCTGCATGTGTGCGCCGGTCCTCAGATCCACAAAGTTCAACTGATGAGTTGGCTGTCAGTTGTCTATAATTCTGACGCAGCGCAAAGACCTGTAGGGGCTTGACAGCAGTCGCTGATAATGTTCGTCCCAGGCCTGATGTACCTCACAATAAGCTTTAGACAGTGTCGTGGCGTATCGTCGACAAACTAGCACTGAAAACGACCTGACGTTTTCTCATATCCACCTAAAATTCACTGATGTCGACGAACTGCGGCCGTAATTGTAATTCCTTTCGGTGAAGCAGTTTTGTCGATCTTTACGAAATGTCCGAAGCTTCCGATCAGTGGTCTGTTCCTCCTGAATTCGCAGCACATATCTCGAGAATGCTGTTCCTACTAAGTGACGATTGTGTCCCCCTGGTCCAAATTTGTACTCCTTCCCCCTCACGAGCCCAAAGTTGTGCAAACAAAAATAAGAAAAGCTTGACCAGTGGTACTCTACACCTGCTGGAACAAACCGTTGAGCACTCTTGCAGATGGCTTGATGTTTCCATGCGGTCCATATCAACAGTCCTGGCTATGACAGAACCAGCGCTTTTGCCCTGTTTAGCACCATGGAACATTTGCAGATTTGAAGATCTTGGACTGTTGAGAGGGGCTACGAATCTTACAAGGGAAGGATGATCGGTCGAAGTGGCCGTTTGGAATGAGCTGTATATTAAGAAACCGTCCTCGGTAAGGCAAACTCAAAACTTTTTCGCAAGGTGCCGAGCGGTTCTGTGGGGGGAGTTACAAAGCCATTTTCCTCCGGCGCAGCCGGCGCACCCAGTGATGAGCGAGGAGCTGGAACAACGCAGTGGTGTGGCGGTGGTGCAGTGGCAAGACAGCGGACTACAAAGGGGATGGTCGAGGGTTTGAGTCCTGTTGCTGCTATTTTGTTTTGCAGTTCTGTAAAAAGTCTATTGGGTGAGAGTAAACGAAAAATACTCATTTCTAGGCAGTTGAAACAAGCTATTTACTGCAAAAAAGTCACTATTTCTACAATAAGCCGTAATCTTCTACAATATGTAAATCTGTGGAGGTTATGATGTCACAACAAGGAATTCAAATGATATATTAACATGTATGGAATAAAACCACAAATTGCTCAAAGTAGAAGGCTTCTCGCAGCGCGCACATCGGATAAAATATAAACGATGACAATCAGCAGCTTCACAATTGCCTATCAAAGTCGGTGAAACAGTACTGAAGGAGACCTTAATTCGCCGGGGTGGTTGTCAATGTATCCGGCTGCATGAAATGGGTATGAAGGGAAATTTTCAAATCGCGGCGAGCAAAATGTGTGTAAATAAGCGATAAGATTTTATGGATGGAATCCCTATGATGCGAGGTAAAGTTCAGATCGAGAGCCAATACATAGGATGTGAATCGATTGCAGTTTTGCAAGTGCGCGCGCTGCTGGCTCTTCTGGTTTGAGCATATTGTGGTTGTATTCCATACATGTTAATACATTTGAATCCATTGTTGTGACATCATAACCTCCCAGATTTACATATTGTAGAAGATTATGGCTCATTGTAGAAATAGTGACTTTTTTGCAGTAAATAGCTTGTTTCAACTGCCTAGAAATGAGTATTTTTCGTTTACTCTCACCGAATAGACTTTTTACAGAACTGCAAAACAAAATAGCAGCAACAGGACACGAACCCTCGACCATCTGCTTTGTAGTCCGCTGTCTTGCCACTGCGCCGCCGCCACACCACTACGTTGTTCTAGCCCCTCGCTCATCACTGGGTGCGCCGGCTGCGCCGGAGGAAAATGACCTTGTAACTCCTCCCACAAAACCGCTCGGCACCTAGCGAAAGTAGTTTTGAGTTTGCCTTACCGAGGACGGTTGCCTAATAAACAGCTCATTCCAAATGGCCACTTCGACCGATCATCTTTCCCTTGTTAGTCAGTCCTCGAACTTATTCTCTTCCATCCTAAGCTTGTCGCAGACATCGGCAAGCGTGAAGTACCTTAGCTCCTCTTCCAAGCGATGGCGCAAAAGTCAGCCATTTCTTTTCATCAGCGTAAAACTATAGATTCACAGGGTGGCTATACAATACACCACACCTTTTTTATCGAGATCATGTCATAGGTTAGGTAGGGCAGTTACTATACTTTGGACCAAATCGAATGTTTATTTGACTATTTCAAACTATTTTTACTAAATCATTCGAATGCGAATGATTCGAAAATCCAAATATTCGAAAATCTGAGGTTTTGAAAAACTCCAAAGTCAAATTTTTGAAGATTTTCGAGTATTTGACGGTCATTAATTCGATCGTTTGATGTCTGTCGGATATTCGAATATTTTTTGAACACCGAGTACTCGAAAATTCGATAAGAATTGACTACTCAAAAATTCGATGATTATCGAACAATCAATTCAATATCCACAACATATACGGGGTGTTCCTGTAGTATCTACACACTGCTTGCTCGCTAATACCTCCCACGAAGTCTTTTGCCAATCTTTGAGTAATATCCCATACGGACGGCTTCAGCTTACAAATACAAATGCAAGTCACTCATGTTTTTCTTATCAAGGTATCATGGCAGGAACTTCCAGCATATAGAACAACTGCGAAATAAGACATCCATGAGGATTTCCCAAAAAAAGATCCAAAATCTGTGTAGCAAAGTTTTTACGTACGCTGATTTCATAAGCACGAATTTTCAGGCCTTTTAAATGTGCAATCATGTTTTTGAAAAGCGTTGAAAACATTCGTTACTGTGTACCTGGCACAAGTTGTGAAAAAGCACTATGGTTGAGTGTAAATTCTATACTGTGAATGTATTCGAAATTCCAATGTAGATTTTCGACCTTTTGATTCCTATTTTTGGGCAAACAGCTCTTGTTGTCTCAAAACAGGGCTCGGCATGAGGTAGTTTTTTTTAATTTTTCGAAAACGAAGCCCCTGCAGACTTCGCTACAAAAACACGACATCACCTATGACCCGATCATGAATGGATCAAACAGGAATAACAAAGAACAGTAAAACAAAACTTAAAAACACACTAGACAGAAGGAAAAGAACTAAAGAACTTCGTATTCTCCGAATTGGCAGCATGCTGTGCCTGGGCCCATTATTGTGCGCTTGGAGCAGGCTTGCCGCCGTCATACAAAATATGTGGAGGGCTGTAACTAGCGAGGAGGGGGTTTGAAGAGATTCAAGAACTCGGTTGTAGGGTTCTTGATTTAGTACAAAGTCATGTTGAACTTGTGAAAAAATTATGTGAAGGAATAAAAATATATGACTTTCTCTTTTTACAGCCACTTCAGGTGGCTATCCAAATGGCTGGAAAACCACCTGGCTACGAAAAAAGTTGCCACGCCTTCGTTCACATAATTTTTTCATAATTTATCGCACACAGTCCTAAGTTCCTATTGCCCATCTACACACCAATTTTGGTGTCATTTCATCTTCTCTTAGCTGTAAACAAGACTTTTGTTTATATCGGGCAGGCTTTTTGAATTCGCGCACTTAACTGACAAGTTAAAACAGGAAATTTTTGTTTTTTTGCAGAAATGGGATCGATAAGGCAGGAATGACAATCTGCGTCCTCTATAGAAGATGAAAGGTGACATAAGAGGAAGAAGATGATTGTGAGGGAGGGAGGGAGGAAGAGGGGGGGGGAAGGACTGGAGCTGCCGCTTAACGATATCCCCTTGCCTTTTACCCCAAAACCATGTACAGCTTCCCCCGCAAACCACCTGTGCCGAGCCCTGTCTCAAAATCTTTTTCAAAGGTAATGGTTTCTACGGTAATTTTACAACAATGAAAAGCAGATCGATAAACTGCTCCAAACTGTCCCTCAGATTCTCATACTGTTGACCTCTGTATATCAACCCGCAACTCTTCATGTGAATATACAGTGTCCCAAAAAGATGTGCACACTGTTTGATCGTTAATAACTCTCTTCTTTCCTGTCCTTTGCCGAGCTTGAGGTACCTTCTGTAGGGCAAGGTTCAACTTAGCTTTACACCATGGTGCAATATACCGATCACTCTTCATTATTGTAGGATTACGATATGAACTTTTAGCATACAGCTTTGATGTGGAACAGGCCTTTTGATGAAAAAGTTTCAAAAATATCTGAAATCAGGCGTGCTGATTTCACTACATAACTTTCCACCAGTTTTTCGAGCTTTTTTGATGGCGTATTCACATTTCTGGCAAAGACTAGAAAACTAGTTGTTACCCTTAATCTTATATATAAAGCTGAATGTCTGTATGTCTGTATGTATGTCTGTATGTACGTATGTTCCGAATAGAAATTTTTATTTCTGAACCGATCCGGATCAAACTTTGCACACATATCCTCCAGTCATTTGTAACTTAATATGTGAATGTGCACACTATGCACAGCAGCAAACGGCAGCCTTACTGGTAACTCCTCACTGGAACCTTTTCTAGCGTAAAAAACTGTACATATGTGTTGCGCTAACTATTATAATATGTAACCATCAAATCAAAAGATACAAGAAACAAGCAGAAATCACTGGAAATAAGCAGGTCCTAATCTTGCAAGTTCGTCAAATGAGGCGCATTATGTGCATTACACATGTTAAGTTACAAATGACTCGAGGATACACTTCGGGGCGGGGCGGGTGTCATAAGCTACTTTTTATCACCGATCGATATCGATTTTATCTTTTATAGATTTGATTGCAAAGTTTGAGCCACGGGGTGGAAGTTAGCACAGAGGGTAATCGAACATGCTGATTACGAATACAATATCAGTTTTCAAAATTGTCCATCACTTTTATCGATTTTATCGATTTTTTCTTTCTGAGGCAAAATACCGCTTTCAATGGCTCAAAATCCTCCTCGAAATTCCTACCGTGATCTCACAGTAATGAAGAGCTGCTAATAAGTCGCTTCATACTGTAAATCTAAGCTGAACCTCGCTCTAAAAAATGGTACCTTAAGCTCGGCAGAAGACATGAAAGCAAGAGAGTTATCAACAATCAAACAGTGTGCACATCTTTTTGAGACACCTTTATAATCTTTTTTGAAGTCAAATTATTCACAAACGTCATAGGAGTACGCTTTTAGGTTCTAAAGTCTCTTGACGTACCACTAAGTCGTTTTTCATCGTAAATTGTAGCATAAAAACGTGACTTTTTTTGCATAAAACAATTTATTCATAGATGCTTTGGCCTGTAATAGGCAGTCTCTTTGACATAAATCATTCGAATAGTATTCGAAAAAAGAATGATGTTCGAAATCAAATGATATTCGAAAATTGGATAACATGCGAGAACCGAACAATATTTGAAATCTCACTAGTAATATATGATATTCGAATACCATTCGATTCGAAAATTTCCATTTTTTGAAGAATATTTGATGGTCGAATATTCGATTTTTTTCAATTTTTGAATAGTATTCGATAATCGAATATTCGAGAATCTCGACTTGAATTTCGAATTTTTCTAAGTATACAGGACAGTTAAATGGTAGCGGTTAACCAAACCTGTGATGACTACATACACTTCCTTAGTCCTCGTCAACAAGATTCTTGTGAAAAAAGGCTTTGATGATCAACATACCAAATAATTCCCTTGGCCGGTTTTTAGCGGAATCGACAAGTTTACCCGACATCTACCTACCGTAACCAGATATGGAGGCGTTTCGGTGCAGAATAAAGGCAGCGACTCAGCAGAATGACATATTTGGGATATTTATCGTTCTCGGTTCCCCTGTATGAGCTAAGTCCAAGACTGTGCTTTGCAACTTCAAAAGAGATTAATAACCCGCTTTTACAGACGTAAAAAATGCTATTTGGGGGCGTATGCCTGCCTCGAGCGCGATTGGCTCATGGATGCGGTGTCTCCACTCGCAAACCAATCGCGCTCTAGAGAGTAGGATACGCTGTCCGTCCAAGTCGCACTTTTCATGTCTGGAAAAGCGGGTTATTGATATCTTTTAAGCTGCAAAGCATAGTCTTGGACTTAGCTCATTCAGGGCAACTCAGAACGATAAATATCTTAAAGTAGTCATTCTGCCAAGCCGCTGCTTTTATGTGTGATATTCGCGATCAGCGTGCCAGACATCCTTCAAACCAATAGCGTCCGTGTTTTTAGCCCCCTGCCCTTACGCACCGTAAACCCAGAATATGGAGCTAACGTACGAATTGAATATGATACCAGCATCAGCGGGTCAAATAACCCCCTAAGCCAGTTTCAGCGAAGTTCTTGAATTTAAGTTTTTGAGACCCGTTAAGTGGATTAACGCCGTAAATCAAGGTTGGGTGCGTTTAACCTGAGTGGTAATATCAGGGCATAGACTGGTTAGGAGTAAGGAAGTCATTATCGAGTACAGAATTATAGTAATGAAGGAGCAGGATGCTATGATCGAGTATGACGAAGACAAAAAACGCGTATTCTCAATGAACATTTTATTGAGCATTGTGAGCATTGTGAGCATAGGTGCGATAGGGAGAGCCGGGCCTTCTCCAGGTGAAGGGGGTCTCCGCTACTTCCATTCTTGTAGGTTGAAGGGAGTAAGCAAGCCTTGAAAGCGAAATGTTCTAATGATGTACACACCATTCGAAAGCTGAGGTCATGATCAATCGAAAGCACTTTCAATTTTTTTTCTAAATATTCTGCTCCGAAAAATAGAGCGATTCTATTTGGCTAGCATATCAACTAATTTGGTGTCTTCACTTTCTGCTCTCTTATCGCAATCAAGATGAAAGCTACGAGAAGGTCGACGGTCTACAATTGATGAAGGCTGCACTGTAATATAGATAGATAATCAGTGTTAGCTAGGCCTTCGTTGGGCAGAAACCTGCTCTCAAAAATGGGCATAATTTTGGATAAAATGCGGCATATCTCGTAGTAGAATGGGGCTAGAAAAAAGTCGATGACCTACGTCTAATCCCAGTTTTCTAAGTTTCCAAATGGTATACAAATTGTGGGGCGAGAAAATTTGATAGCTCTCAAATGGAATGGAGATATTCACTATCAGCTCGCTCTACCCCGTTCCTCCAAAGTACTGGATATTATGGGTCGCCAGAGCAAGCATCTTTTTGAAGCCGGGAAACTCAATGCCCCAACAAGCTATATACCGTTCGAAAGCTGAGATAATGGAAAATCGACGTAGAGCCTCGACTCTTCTATTTCTTCTTAGCAGTAAGATATATATAAGGGATTTATCTGACCGATATATGTACTTATTTGCTTTAGCTAACAAAAAAATGCATTTGATTTTCTTTCATTTCATAAAAAAGTAGGCTGACTAACTCAATCATTTACCATTCACGGTAATCACTGCATATCACACTTAGCTGTGTTTGCAGTCTTTAGTAAGACTTTTTTGGTTTTTAAAAGAATTGACAACCTGGATATAGACTTACCATAGATTAAGACTATTTTCATTAGCTAGTTTTTTTTACTTGTTAGTTGCTTTTTTCTTGCTTCTCTTGCAAGCAAAGGCATCTATCTGTTCATCCATCTCAAAAATGTGACAAGCATTAAAAGACCTTAACGCTTGAAAATAAGTATGCTCAAAAAATTTGTTTTCAAAAAAAAAATGGAAGAAAGAGGCACCTAAGCATCAAACATTGAGGTTCTTGGAAAAAAACCCTATGTTTTTTGATTCTTATACTCGTTTTTGGAGTGTTTAAATTCAAGTTTTATCTCCCAATTACTCAATTTTTTCATGCTACAGTATCTTTTGTAGACGCCTTTGAGATAGTGCGGAAAAAAACTACTACTATGACAATTCTCCTTATTGATAAAAAATACTATTTTTCATGGAATATGTGATTGTTGTGTTTCACGACTCAGTTGAATCCGAAATAGCTTTTTGATCATGATTCACTCTCAAATTACCTTACCAAATCAGCCTCCGGTGAAGGGGGCCATCCTGTTTTTGGCTCATCGAGGGGAATAAGATCCATTGCTCTCTCTATCGCAACTATGATTGTGAGTATCATACCAAACGAGTTCACTATGAGACACTTTAGCGAGAGTCGAATCCGACTTTTGACTGTGCACCAAGCTAAGGGGCATTGAGTTATTTCCGTGAATCCTAGAAATCTGCTACTATTTCTTGTAACCCAAAGTATAAAGCGTGTTCTTCATGCATAATCAAAGTCAAAACTAGCATACCCAAGCACTTATTATGAAAACGGAATTTGTTGTAAGGAACGTCGTAAAAATCAGGTGAAGAAGCTTCTTAGAAACGTAAAGAGATTAAGCACTCCCCGCGCTCCTGAGTTTTCACAGGCTTACGCCTGTATACTTGATTTGACTCCATTTTCTGCAAAATCTTTACACCTCACCTCTGTTATATGGTAAACCTTAAGTCTGTTCCTGTCATCCATATTAAGGGATTTGTATCCTGTCAAAAATCACCATTGAAGTAGGTCTTATTGTATATATGCAGTGCAGTTGCAACAAATTGCTGCATACTGTGAGGAGTATTTCAAAACATGCCATTTTTCTTCAGTATATCGAACTTGAAATTTGAGTTGAAGAATATATGCGACATATGAGTGATGGGACACTCATCATTCGTGGTGAAAAGGTTCCATCACGAAACGTGGGAGGCGTCGGCTTTGTCGTCCACCCATTAGTCCATCTTGTCGATTCGCATGAGATCCTGTCACCTCAACTGGCCATCCTACTACTACGACCTCCACGTCAGAAGACCATAAGCATCATCAGCTACTCTCCAACATCAGCAGCTGACGACTCAGAACTTGATGCATTCTACGAAGACGTGGAGGAGGTCGTCTGCAACGAAAAGTCCTTCTACAAATATGTTGTGGGCGACTTTAATGCGAAGATCGGGATGCCACTAGAAAAGGAATATAGGATCGGGAAGTTTGGATATGGACTCCGGAACAAAAACGGCAGCCGTCTTGTTGGGCTTCTCTCCGTCGCCCGACTTTCCCATGATAATTCCATCTCCATGAAGGAAGAATATTGCCGGTGGACATGGAAATCGCCCAACGAAACGACTCACATTCTCACCAACCGTGGAGCTTGCTCGATGTCTCAGTAGTTCCATTCTTCTGCAGTGGCTCCGATCACCGCCTTTTTCGAGCAGAGATACGACTCAGCCGAAGGCTGGAAAAGAAAGTCTGTCACAGTGCCGCGAGAAGGAAGGAAGTTCGTTTATGACGGTAACAGGCTGGAAGAGCTCATATCAGGTTGTGACTGACCCATCGAGGAGGACCCAACGTACAGCTACGACCGGCTTCTGAATTGCGAGCCTGCGGAGTGTGCCTCAGTGACTTCTAAGAAGAACCTAGAATGCATTTCGAAGACCACCAAGAAATTGCTTGA
The DNA here is from genome assembly GCA_958299035.1 of Cylicocyclus nassatus. NCBI lineage: Eukaryota > Metazoa > Nematoda > Chromadorea > Rhabditida > Strongylidae > Cylicocyclus > Cylicocyclus nassatus. The sequence continues at coordinate 79,426,493 of CATQJL010000223.1, forward strand.
AGGAAGAAGATTTCTGAGGCGGGATCCCAATGCAATTCATCTCGGGCGACTGATAGCCAACGCCAATTGCAGAACAGCTTTGCAAGAGGATCTCAGGAAGTACAGGCAAGCCAAGATACTGGAAGCAGCCGAAGGAAGACGAAGTCTCAAGAAGTGCAGAAGGGACCTCTGCGAATATCACGTACCGCTGGCTGTACTACTGAACGAAGACGGGATTTCGACTTCTTCCCGATACAAGATAAATTCCTCGCGAAAAACTTTTACACCAGCCTCTTCCGCTCATCAACCTGTGCAGATGCCCGTTATTCCCACTGGAGAAGCACCATCATGAACTCTACCTGCTGAAGTGCGCACGACGATTCAGACCATGAAGGCATTCACGGCTCCAGGACCAGACCATCTTTCGGTCGAAATTCTGCGAGCCGGAGGACAACGTCTACACGAGATTCTCGCGTCGCACCTCACATCTTACCTCCAGAAGGAAAGGATTTCCGACCAGTGAAGAACGTTAAGAACCGTCCTTCTCTTTGAGGAGGGGGAACGGGAGTTATCGAAACTACCGTCCAATATGCCTGCTGAATGTGCTGTACAAGCTTTTCACCAAGATTATCCTCACTTGCATATCTAGGACACTGGGTGAATCCCAACCCTAAGAACAAGCTGGATTTCGCAAATGATTCAGTTACATAGACTATATCCAGACGGTTTCGAGAGTCATACAATTCTGCCGGGAATACCAACTGCCTCTGGTCCTAATTCTCGTCGCCTATGAGAAAGCGCCTTCGACAGTGTCGAAACGAATGCCATTCTGTCAGCGCTAGTCGATCAAGGGATGAACTCAGCTTACGTGAAGACGTTAGCCAACTGTTACAAGGAATATACAACGACGATGCAGCTGTTCCATCGCCACCTGATCATTCCAATTGGGAAGGGGGTTCGACAAGGCGACAGTATTTCGCCGAAGCTGTTTACCGCCGCCTTGCAGCGGGTGATGAAGTCACTGGACTGGGACGAGAAAGGCCGAGTTGATGGGAGATTTTGTTGAACCTTCGTTTTGCGGACGACATCGTTCTCTTTTCGAGCAGTACCACTGAAGCAGAGACGATGCTGAAGGAACTGAACGCAGTAGGGAAGAAGATCGGACTGCGAATCAATCGGAAGAAGACTCAGTTTATGAAGAACGCCCTTTGCGAAGATGCAGAAATGGGATTGGAAGGCACCCTTATCATGGAGACATCTTTTTACTTGTATCTCGAACGTTCGATGAACATGGAGAACGACTTGAGGAAAAAACTTAACAGGAGAAGAAGAGCAGCCTGGGCCGCTTTCGGCCTCTGAAGGAAGCCCCGACCAACTGACGGAGCCGAAGCTTCGTGCCCACCTGTTCGAATCAACCGTTCTCCGGCGCTCTGTTACGCAGCTGAGACGTGGGCCAACACTGTAGCCACGTCGAAAGCTTTACGGAGCACCCACAGAGCGCTAGAGCGTAGTCTTCTGAAGATGACACGACACAAACAACATCTTTTCGGACTTCGCAGTACGGATATGAAGAAAATGTCCTGTCTTCGTGATCCAGCGGACTACGTTGCGAAAGCGAAACACCGGTGGGCCGGTCACATTATAAGAAAAACAGACGACAGATGGACACTAAGAAATCTGAGTGGATTCTTCGCGAAGTCAAACGTCCCCGAGGAAGACCACCAACGAGATGGGCAGACTGTTCGTGGAACGGATGGACCAGCTGAGAAATCAGCTGGATACGATTTTTGCACCTGAAACTCGTGGACGCAGCCACCGACGACGACCAAGAAGATCGTGGATGTGTGAAGCGAGGGACAGGGAACTATGTCAACTTCTGTACTGGGGCCCGCAAGTCACGTAAGGACGGGCCATCTAAGTATCTAAGTAAGTATCTAGCTTTGAAATTTTGTGAGTATAAGACTGCGAGGACGCAGAAATTTGCCTGTACTAAACCCGTTGTCTTCCCTGCAATCGTGCATCTTCTTAGTAGGGCCTAAGTCAGTCTACGGCGCCTGAGCGCGATATCAAGCGAGCCACCACTTGTTACTGCGGGTTATTTTGTAGACATGATCAAAAATGCGTGTTTTCAATAAAAAGGGCCGCAACATTTGGTGGAAGTGGTCATGTGGTTAAAACAAGTGCGATACATGCTGCGGGTACGGTTTGAGACGGCAAATTTCACCATTTTTGCTATATCGCCGGGACAATCTTTAAGAGCGGCTAATATAAAAAAAATGATGATGGGCGCTGTCAAGAATTTTTCCATGCAAAGAAAGGTATAAATTAAATACTAACAAGGGAAGGAAGGTTAGTCGGAGTGGCTTTTTGAGATGAGATGTACAGTGTCTTGTGGAGCTTGGAACTCTGATCCTATATCTAATTTGTTATCTGTCGCGGGCTTCTAGGCGAGGAGTTATGAAGGTTTTTGTGAGTAAAATTTTGAATACAAGACTACCGTAAAATCAGTCCTACTTTCCTCAACGTTCAAATGAGGCAGCAGCAAGTTGGTGTGTTTGAATCAAGAATATATTAGGTTGTCCCGAAAGTTCGTTCGCACCATTTTCAAAAAATCATAACTTCTTTGCCTTATAACGATTTTGCGCATTCTAAATTTTGTTAGAAAGCGTAAGGCATGTAGTTTCCAATAGTTCCTTGTTTGCTTTCCAGCATGCTCGGATTGCAGAGATAAAAATGAAAGAACGAAAACATTCGAAATTCGAAATTTTTGAGCAAAAATTCTAAAAATCTAGAAGCTGCGTGATAAAATTCAGAAAAGCCTTTATCCTGATTTTTCTTATATTTGATTACTAACTGAATTTGGGTTGATCGAGCTCTTCTTTCAAAAGTTATGATTTTTTGAAATAGAATGCCGAAAAATCAATTTCGAAGGAATTCTTAGGAAACTGATTTTCCGGCATTTTATCTTAAAAAAATCATAACTTTTGAAAGAAGAGCTCGATCAGCCCAAACTTAACTCAATTAGTAATCAAATATAAGAAAAATTAGGATAATGGCTTTTCTGGATTTTATCGCGTAGTTTCTAGATTTTTAGAATTTTTGCTCAAAAATTCCGAATTTCGAATGTTTTCGTTTTTTCATTTTTATCTCTGCCATATGAACATGGCTTTTGGAAACCACATGTTTTACGCTTCCTAATAAATTTTAGATTGCTCAAAACGGTTATGATGCAACGAAGTTATGATTTTTTGAAAATGGTGCGAACAAACTTTCGGAACAACCTAATATATGGCATCGAGTAACCTAACTATCATTTAAGCACTAGAAAAAATGTTACGACTGATTTTACACTAATCTTGCGCTCAACTTTTTACTCAAAAAACTTTGTAACTCCTCTCCCACAACCCCGCAGCGGATAGCGAAAGCAGATTTAGAATCAGCGTTCCAATCTCTGCAAAAAATTTACATCTCATCCTAAAAGGCACTTCGACGGACCTTCCTTCTCTTGTAAATCAAATAAAATACTTTAGCACCAATATCTAAGAAAAACAATAATTTTTGGGGAGTAATAAAGAGAGACAAATTTTCAGTTTTTGTTTTTTTTTGAAGAAAATTGAAGATCTCATCAGGATATTCCCAAAAATATAGAAAACTTGTATCTTGTTCCTGCTGCAATTAGCTATTCACTGACCCTTTCTAGCCGTCTGCCCCCTAATTGCGCAGCACTATCGTCCGCAGAATTATGTCACATCTCGTGTCCGTAAGTTAGTCACGAGCAACATATGCAATTTGTCTTTGCGTTCTCCTTGCAGACACACTGTTTGCCTATGCCGTGCCGACGGCTACGGCTCCTGACCAATCGCTCGGCTGTCTGCTCACCAAGCGTTTTCAAAACACTGGTAAGAGAAGGGTAGTAAGATTAGCCCACGATTTGTTCTACGTACCATCATATCGCGCATATATTTTGATATAAATCGCTCCAATCAGAAAAGTGTATGAAGTATTTGGCTAGTTTTCCTATATCTCTGGAAGCGAAGATTAACACATTGACGATCAAAGCCTATGATAAGAGACAGGCGCGCGACGAAACGCGACAGAAACGTGTTCTACGTACCATCATATCGCGCATATATTATGATATGAATCGCTCCAATCAGAAAAGTGTATGAAGTATTTGGCTAGTTTTCCTATATCTCTGGAAGCGAAGATTAACACATTGACGATCAAAGCCTTTCTTGGACCAGCCAACATTTTTCAGATAAAGTCAATTCACAATTCCATATACAGTACACCTACAGTAGCGTTGGAATGCTGGCAAAAACAGTAGAGGTTGTATCTAGATTTAGCATAAAAGAAAACTCCCAGAGTTGGTTTTAAACAAATTAGTAGCCATTCCACTGGGAGTCATGGTGTGCCAAGCCTTGACATACCATGCTTGTCAAGCGGTCTCTATAAGAGTATCATGATTACAGATTTGTACAAATAATGAAACTTTGATATTGGGTAATACTTCCGTCTCCAAACTCTCGGCAGCTACAGCTCACATCTTTTTAGAGTGCAGTAGGGACTACATATTTCTAAATTAGAAGTCAAAGCTATCATAAGCAAACTCATCCATTGGACTCATAGCAGACTTATGTATTAAAAGTTCACATTCGGATTTTTTCGGAGGAAATTATATGAGAGCTCGAATACAGACTTACTCTTTCCTTGATTATTCACTGACTGGGGTACCCAGCATCGCTCGATCTCTGTCAATATGACATCGTAGAACACATCAGTTTCATCATCCGTCCACTTCTGCATAGCCCTCTGCCCGTTATCGTAAACTGTGTGCTTTGTCACCATCCCCCTTCTGCCCTGCACCAGTTTCAAACTCGGTAGATAGAAATTTGTATTGATGGAATCGAAAAAAGATAAAGGTTCCACAAATGATTACCATTTTTGTGATCAGCATGCTCCAATCCATGTCAACTCTCAGCCTAAAAATGAATTTCAAAATAAAGGACAAAACGATCGATGTTGATCGCATCAAAAAGTAGCCTGCACTCGCTCCGCCCCGAACACACACACACACACACACACACACACACACACACACACACACACACACACACACACACACACACACACACACACACACACACACACACACACACACACACACACACACACACACGCACACACGTGGATGGACATGGATATGTACGGACATACATACGGACGTAAGATAAACAAACATTCAGCCCTTCATACGAGTGTCTCAAAGAATGTGCACACTATTTGACCGTCAATAACTCTCTTGCATTGATGTCTTCCGCCAATCTTCAAATATCGTTGTAGTTTGGCTTCAACCTAGGTTTACAGTAAGGAGCGAATCACTGATCCCTCTTCATTACTCAGATTACCGTAGGAGATTGATGAAAATTTTAGGCTTAGGGGAAAACAAGCTCCTCAAAAGCGTTTATACTAGGCAAATCGAACTTGCTGTTTTCGAGTATGAAGTTTGAACTGTATTGTGATGCTTCTTTCCTGAGTTACTTTACGTAACAGCTGTTTTGCTAGTGTTCGTCAAAAATATGTTCTTTATACAAAAACCAGAAAAACCTGTGAAAATTTGTGTAGTGAAGCGAAAAACCTTGTTACAAAATTTCTCAGGTTTATTGAAAAAATTCGTCAGACTGTCTTTTACAGTGGTTTCGTATGGCGGAAGTTCCTGCTGTAATCCCATAGTAACGGAGAGCGAATGATCGGTGCTTTTTTCCATTCTGTAAATTTAGGTCATAGCCTGCTCTACAGAATGGTTTCTAAAGATTGGCGAAAGAGATTGATGCTTTAGAGTTATTGACGACCAAACAATGGACACAGTTTTTTGGGAGACCCTGCATGAGATTGAGTATCGAGCTCAAAGAATTATCAGATTCATATGAGCGTGCTTCTTAGTCATCAATAAAATGGTTCTGTACAAATTTCTAACTGAGCTGCTCACCCGCTTCACCGTGTTTCGGAAAGCGTTCTCATGCAGCACCATCCCTGATGTTCAGTCGCAAATTTCTGTGGCGTGTTTGGGCTGGTCGCTTTTGGAAAAAATCCTCCGCGACTTGTACAACGGAAATTAGAGTATTTTAATTTAAATTAAATTTTGATATTGTTTTTATTCATCTTAAAATAAGCTGTAAAACTTTTTGATCACTTTTTATGCTCTAGTGATACTTCAGAATATTTTCAAAAAATTGTTTGCAGCCATAGGGGACTCTTTTTCCAAAATCCTCGAAGCTAACAGGAGCTTGGCTCGAAAACGTTAAACTCTTGCTGCGAGGATTTTCATGTGTGCATGGTAAGAATTCAACTAAAATCAATAATAACTTTACAGATAATCCTCTCCTCGGAATGGCGCCGAGTCGCATGCAAAACGTACATGGAGTATAGTTGGTTTTGGGGACGCTATTATGATTACTTCTGCTGTGCTTTTAATGAGTATGCTCATGAAATAGTTGTGTAGAGGTTTCTGATGCAGGTTTTGAGTACATTCCAAAGCAAGAGTTGTCCGAAATTTCTGCTTCTTGCGTTCACTCCTTTGTGATGAAATTCTTTGAATATCTGACGCTTTGATGACTCCTTGCAAAATCTGCATTTTTCGTTTTTTTTACATTGTTGCAGTTTTTCATTAAAGTTTTACACATGTTTACAAGTGAAAACGCAAAAAAAAACTGACGCCGTTGAGGTTTCGTCAGGTGAGATGACGTTTAAACACCTTCCCATGCTATCAGCATGCAGAGGAAAATGATAGTTGGTCATCCTACCGCGTTCAATCGATCTTTTCAACTTACGTTCAATCGAGATTAAAAAAACGAAACGCAGAGAAGATCTTCGCGAATTACTCTTGCTCAGACAGCTGGAAGCTCTCAGCGTGCGGCCGTAAAGCTTCCAGCAATCCTCACAAAAAATTACCATGCCTCATAGTTGCCACCGTAAATCCTCGCTGAATGCCATGTGGCTTCCACATCACTGCCGCGTATAGCAGCTCGCTCAGGTCTAACACAGCAGCACGGACGGCCAGTAAAAGCAGCCCGCTCAATGCCGTTGTAGAAACTCACATACCGCCGCTTATCGCCTCGCGCTCATTGCCGTCAAGAGCTCGCTATTCTCGTTTTTGATTGTGCTAAAATTAGCGGTTGGGGAACATTTTGTTAAAAGACCTGCGCGAACTACTGTTATTTTTACATTCTACTGCCAATCGTTGCTGCTGTAGCCCGTAAATAAACGTATCAGGAAAATCCGCTCTTTTCGGAATCTTACTCCTTCTTATACCAGCATCATCAATCGCTCAACAATACGACTTCAATTGCCTACCTACACTGCAACAAAACACGTAATGGCAGCTGAACCAACGAACAAAATACAAATGACAGGAACGAAATTTAAACTCAAGTTCAAGGCAATGTGGCCCTAACAACTAGTTGAAATTTCGATCATTCCGTAGACTTATTTCGATGTGCGTACATATATCACTGGACCAAGAGCTTACGAAAGTTTCCGTGCACGGTATAACTGATTTTGTACTTCTCTCACTTGGATCACATGATCAATTCCCGGTGCTTTTCTTCTTCGCTTCTGAAAATTTAATAAGTCACTTTTTGCATGGGTGTCCCAAAAATATGTATACACTTTTGGTCGTTAATATCTCTCTTCCCAAGGAGTCTTTCGCCTACCTTAAGGCACCTTGTAGAGCTGGCTTTAACTTGGGTTTACAGTATGCAACGAACCAACGATCGCTCTTCGATACTGTAGGATTATGGTAGGAACTTTTGGCTTGCAGCGTCATTGTGGACTAGTCGTGTTTCAAAAAAGTTTCTAAATTTTGAAAAGTGGTGTGCCAGGGATTTTACGCGCGCTGATTTTATTACTCAACTTTCTAGAATTTGTAACTGTAGGAATTTCTTTGTTAGTTTGTAACTGTAGGAGTGTAACTGTAGTCTCTTTTCAAACAGGTTGATTGCAATTTCAGGGAGCATCGTAAAACAGCCATTACGGTGTGCGAGGCATAAGTCATGAGGAAAGCATTGCGGTCAAATGCCAAGCTTGTATTTGTTCTAGCGACTTTAATTAGCTTAGTGTAAGAGTTTCGAGGTTGTTTGGTTTGCTTTCTAAGGCGAAATAGGGTCCTTAATGGCTCAAACCCTTCTTAAAGTTCCTACCGTGATCCTACAGTAGTGAACGAGGATAGCTAATTCGTTCCGTACTGTGAATCTGAGTTACAAAGTGGTATCTGAAGGCAGGCAAAGGACTTTTAGGAAAGAGAGATATCAACTGGACAGTGTATACATACTTTTAGGGCACCCTGTATTATGAGAATTTAATATTTTGAAACCTATTCACAGTATGTGACAACCACTGCTTTTCTTCCAAATCACATTCATAAGAACTATATCTCTCCTAAAAAATACTTACTGATTCTAGAGTCTACTAACCAAAGTTTTTAATTTGGAGCTCACAAACCAAGCTGCAGTCCTTTCAGTATTTCGGTTTTGAATAAATCTGAATCGGCTAACAGCTTATTCAACTTTTCTTCCGGTCATCTCCGATTTCACCAACCGCGATGTAGAACTTAGAAGGTTTGTGTACAGTCTTTTTCAACTCGAAGTAGGTAAAACATTCCAAAGAGCAGCGCGTCCGCACTGCCACTGGCTCAGCGGGATAGATTGGAATGAAAAGACGCAAACTGCAAAGCGGCGCGAATCCTTGCGATGCGAACTCCCGCCAGTCCAATTTCTGCCTAAACTGAGTTGAAACGTACTATATTGGTCTTAACAACCATTTTTCAAAGGAAGATATCCTGACATTTTATGCATCGCTTTTTTCCAAGCCCCAATTGAGGTTTTTCTAAGCAGATCAGATCCAGGGCAAGATTTGCAGTTTAAGTCTGCAATGCTAATGTCTGCACAGTACTTGGTATAATCATCTACTCATAAATCATCTCCATTGCCGCCGGTAGACTTCGCAAGCGTCGTTCTTCATCGGCCTTGCAATCTTTATAAAGCGCTCTTGGATTCGCTGAGGAGGCTGTCAGCTGCGAGTCATCCAATGATCAGACGTATTCGAACGCAAAACCCAAATCTGCTCGAAGATAAGCGAAATAGGCTTGCAAACATTTGATAGCACACGGTTTTGTTTCTTTAAAGCTCCATTTCAGCTCAGAAGTCTTATTGCATTGGTAGTGGTATGACAGCCAGTAACAACTATGCTTCTTGATGGTAGTGCTTCTGTCTTCCAACTCCCTGTCAAGATTATTTATAGAATTAAGGCGTGATTGCCCGTTTGTTATCCATGTGTTGCGTGACTGTAAGTCAAAAGCACGCTCCAGCCGATCGTGTTTCGCTGATTGTATCTCGCTTCGAAGGACTTCTGGACTAACGTAATAGCATAAGTAACAGTACACCGCCAAAAAGTAAACTATGGAGTTTAGCATCGTATGGTCAGGTTATCGAAATCCAGAGAAAAATTCGTGGTCAAACCTTTGGACCCAAAAGGCAACTTCAATTTAACGAAGTCCTGCGAGATTTTCGACATTTAGGATGTTTACATACGAAGATTTTTAACTCGTACACAGCTTTGTTGAAAGCACGATTACGCTTTGTGTTTGAGATCGATGCAGAGCTTAAATCGTGCGTTACTCCGCTTATGCAGCATATAAGCTCAAAGCTTCTCTGCGGATTGCTTTGATGTTTCGACCTGATACAATCTTTGCTTAAAAATTCCAATGGTAGACGATGTTGGAGTGCGACTCAGTATGACTTGCTAAAGGGCAAGCACAAATTTCGACTTCTTTTCAACAATTAGACGCTCGATGTGCTCGTCGTGCTCATTTAACCTAGATAGTCTTGAATTACCCTGTGATTCGTGGTATACTCGCGAGGATCCAGAAGCCGATAAGGTTATTTGAAGGCGCACACACAGCTGAGAGTCGCTCGAGAAAATGCTGGCACGGTGCCTGTAGTTGAACGGTGGGGCGTCAGCAAGTTTTAGACGTGTAACTGATGCTTTCTTTATTAGTATGAGAATCTCTCAGAGTTTGAAGAAGACATTATCTGAAGGGAAGGTAGTTGCGGCAATAGCAACCAAGAAAAATCCAACAAAGCGACACTATATATTTATCGATACTTTGTACGTGATAAATAGTCATATAACAGAAACATATGCATGACCATTAAATTCAGTGTAGACACAATGTCTTTGGATGGATAAAGTTAGACGAACTTGAGTGGTTTTTATGTAATTTGTAAAAGAATATTATGCTCTCGAGTGGCGTTAATCAGCCCTATCCCTATATCCCGTAGAGGATGCTCGCTATAGTGATTATGGTGATCTAAATCTTGCAATTGGCCATAGCATTTGTGCTCATTTAGGAGTACTCTTGAGAATATAGCGTTACGATTACACAAGAACAATAATGTGCAGAAAGCTTCAAAATTATCACTCTTGATGTGTATCATGTCTTGCCTACTGTGCAGAGATCTCCGCCAGTACCCGAAAACTGGACGGATTTCTGTTGATCACAACTCCGAGCTGAAACGGCACTTCTAAGAAAAGCTACCTAACTTAGCTCGGCCTTTTGGCAAGGGACACGTATATTCTGAATCAACTTCAAACATTGATTGCAAATATGCTAGCTGCAGCGCACCATTCCGAAGCGAGTTACGGCGATTTATGGGGTTTTTCCTGCGCAGTATTAACATATTCATCGATTCACTGGCATCACGGCAACGTCATCTTATTGTTAGGTTAATACACTTGCGTATTCTTTTTAGTGAGAAAAGATTGGATTTGTGTTATTCCGATATCTTAGGACCTTTTTCTTGCAGATTTTCACTTATAGGCAGTCTTCCCGTGTTCATGCCAATTTTGCGCAGAAAAAAAGCCCATAACTCGTTTCGAGATGGTGCGCAGCAGCTAGGAACAGCATATTTGGAATCAGTGCTGGAAGTTGATTTGGAATATACAGGGTGTTTCAAAAAACGTACCTCCTGTTTGATTGTAAATAAGTTTATTCTAATGATGTGTTTCGAGAAGCTTTGGGTATCATTTTGTAGAGCGAGGCTCACCTTAGATCTACAGTATGGAGCAAATCATCGATCGCCTTTCATTACTGTAGGATTACGGTAAGACCTTCCAGCATATGGAACCATTGCGAAATATACCATCACAAAATTTTTTTCAAAAAACCTGAAAAATCGTGTAGTAGGGTTTTCGCACTGCTGATTCCACCTAACAACTTCTTACAGTGTTTCCAGTTTTTTTGACGGGTGGTAATTACATTTCTGACAAAAGCTTGGGGTTGAGTTATTACGATTCAGGAACTTAGGAAAAAAGCATCACAGTAAAATGGGAGTCTCAAATTCGAAATCAACGACTCTCATTACCGTAGTGTAAGAGTTTTTGGGTTGTTTGATTTTGTTCCGAGGCAGAATATAGCATACAATGGCCTAAAATCCTTGTCAATGTTCGTACCGTAATCCCACAGCAATGAAAAGCGATAGATGATTCGCTCCATATTGCAAATCTAAGTTGAACCTCGCTCTACAAAATGGCACCTAAAGCTTCTCGAAACACTTTATTACAAGAGAGTTATTTACAATCAAACAGTAGGTACATTTTGGGGACACCCTGTATATGTCCCTTGCTAAAAGACTGAGGTAAGTTGGGTAGCTTCCCTTGTAAGTATGGAGTAAATTCGAGAGAGCTTACAATGCTTTCTCTCCCCATTGCAGAAATTTCCTGTGATTCTTAGAGCTGCTCAGCCGCGACCCAACAGTTTGCGGGTATGTACACGCAATCACTAGCATAAATGCCGGCTGGAAGATTCAAAGGCAGCGTCCCGGCAAAAAGACAGGCGCCGGGTTTTTGTGCGACGTCAAAGTAGACTCCCTACCTAATCGTTGACTAAAGTTCGGAGCAAAAAAGGGAGTCTATTAAGCCTGAAATTTGCCTTGACAGTGGACCGGATATTAAGCTCAGGCGTACAAGGTGCACGCAAGATAGAGACGCAGAGTCGTTGCGGGACGAGGCGCTCATGACTGTGTGCGCTATGCGTGCTCTGACCTTGCAGTTCGAAATCGTTGCGAGGGCGGCATTCGGGCCTATCGTAAGATCCGTGGCACTTTCGGAGCAAATTTCAGGTTTGGTAGACCCCCTTTTTCGTTCCGAACTTCAGTCTTACTTAGGTAGAGGTCTATTTAGCATCGCCACAAAAACCTGGCATTCATCTTTTAGCAGGGACGCTGCATTTTATTGATTGTAGCAGCTGTATGGTGGATTTGATGGTACCGATTTAGATGGTAGTACAGAGCTAGTATATTCGTCTCACCGTTGCTTTCTCTTCACCATCAGTTGAAAAAAAACATTGTTATTTCAATCTCTCGATCAAACATTTGGAAAAGCGCTCACAACTTTTTTCGCAGCGTAATCAGCTGCCCTCCGAGATAATATACGCCACATTCACAAATTCATTTTCAGTTTTAGTTCTCTAAAGGTACCGTAGTAATTTGCTTTAAGTATGAAGAACAGTAATTTTAAAGCGTAAAACACTCAGCTACTTCGATGTATTGAAGTATCTACCCCAAACTCACGCTATAGGACGCAGGAGATTTTTTTCTAGAAACAAACAGCACAGATACACCAAAGGGTCTTCGCGACCCAAAAACTAAATACAGTGCCACATGCTGCCTAAGAATATTCTGCAGCATAAGTCTCGTTTTTCGAAACACAATGAGGCGGCTGAGCAGCACGCTTGTTGGAAGCGAAAAGTTGAGTTTGAAAAAGAAAAACGCGAAAACTTAAGTTTGCATAAAGAATATTTGAGAGAACAACTTTCGAAATCAAGCTGTAGAACGTGGGGGTTGATTTGCTTATACTGCAAAGATCCAATGTTTAAGTCGTGCTGATAGTTAATTAAAAATCAACAGAATACACATGAAATTGTGTGCGAGCAAAGGATCTGATGATATATTGGGCGAGGGTAAGCGAGGCAGTAGGAGATTGTTCACATCCTCACAATCATTCATTGTCCAAATATCCTAGCAACATATCAACTAGTCTAATATGCATACAAGCACAATTCAAAGAGGCATAAGCGAAAACCCTGAAAAGTCCCTTGACGCTGCATGAAGTCATGGCCTTTATATGAACTGTAGCTCCGCCCCTTCTTTATCGCTTCTCGCGACACTCCGCCTACACATGAAAGAATTTTGCTGTTTTTTGTTTTGGGTTTTCCACCGTCGCCGAGTCAACGAGTAATCCCCTTTGGTTTACGAGGAGCTCACCCTCTTCCGCCTGCCAAAAGTGCGAGCATGCTCAGCCTTTCACAGTGGGCCAGTTTGCGAACTTGGGGGGGGGGGGTGGGAGAAAGGGGGGAGGCCGGCCACGTTTTTTACTTCATCACAATTACAATCAAAAGACCAACAATCTACCAGATAACGATAGATATACAATCGAGCAAAAACTATTTTCTATAAAGCTTTCGTGTTTTAACAGCACTGTCATTTTCTTCTTCTTCTGACGAAGATATCTGCAAGAATGAATGTCTTCGTTACAATTTACGATTGCGCGAACCTAAAATCACTTAGAAAGATCAAAGGGGCGCAAAGCTTATGTGATTCTTCATTTCGCGGTTTGCGGTCGAGCAATAAAGACAAGGTACGACTGCGCATTTCTCTCATGACATGCGCTGTTGCGAACAGCGTACACACAAGTGCATTTGCCTAACATCGCAATTTGTCGCGTACGTGTGGGTAGAAGGTCTACAAGCAGATTTGCACTTGCCTTTTTCTACAAAAAGAAACTTCGATTGCGATTCCGCTGCTTGTTCTTGCGCTGCCGCCCTCTGTTGTTGAGGTCGTGGTTGCGTGGCAGGTTTCTGCATCCGGTTTCCCGTTGGTTGAGTCCTCGGCTCGTGTAGTACGGCCTTGAGTTGCTGTTCTATTTTGTTCATATTTTTCCTGGCTTTTTTAGCCGCCATCTGAAAATATCTTGATTCGAAACTTTTTACGACATTACAGTCGACATTTTTGTTTCTTCGTCTTGTTCGCAAGAAAACTCGTTGAATGTTTTCGATAGTTTAGCCAAATCTCAAAATTAGAAAAACAGCAACTTATTATTTATTATTTTTTTACGTATTTGCCGTTTTTCTCCCCTAGCTTTAGGTTGCTTAGTGACAGCTGACATTTGAACCCCTATAAATATGGATTGTGAAGGTGTGCGATGTTGCGACTTCGCAGGTTTTCTAGAGTAAGGATTGTCCTATCAGACTTTGTCTTAGCCGTACCGATCTACTGAGATACCGCCGAGATCCAACCTCTTCAAAAAACAAGTAGAAAACCGCTCTTCAGAATTCAACAGCTCATAACTTCTTCAGAATTGCATGAATCATGTTGCAAACTTTATAGGTTGGATTCTCCTCTTTAGGAGCTTTCAGATGGTGTATAATAGGGGAGGGGGGGGGGGGAGGGTTCGCGCCTCTCACGGCATATGCCCTCTCATCCCGACTTTGGGATGAAAAGTATGCCCCTGGCATACTTTTCATCCCAAAATCTCCACCTCGCCCATATCGATGTATTGGTGGAGATCGCCAGTGGAGACTTTGTACTGAAAAGACTCCATACCCGGGCATATGCCGTGAGAGGCGCGAAACCCCCACGTATTATATTAGGTCGTCCCGAAAGTATTTTCGATTTTTTCAAACAATCGCCACGGTCCGCAGAACAAACATCCTTAGAAGATCTTAGAATCATTCGATGCAGTTTTTTATGCTCTTTCAAATGGTTGTCTTTGCATTGCAGTTTAACAAAAAAAAACTCTCAGAAAATAAACAAAACTGTGTCGAGACGCAGACTAATTAGATGGTCCGACAGTCTCCACGCCAACTGGGCGGTGCCCCAGCAACTCCAGATGAGCTGCCTAACCGGGTGACCGGCGGTTACCCTTCCCCTCTCTTTCTATTTATAAATATATAATAAAGATTCTAGTCATAATGTCATGTTCATACAAAGTAAAATAATCAGGGTGAAGGATTCAAGTCAAGAGAGTGCACCTCTTGGACTTGACATGGAGGAGACTGTCGGACCATCTAATTAGTCTGCGTCTCGACAACTGCAACACAATTTTTGAAAGTCAATTTCCGGTATTTTTCTAAATTACTGTAGTAATTTCCCGAAGGAGTTCGTGTGACCTTTCAATAGAGCAAACAAAGTAGGATACAAAACAGTTCCCGTCTCTTCCAAATCTTACTTTACAAAATTTTTAGAAATATTTTTTGATGCTATCAAATTCTATATTTCGTCAACTTGAACCTCATAATGCATAATTCGGGAAGCAACTCGAGTGTATTCGATGCAGCACCTTCTCCTCTTTCAGAGACATGTTTTTTGTTTCTGATTCGTAAATTTTTTAGAGGAGAAAAACACAAAATTTATGTTTTATTCATGTTTATTGATGGCGCCCCATGATGTACCCGAAAAATTCAGAATCTGATGTTTCGAACCTGAAAACGCTCATTTGTTTTGTGAAATTAGTAATGTACCTTAATCTATCTTTAAGAGTATCAAAAACTGTGAGTTTCTTAGAGTTTGACGAGTCTGCGTCTGCTATGGGTCTGCTATAATTTAATAGCGTTGTTCAAAATTTTGTCAAAAAATTATGGAGAACTCTGGGAAGGAAAAAAAAATTGTTTTCTATCGTACTTTGTTTGCTCTATCCGCAGGTTACTTGAACTTCTTCGGAGAATCAATACAAGAATTTAGAAAAATAGCGAAACTTGACCTTGGTAAAAAGCGTGTGTCGCAGTTTTTGGTAATTTTCTGAGAGCTTGTTTGCTAAACTGCAATATAAAGATAACCATTTGAAAGAGCATAAAAAACTGCATTAAATGCTTCCAAGACCTCCTAAGAATGTTTGTTTTGCGGACCGTGGCGATTGTTCAAAAAGCGAAAATCCTTTCGAGACGACCTAATATATCATCTGAAAGCTCTTGAAGAGGAGAATCCAACCTATAAAGTCGCAACATGATTCATGCAATTATGAAGAAGTTATGAGCTGTTGAATTCTAAAAAGCGGTTTTTTGCTTGTTTCTTCAAGAACCTGGATCTCGGCGTTATCTCAATAGATCGGTACGATTAAGACATAATCTGATAGGTCAATCCTTGTCTACAAAACCTATGAAGTCTCAACATTGCACATCTTCACATTCCAGATTTATAGGAGTCTAAACGTCAGATGTCACCAAGCATAATAAAATCGTTTAATTTTTTCAAATTCTCGTTCTCAGCGGCCACTGCTTAATCGACCTGATTTCTTCATTTTCTGATGAAGCAACACTTACCCTTAAAAACCTATGAAGTCGCGGTTGCTAACATCTTTAATCACCAGATTTGTAACAGTGGAAGTTTTGCATGATTTTTTGTTGATTTATTATTCGAAATTCTGGTTGTCGGCGGTTGCTGCCTGGATCGACGTACTTTCTTCCAGTACGTATTTCAAATATTCATGCCGCTGTACTCATAGTATTTGTAGCCTTTAAGAGGGCCATTGGGTCACAGTTGTTGGCCCTAATGAGGACCACTGGGTTAGAGGTCTTGAATTATCCGAATTCATAATGAAGCTTTGCTCTCAAAATCGTGAAGGGTGCTGAGGCGTAGATGCATCCATATCGGTGTTGGCCTTCAGGTCATAGATGCGATAGTGTGAGAACTTGCTCACCCGCTCTTCACCCCTGAACCAGGACCAAGGTGACCCCATTCACCAAAAGCCGAGAAAAAAAAACAGTGAGGTAAGGCTAAGCAAAGAAGATATTTTAACGGGAATTGTTTGTGCATCGGAAAGGAAAAAGAAGATTTATAGGGATACGAACTTCCAAAAGGAAAAAATAGTAGCTTATGTAGTTGCACAGCAATGTCAGTAAAGAAAGTTCCGTGGAACAACGTTTCCCTCTGGTTATAGGGAATAGATAGTTTGAGAGTCCATTCATAGTACCTAGTGAAAGATGTGCATGGTGACAACTGGACACTTAAGAGTTTTAAACATTAAAAAGTCATAAATTTAGTAGATGATACATGGAAATAGTCACCAATAAAGTCGCCTCGTTCTCCGCTTTCAAGAAATATACAGCATGTCTGAAATCCGTTCAAAAAAGTGCCTGGGTGAAGAGTGGCCTAGTAATTTTCAGAAATTTTCAAATTTGTAGATGAACATCTTTTACGCCGAGATAGTGACCATTGGAACCGTCTCGTCCTGCGCTTCCAGAAAATATATACTTTGCCTGAGGACCATCAAGAAAAGTGCCGGATGAAGGCTGAATGAGGCTTTTATTATGGGAGTGCTCAACTGAGGCCTTTTTACCATTGTGAAAAGACGTCTACTTGAGCACTCCCATTATAACAGTCTCACCCACCCTTCACCCAGGCATTTTCTTGAACGGATTTCAGACATGCTATATATTTTCTAAAGCGAGGGCGAGAAGGTTTCAATGGTGACCATCGCCATGTACTATCTGTTCATCCACAAAAGCTATGAATTTTTTAATACTAAAAACTCGAAAATACCCAGAAATCACTGCCTACACCCTTCAACAGGCACTTTTTTCGAAGACTCCAGGCAAATTATATATCCTCGGAAAGCAAGGCGGTTCCGATGTTGACCATATCGGCGTATAAGATATTTATCTATAGAAGTTACGAGCAGGCATCCCGGTTTCACTCCGGTTTGGAGCCAGTCTATCAGTCTAAACTCCCCATCCTGCACACCCTGCACACCCTGCACCCCCTGTCCACCTGCACACCCCTGCACACCGTGAACACCCGGCACATCCTGCACACCCTGCACACCCTGCACTACTGGGAATGTGCACAAACACACAAACTCACAGATTTTCTGCTTTATATATAAAGATGGATTTTTTTTAATTTAAAAGTTCGTAAATATCTGGAAATCACTATCCGCGAGCTTCGCAAGGCACTTTAAAATGACTCCAGGCAAACTCCCAGACAAACCATAAAATTCCTGAAAGCGGAAAAAAAGATGGTTTTTAAAACGATTTCCTTGCTGACGTTGCTGTTCATCTACAGCAGTTATAGATTTTTTCTTTCAAAAATTTGTGAATGCTCAAAAATTGTCCACCTCATTCCCGGAACAGATGTTTTTGGATATACATCTTCTACTCTATGGTGTTTTCGAAAAAAAGATAGGTGTTGTAGGATTTCCATTCCTACTTCAATCTTCTCGAAAAAGACAGCAAATGATGGTAGAGAATTGAAAATGGAAAAACGTTGATTAGGTAGAATGTTAAGAGAACACCATCACTCCTTCCCCCACCTTCCCTCCCCCTAGGTCAATTTTACAATCTCTCGATCAGATGAAACACCCTTTACCCTGGAGGGGCTGCGACCATTGTGACCTCCTTTTCCCTAAAGGAGTCATTCTCACCTTATTGCACCTATGCTTCAGGTGCTCGTAGTGGGCGACGGCGAGTTCCTAAAAGTGAACTACATCGAAATATGCTCTCAATACTTTCTTTTGTGCTCGTTTTGCTTATTTTTCCTTTTTTAGCTTCAGCAGAAAAAATTCCAGAACCTAAAAGTGAAGGTGGTCAACCTGTAATAGTCAAAAGTGAAGGTAGGCGAAGACACGGCTCCGACTATCGCACCTCTGCCTGAGACGTCCGACATTTCAACTGAAAAGTCCTTTCATAGTTTACGGATAATTCGATATAATAGTACGCGGTGCACAAAGGTACGAATAAGATATACAATAACGAATAATGGACGAAAGATTATATAAAGGAAACACAAGAGAGGAGTAAGAAATGGTACATATGAATAATATTAGGTTGGAAACTATGTTTTGCAACTCGTTTGATCACTTTTTTCTCTCAACGTGGCGCACTCAAATTTTGCCAATATATGCATTATGACGAAAGCTATAAGCACAACTGCTGTTCCGCCAAATTCTGACGTCGCAGTAAAGATTACGGTAGGTATATAGTATGAAGGGGAGAATTATAAACTATGGATTTGGCTGAAAGTTGGAGTAGGGGGGAGGGTATCCGACATGCTGATCACGAATAACATGCTGAATTTGCATCGTAGGGGCTTTTTTGCAAGATTACTGAAGCTTTACGGTAAGGGACTCACTCTAAACGATAAAAAGACGTTAATTTGAAAACGGAATATGATATTTGTATTTAACAGGTGTAATAACATTACTATGTGAAGTCTCCGCGGATATTAACGTTCCCACTTTTAAGTCGTTAATAGTTGTTCCCATTAGCCTTGCGTACTTCAACTTCGTGAGGGCGCCAGATAGAATTGCTTTTTAATTCTATTCCTTTCCTACTGATCGAAATGAGTTGATCTCAAGCGATAATTCACATGCAATTTCGGATCACTGTGCATGATCTGGGTTGCAAACAGCTTTATTTTTGCTTATAACCAGGTAAATCCCCGAAGTTCACTGGTATTTAAAGAATACTTGTAATTTTTTCATTTCTCCCTCAAAAATCAAATGGTTAGCGCACAAATGTAGCACATATTCGGATACGCATATAGCCTAAATTTGAGTGCGCCATGTTTAATGAGAGTAAAGTCATGAAAGCAGTTGCAAAACTTAGTTTCCAACCTAATACTTCCAAGAGCTTTGTTTACGATCACGAGTATTGTTAGATGATAAGAAGTTTTGAGTAATATCATCAAGAACTAATAGTGATTATGATTATCGTTAATGAGTACACAATATGAGTTCTATTAGGTTGTCAAGAAAATAATGTCGTTTTTTATTTGCTTGCTTTAACAAAGCAACCAGACTCAACCCAACAAAGGGTAATGGGTATTGTTCGATAGAGCAAAGCAAGCTCTACAATATGGCTTTTATGGTTTTGCGGCAAGCTCGATCCACGGAAAGTTCGAACTCAAAATCTGAAAATTTCTAAATGCCCAAAAAATCAAAAAAAATCACATCTTCGTCCAAATATTTTCTGCGGACCTCCCACTCGCACACGTTAATACTTTCGATATCTGATATCCACATGTGCAGTTGCTGTTCTTTTTCTTTGACTAGAAACTGCGAAAACGAAAATTTTCGTGTTTTTCTTAAAGTAATGCTGAGCCGTTCTTGCATATGTGATTCTATACTACAAGCCTAGGTAAGTATAATTGTAGGTTTTCAGCCTATTCCGAGTGGTAGTTTTCGAGAAATGACGCTTTCAGCACTGAAACTGAAAAGAAGAAAGCTGATTTCGATATTTCTCGAAAACTACTGCTCGGAATGAGCTGAAAGTCTACAGTTATACTTAACTGGGCTTTTACTACAGAATCACATATGCAAGAACGGTTCAGCATTGCTTTGAAATTATTACGAAAATTTTCGTTTTCTCAGTTTCTAGTCAAGGAAAAAGAACAGAAACTGCACATATGGATATCAGATATCGAAAGTATAAACGTGTGCGAGTGGGAGGTCCGCAGAAAATATTTGGACAAATGATTTTTTCGATTTTTTAGGCATTTGGAAATCTTCAGATTTTAAATTCAAACATTCCGTGGATCGGGCTTGTCGCAAAATCATGAACGCCATCTTGTAGAGCTTGCTTTGCTCTAGTGAACAATACACATTACCCTTTGTTCGGTTGAGTCTGGCTGCTTTGTTAAAGCAAGCAAATAAAAAACGACATCATTTTCTTGACAACCTAATAATAACTGTCCATAACTGGTGTCTGGAAAGGAAATTTTCGAGCTTTCGTCAATGACAGATGGAACTTTTATGAGTTGCGAAAAAAGGGAATATTTGCGAAATTGTTGATGAATTGCAAGACACCCGTTTTGAGGAGCACAATGTTCTCGCACTCTGCAGAACAAACTACTTTGAAGTTAGCTTTGTTAAATGCGAAATAAACTGAAGTGGTTATTGGTGCGCCCGAACCTGGAATTGCAAATAATTGCGATTCACATTCGATTTGTGCTGAAGCTGGTTCGACATTGGACTGACACGTAAAATCGACTTTGGCACCGCTTCTGCAGTTGTAACATTCAATGAGGGATGATGTACGGATGGCGCAAGTAAATCCGTTGATCATGCTGGCATTCGATTTCGTTACGTTGAATGATGATGAGATTTCGACTAACGCTACCTCTGAAATTACTTTAGGATATAGATTTACTTCCGAGTAAGGCACGATTACAAAATTAGGATACGTGACCGGTAGCGTAGACGTGAGTGTATAAGGTCGTAAAGAAAGTTTTCGGGCACTTGCGAAAATTTTTTTTGAGATCGCTGTAAGAGTTCAAGAAGATCGATTCTTTTTCAAAGCTACAAACTTTATTGCAAGCGCATACTCATTTTCGATTATCACGGTATGATTTCTATTAATGATAAACTGAGAACTAAGAAAGGGTACGGGGGGAGGGGGGGGGGGGGGGTAATGCGAGATTCGCAACAGGAAGTAGAGCGTCAAAAATATTCTTTTCAACGTTCGGACACAGATAAACGAAACTGATGGGTTTTTCCGAATTTACGATAATTGAATGACTCATGTGTTGCAAGCAAGTAGGAGAATTTACGATTTCGTTAGTTTCGTTGTCAAGAGGCTC
The DNA here is from genome assembly GCA_958299035.1 of Cylicocyclus nassatus. Lineage (NCBI taxonomy): Eukaryota > Metazoa > Nematoda > Chromadorea > Rhabditida > Strongylidae > Cylicocyclus > Cylicocyclus nassatus. Next base: position 79,448,098 of record CATQJL010000223.1, read on the forward strand.
CCTGTGGACACGATGAAAAGGCAACCCGGTGATGAAATTGCGCAGTCACCCCAGAACCCGCATGACTCCGAACAATAAATTGAACTGGAGTACTTATTTGCTTTCGATAGTTCTTCACGCTCCTCAATCAGAACACCTATGATTTGGACGAAATTCTTTGAACTGCACGAAACAATGACCTTCAATAAGGGAGCTAGAGTCAAACTGTCTACATTTTTCGCCCACACATGAGCCCATATGTGCGCATCTTTTACAAGACTGGCTCTTGTTTGCGTATCACGAGAGAAGTATGAGGTATTTGCGTTGCATCTGAAGATCTGCTTAAGGTTGATTTTGATCTGCTCAAATATACTGCCTCGTGCTATAAGAGTTACGCGAAATTCTTTTGTGCAAGGGCTTAACTTCACTTCAATGTTTTTCGCAGTATAACAAAAGTTTCGTTATTCAGAACATTGTAGGGTATCGGTTACCCTAAGAAATACCTGCTGACAAGAAAGAACGGAAGTTACGTATGGAAAAATTACGAATGCGAAAATATCAATGAAAACGTACGACGACCATTTGAAAGCAGTGCCCGGGCAAAAACTCGGTTTCTAGGAAATCCATTTGCCAGGGGTTATCCGCAACGCTGAATCCGAAAACCCACATTAGAAGGCGCGAAAACGGCGAGAACATACGTTTTCCGAAGCTTTACAATTTGAAATTCGATGGTCCTTACCAGGCTGAGGCGCGTCGTTGCGGGACCCTACGATTTTGACTGTGGCGGCATGCGCACTCTGCCGCATAGCAGGAATTCAAACAGGTCAGAGGAACCGCCGCAATGCCTGAGTTTCCACACTTCCCGGTCGTTTTTCTTGCTCTAGATTGAACGTTATAGCCTCATACTTGCGCGATGCTGTGTTGGGGGGGGGGATGCTTTCGCATGGCACCAAAATTTCAAAACTCTTACCTTGTCTGGACATGCCTTTAAAGTCATTGCTTGATCGGGAAATGTCGACTAGAGGTATGTTATCACTTTTGTCTTATGCGCACAAGACTTTTGCATAAAGTGATGTATGCATCTGATGAGCATTCTGCCTGCGCATATTGCGACTGCGAGAGTTACGAAGGCGATATATGCGAACATGGCTGCCATGGCTATAGCAGTACGAGGCCAACGTTTGGATTGTTAACATCAGAAAGCAGAAATAACGGCTTAATTTTACAACAACGACTGACTGGACGATGTGAATTGTAGTGGCTTAGAAATATCTATATTTCACCTTACAGTGTGCTCGTGTAAGCAGATACCTGCTGGAAACATCATGGAATTTTGCTTTTCAAATGTTTGTGTTTCGATACAATATTCTGCTGCGCACGCTTGAATCGACGTACCTGGCGTTAAGTTACTCAGAAGAGCTCTTCTTTTTGCGCAACAGACGTTATTATCCCTTGCTGCTGCGTTTGCTGAAGTGCGATTATGTGGATAATAAAATGTTAAGAGAGAAAGCGATGTGTTAATGTTTGTTTTCGATTAGTTATTTGGTATCACGTCCACTTTTTCGGCGTATGTTACTTTTTTCTTTTCTTTCCTTTGTGCTCAGATAATTGCCAGGGGCAGGCGGTTTGCAAACTCGCGCTTTTCTGCAAGCGGTCACCGGAATTTTGGGGCGTGGCCAAGCCTTCAGCGAGCGATACTTCCGTGTTCTGTTAGCGGGAGCAATATAAAATTTTCTGCAAGCGCTCGTCAAATAATTTCTTTCAGCGAGCGCTGGCCAAATTTTCAGCAGGCGCTTGAACTCTTTTTATGCAGTTTCAGGCGTACGCCGAGTAAAGGTGAGGCTCTATGTGGCAGAGGTATCATCGCTGGTTTGATTACCCAATTGGGTACTTTCTTTCTGCGGAAGGTACCTAAGGGCTGTGCGGTCCTTCGCAAAGGACCGTGCGGCCCTCAACAACTTTGCATATTCTCGAGGAAGTTCCGCGAGAATGCGGCCAGGCGCCGCAATTAATCATGAAAAGCCGATAGTTTTCTAAGCATCCGTCTAAACTTTAGCCAAAATTCTTCCAAATATCTGCAAGCGGACCGCAAGAAATCAGTGAACTACTTTTCAGTGCCCGCCTGCTCATAAGTCGCATGACCGCCTTTTTTTTATCCATGCATCTTCCCGGTTACTCGGGGTCTGCTACTCTTGTAAGTTTCTTCCACAGTTCGCGGGTCAAGGCTTGCTCTTCTTCGATCTTTAGTTCTTTCAGATCCGCTTTGATCTTATCCGAGCATCTCAGCTGGCCTTCCTCTTGGCCTCTTTCCTGGTATTTCTTCTGCTGTGGCTGATCTGGAGATATGGCTTTCTTCCCTTTTTTGCACGTGACCGTACCATCGAAGTCTTCTCTCCTGCATCTTCTTAGCTATTGGGGCGACTTTATCGTTGCGCGTATGGTATCGTTGGTAACGTGGTCGATTATGGTGACGCCTGCCGTCCAACGTAGCATGCGTGTTTCCACCACACTGACTTTACGTTCGTTTCGCGTACACGGTCAACATTCGCTGCCATATAGAGCTGTCGGGCGGATCACACTACGGTACAACTGGGACTTCAGCTTGCGTGGCATCCGCCTATCGCACATGACTCCTGTGAGGCTCTTCCACTTCAACCAAGTTGCGTTTATCCTAGCAGCTATCTCTTCTTGGATCGTACCATTTGCGCAGATGCGGTTTCCTAGGTACTTGAGGGTAGTAGTCTTCTTGATTGGAGCGTCTTTTAATCTGTATGGTTCCAAGCATTTGAGCTCCTAGCTCCATGTACTCGGTCTTCGCGACATTGATCTTCAGGCCGTGCAGCTCGAGTTCAGATTTCCACTTCTGCACATCCGCCTCCAATTCATCCCTGATTCTCGCCATCAGAATCACGTCATCTGCATACATCACTGCCCATGGAGGTTGACGTATGAAGTTTCTGACTATCGTGTCTGCAACTGTGATGAAGAGGAGAGGTGACAGCACGGATCCTTGATGAAAGCCGGCTTTTATCTGGAAGTCTTCTGATTCTCCTGCTGCTGCTTGTACGTGGCTGGTCGCATCTCTGTAGATCATCTTTATTCACTGCACGTATTCTTCTGGAACCATGTGCTTCCGCAGCGCCCACCATAAGATGTTATGTGGCACTTTATCGAACGTTTTCTTCAGGTCGAGAAATGCTGCATGTAACTCAACTGCTTTTCTCGGCTTCTTTCAATCATTATTCTGACGGTATGGATGGCGTCGGTTGTACTGCATCCCTTGACGAATCCGCACTGATTGGATGCCAGCTCCACAATTCTTCGAAGTCGTGTTTCTATTATTCTTTCGAAGATCTTCAGTGTGTGGCTCATGAGTCGGATGGGACGGTAATTAGTGCAGTCAGCTATGTCTTCTCGATTCTTCCATATCGGTATTGTTGTACTTCTATACCAGTCGCGTGGCATCGTCTTCTGTTCTACTATCTGTTTAGAAGTCGTGTTAGCCATGAGACTCCGGCCTGTCCACACTCCTTTCAGAATTCGTTGGAGACGTCATCTGGAGCCGTCGCCTTGCCGTTCTTGATCTTCATTATGGCGATGCGGACTTCCTCTTCCGTAATTGCTGGTACCGGTCCATGTACAAAATCGGCTGCAGTCGTCGTCGACGCGTATTCGTGGCTCGTGGATGCCATCTCTGCGAAGTGTGTTCTCCATCTCTCGTTTATCTCTTGTGGCGTTCTCAGCACTTTTTCCTGCTTGTCTTTGATGTTGTAGAAGTGCTCAATGTCTTTTGTAGCGTTTGTTCTTTTTCTTGCGATCCGATAGATCTTCCGCTCTCCTTCACGAGTATGAAGTCTTCTGTACAGCTCCGCCACATATGCTTCTTTAGCTTCTTTAACTTTCTTCTTTGCTTCACGCTTCGCTGCTAGGTAATTCTGATGATCGTCTTCTAATCTTGTTTTCTGCCACAGCTTGTACGCCATCTTCTTCCTCTTGATCACGGATTGGACGGCCTCGTTCCACCACCAAGTTTCCTTATCTAGTCTTGGCTTTCCTGGTTTCGTACATCCCAGTAGATTCCCTGCCATCAGATAAACTTTGTTCTTCAGCTTCGCCCAGGATCGCTCCGGTTCATCTTCCAGTTCTGGTAGAGCTGACTCCATAGCTGCTTTCGCTTGAGCGTTGTCTTTGAGCTTCCACCACTTAATGCGAATTCTGTGCTCCACTGTTGGCTTTCTTCGACTCTTGACTGGGATATTCAGATCCAGAATCAGCGGCCGGTGTTGTGGTACGCATTCTTCACTGGGGATGACTTTGCTGTTCTTTACGTATTTGAGCTCTCTTTGCCGTACAACCCAGAAGTCTATTTGCGATTTCCGCTCTCCGCTGGCATACGTGACGAGATGGTTGTCCTTCTTGATGAAGTATGTGTTTGCCAACGCTAATTCATGGGCAGAAGCGAACTCCAGAATGCGCTCCCCTTCGTCGTTGCGAATCCCATATCCGTGATTGCCGTGACATTTACTTGCCCCACGTCGTTGTTCTCCTACGTGGCCGTTTAGATCTGCTCCAATTAGCAACGTCTCTTCTGAAGGTACCGATCTGACGTAGTCGTCGAGTTCTTGCCAGAATCCGTCTTTCTCCTCATCAGTGCAACCTGCTTGAGGTGCGTAGGCAGTGACTACTCGCAGAATCTTCATTCCAACGACTAGCTTGATGCTCATGAGTCGGTCGCTTACTCGATCCATGCCTGTGATCCCATCTCTCAAACTTTCTGAGACGACTATTCCGACACCGTTTCTGCTGTTACTTGCTCCTTTATACAGAAGCTTGGAGCCATCTCCTAAATCGCGCGACTTTTCACCTTTCCATCTAGTCTCCTGGATGCAGGCGATGTCCACTCTACGTCTTCTGAGAAGATCCGCAAGCTCTCTATGTCGCCCTGTGAGGGATCCTACGTTGATGGTAACTAATCGAAGCGTATCTGATAACTTGTTTCGTCGTTTGTACTCGTAATGATAATGATCTAGCTTCTTTGGCCGTAACCGCTCATCTTGTTGGGACGGTAACCCTCACTTACTGTTCGCATTTGTCGGGCTTATATGCGCGTCGCCACAGGGGGACGCCCTAGCTTGTAATCGAAATTCTTGATGAGACATTAAAAAAGCATTTTAAAGCGACGTGTTTCTTCTTCAGCCGGCTTGTCGCTTGCTTCCATTGGGTGAGCAGCCTGACGCTGGATTTCGTGGGCAGAGCTTTGCCAAAGAAATTAGGCCCGCTGTGGAACCGAACCTGTGACCTTCCTCGTCGTAGTCAAGGGCACTAACCACTTGGCCAACCCTGCCCTCGCATGACCGCCTGCCCCCGACAATTATCTGAGTGGTTGTAGTCTTCGAATGCGCTCTTCCAAGGGTGGGGTTTGAGTTTCGACTGCATCGGAGTATGATCCATCGCCAAAAGTTCTAGCGGAATGAGCATGTTAATCGGTTATGTTGATATTTTTCAAGATGTTTTTTTCTCGTCACGAACATCCGGTGATTGGATAAGTTGATCCTCACCTGTGTATACTTTAGTTACGAACATATGTTCCATGTCGTTCAATAACTACTTTCGTCCATCAGGGGCGGTATGCAACAATCGCCTGTCCGGGTAAGTTACCCGGACAGGTAGTTTCCGCTTCATAGCTCGGTGCTCTGGGAATCTGTGTCTTTCCTTGTTTGTTCATCTTTTTGGAGGCTCTACTACCCTAATATTGTGGCACAATGATTAGCAGCACTTTGCTGTATAAGCTGAGATGATTCGTTATTTGTATGATCCCGAACGGGATCTCCCATTGATCACGCTCATTCTCAAGGTTATTTATATCCACAAAAACTCAAAGAAAACGCCACAGAGTTTTGCTGTACATTTATTACGACAGTGCTACGCATGCTACGCATGTGCGCTGTAAAGGCAATTTTTTCATTTTAGCCTTGCTTTCAAACCGCGCGCACTTTTCGCCATACACGATAGAGCATGTCAATCGGGTGATAACTGTCTGAAAAGCTTGTCTTTGACTAAATGGCGCTTATTTTTGGTGCTCGGCCCGACTCGTCAAAAACGATATCTTCTTTGCTTTTTGCTCCAAAAACGAAGTGCAGCCTGCTTCCAGACGATGTGGGCCGAGCCCTAGTTGCTGAACCCCAGAGTCTGGCCGAGGGGTCGTTTGACACTCGCATCTGCTTTTGGAGCAGTGCCGAGAGCTGTGCTTGGACCAAAAAAGAGGTAGAACACGTTCAGTCTCCCTTTAAAACTGTTTCGTTGTAAAGTGTTCATGTCTTTGTGTAAGGTTGTATTTACTGATATAAATAAAACTCAATCTCTGTAAATTTGTTCGTATGTAAGTAAATGGCTTATAGACTCCTTTGTTTGTGAACCGATGAGGCTGAAATTTGCTCCCTTATAAATGAGGCCAGGCGCAGAGGATAGGCTACTTTTTGCGACGATTCACTGGGTCCTTCTATCGATTTATTGATTTGTTCACTAACATCTAGGAAAATGAAAGCTATGCATTCATTTTTTCCAGGTCAATTAGTAGGGGCGGTAGAGATCATTAACATTTTGCGGTGAGGAGGATGCGGTGTCACGAAGCGAGCCGGTCAAGAAGGACAAATTCACCACGGATACTACACATGTGCTGGAACTGACTAGGAGCTGAAGCAGGAGACGAAGAGAAACTATGGTCTGAAGGAAGTGGAGGAACGGTAAGCAAACATCTTTGAGCAGACGGGCCATTTTGGACCCTTGGTCCGGGCGGGACCGGGGACCGCAGCTAGTTACTGATAAAAATATGGTTGTCTGGAAAATTTGCGATAATCAGTGTTGAAATTCCCTCACTCCTCTGAGCTTGAAAACATTGAATTCTTGACAGCTTATCTTATATCTAACAAAACTACATCAAAAAAATGCGGTGAATCAAAAGCGAAGATCTTGTTTTTTTTCGAACCGGTTCCTTCTTCACGTTCTCCTGGCCGCTCCCGGAACTGAAAATGCTCTCGGCACTGCTCCAAAAGCAGATGCGAGTGTCAAACGACCCCTCGGCCAGACTCTGGGGTTCAGCAACTAGGGCTCGCCCACATCGTCTGGAAGCAGGCTGCACTTCGTTTTTGGAGCAAAAAGCAAAGAAGATATCGTTTTTGACGAGTCGGGCCGAGCACCAAAAATAAGCGCCATTCAGTCAAAGACAAGCTTTTCAGACAGTTATCACATACACGATTGACATGCTCTATCGTGTATGGCGAAAAGTGCGCGCGGTTTGAAAGCAAGGCTAAAATGAAAAAATTGCCTTTACAGCGCACACAGAATCGTATGACACCGAAATTTTGCTGTATACATGAAAAATTATTTGCAAAAGATTTATGTGAAAAGATTTGAAAACTCATGTGAAGAAATACCATTTCCAAAATTAGTCCGTCTCCAAACGGTCTAAGATCGTCTGAAGCATATATTTCCTTCACTTTACATAAGTTTTGGATTTTTCTATCGTGAACGGATTCCCCGATCAAAAGTCTATCCTTGAGCATTAAGACGTTTTCATATCATTGCCTTTCCTTTGTTTTTTGCCTTAATTTCTTCATAAAAAGCTTTGTCAAATATCGCGCTCCAATGGCAAACTCTTGTGCATGCGATTTATTCAGCTCCAATTTGGATTTTCATTCTTATCTCACGTTTTTTGTTTCAGAATAGTGAATCTTCCTTGTTTTCATCTTCCCTTGAGTAGGTAGGCCAAGGAAGATTTCGTAAAGCTTTTGAAAGTCAGGGGGGACTTCGTTTTCCGAAACCCTAGAAACGACTCGAGTTGAGCCCTGCCAGCTTGAAAGAGAGTTCTAAGGTATAAATTGTGCAGATTGTGGGTGATTCTGGGCCGGCCGATGCACCACCATTTACATCCTCACAATCATTTATTGTCCAAATATCATAGCTACATAAAAGCTGCTACATGACGGAGGAGCAATGGCGATATTAGTTGAGCGGACGCGAACGCGACGCGCGTGTATCCTCACGTTGTAGATCCCGCACCTCATGCGCTCTGCGGCTAATGAAGCCGCGTTCGCGCCCGAAGATATTGCGCCTTCGTCATGCAGCAACCTATATCTAACAAAGTCTAATATGCATAGAGGCACAATTCAAAGAGGCATAAGCGAAAACTCTGAAAAGTCCCTTGACGCTGCATGGAAGTCATGGCTTTTGTATGAAATGTGGCCCCTCTTTATCGCTTCTCGCGATAGGGTTGCTGACAGATGAATAGGTGTGGGCACGAAGCCGAGATTACCAGCTGTGATCACTGTCTTGCCTTTCTCCTTTTTCACACATCACATCTTGAAACGCTCTGTAAGTGTATGAGTCAGCTACAAACGATTGAGTAACAGCTGATCCACGCTCACATTACATACAGAGTCTCCCAAAAAGATGTGCGCACTGTTTGATCGTTGATAACTCTTTGGTTTTCATGTCTTTTGCCGAGTTTGAGGTACCACTCTGTAGGGCAAGGCTCAACTTAGCTTTACACTATGGTGCGATACACCGATCACTCTTCATTACTGTAGGATTACGATATGAACTTTCAGCATACAGTGTTAATGTGGATTAGGCCTTTTGATGAAATAGTTTTGAAAATATTAGGTTGGCACATAAGTTTTGCAACTTTTCCCGTAACTTTTCTCTTATTTTATGTAGCAATCTCATTTTGTGACATCATGTATACCGTGATGTAAGCTGCAAGTCTGCGCAAACCGTTTGATTTTTGATAACGTAGTACAAAAAATCTAAGCATTTTTTGAAAACTGATGAAAATCGAGGTTTTACCCGTTTTTTTGCAAACATGAAGCCCTATGAAACCTTAATCAAACATATCAAAAAGCAATTATAGAGCAGCATGTAACAAGAAGTGGGCACATTGGAATCAGTGAAAAAAATGAAAATTGAACACAAATCAAGGTGGGGCGCCTTTGAGAAGCTGAATAAGTCAAATGCGTCAAGTTTTGAAGGCAATTTGTCACTAACTAATCTGCGAAAAGTCAGAATTCGCTATAACTTTGCACTGTAGGGTAATCCTATGCGGTGAACACGAATATCAAATTTATTTGTCGCTAAAATGATATTCATTTTATGATCTCACGAACGAGGCCTTTTCATGCGAAACGGATCTCATTTTTGTGATCAGCATGTCGAATAAGCCCTATAGGTCAAGTTTCAGCAAAATCTGATGCATTTCAGAATTTTTTCCATAGTACCGCAAACCTACCGTAACCCTTACATAAGATGGTAAAATTCGGCAAAAATGTGTGCATTAGAAGCCTACATCATAATCCTCATATTGCCAAAAAATGAACGTTTTTTTCCTCATATTGCCAAAAAACGCTCGTTCAAACAGACAAAAGTTATATAAAAAGTTGCATTACTTATGTGACAACCTAATATCTGAAAATTTCTGTAACAAGGTTTTTAGACGTGCTAATTTTACAACATATCTTTTCACCAGTTTTCTTGATGGCGTACTCACAGTTCTGACAAACATTGGAAAAACAGTAGTAATCCTGAATATGAAATAACTTATGAAAGGAGCACCATACTGAAGTGCAAACTTCCTATTTAGAATTAGCGACCTCGATTAGCCCAGCTTAAGACTTTTTGGCTTGTTTGGCTTTCTTTCTGGGGCAAAATACCGCTTTTAATGACTTGAAATCTTCCTCGAATTTCCTACCGTAATCCTACAGTAATGAAGAGCGACTGATAATTCACTCTAGACTGTAATTACTTGAGCCTCGCTCTACAGAATGGTACCTCAGACTTGGCGAGAGACTTGAAAGCAAGAAATTTGTTAACGATCAAACAGTGTGCACATCTTTTTGGGACACCATGTATATTAGGTCGGTTTAAAAGTACTTTTCGTTTTTTTTTAACCTGCCATAAAATCAGGTGGAATATAGGCAAACAAATGCTCTAAAGACTACCAGGCGCAGTTTTATTTTCTCTTTCCACCAGTCATGTGTTTTGGGACCATTTGCCTCGGTTTCTGAGATAATCGCCGAACTTTCAAAGCCCTAGTTTTTACCATGCCCAACTTTGGCAATTTTTTAAAAACTTCATTGCGAAATTTTGAAGCAACTTTGATAGCTGTTAGTTAGCGTGAACAAAGTGCAATGAAGTGGAATTTTGTGACACCTAAAGCTGACTTTTCAAAATTTTCAAACTTATGTTTCTGATACTATCAAATTCCACTTTTGGTCATCCCAAGATTCACAGAAAAGAAAACGGAGCACAACTAAGGTGTCATTCGATGCAGCTTTTTCCCCCTTTCTGGGAGACTTTTTCTCTACTTAACTGGTGGTCTTCCGCAATAATATTATCATAATTAGTGATTTTTGACCCGTCGCAGGCTGTATCCGCAAAATGTCAAATTTGATATTTCGAAGCGGAAAACGCTCTATTGCTTTGTGAAGTTAGTGTGTGACCATAATCGAACTTTGCAAGTATCAAATTCCGACGATTTTTAGTGTTTGGAGCCTTTGTATATTTTGCGACTTCGCAAAGTTGAAGACTTTCGGAAAAGTTATCCTAAAAATACTAAGAAGCTAATTGAAGATGCGAGAAAATTGCATTGCATTGCACTTTGTTTACGTTATCTGACTGCTTTCAAAGCTTTTCCAAAAGCTCAAAACGAAGATTAAAAATTGCAAAAGTTGGGCATGGTAAAAGCCGTGTGATTGAAAATTCGGCAATCATCACAGCAACCACCAAAGCAAATGGTCCAAAACGTGACTGGTGGAAAGAGAAAGAAAAATTGCCTCTGTTAGTTCTTGAAACATTTGCCTGCCTTTATTTCATCTGATTTTTTGGCAGGTTGAAAAAACGGAAAGAACTTTGAACCAACCTAGTACTTGATGTATTAGGTTGTCCGGAAATTAATGCCCGTTTTGAATTTCAACCGCAATAAGTCATACACCTTTCACTTCTAAATAGGATGCAAAATACCGTTCTATAGAGCAAAGCAAGCTCTACATGAAGGCCATCTTGCTTGTGCAACAGCTCTCATCCACCTCGAGTTTCGAGCCAAAAACTAGACTCAGCAGTCCGAAAAAATCGTAACTCAGTTCACAAAAATCCTACAAAAATTCTTACTTGCTCACGTAAACACTATCCACATAAAACATCTATATACCCCTTTGCCGTATTTTTTCCTCCGTTAGAAATCAAGAAAACGGAAATTTTCGTGCATTTGCCAAAGTGATGCTGTGCCGTCCCCACATAGGTAGTTGTATACCACAAGCCTGTAGAAGTATAGACTTGAATTTTCAGCTCTCTACAAGCTTTAGTTCTTGAGAAATGCCGAGTATAGCTTTCCTTAGTTAGGTGGTCCAAGCTAAAATTTAAATTTCTTGAGAACTAAAGCTTATAGAGAGCTGAGAATTTACGTTTGTACTTCTATAGGTTTGTAGTATACAACTGTCTATGTGGGGACGACACAACACGACTTTGGCAAATGCACGAAAATTTCCGTTTTCTTGATTTCTAACAGAGGAAAAAAACGGCAAAGACGTAAATAGATGTTTTATGTGGATAGTGTTTACGTGAGCAAGTAAGTTTTGTAGGCTTTTTGTGAACTGAGTTACGATTCTTTTCGATTTTTCAGGCTGCTGAGTCTTTTTATTTTTTGGCTCGAAACTCGAGGTGGATGAGAGCTGTTGCAAAAGCAAGATGGCGTTTTTGTAGAGCTTGCTTTACTCTATCGAACGGTACTCTGCGTCCTATTTAGAGGTGAGAGGTGTATGACTTATTGCGGTTGAAATTCAAAACGCCGGACAACCTAATAAATTGCAACCAGACACGGATAAAATTCCGAGTTTCAGTATAGTAAAATGACTCGCTGGCTGCTCGCGGGTGGAGGACTAAATGTCGCCGAATTTGGAGGAGTCCCTCGCGGATTCCCTGCAGGACCGCATGTCCGCGCATGTACAAGGATGCGTATTTGTCGCAAATAACCGCGGGGACCGCCCTTTTTCAGCGACATATAGTCCTCTACCCCCTGCTCGCAGCATTTCGCAACCCGTTCACACTTTGCTTTCTACTGCTGTCTTGTCGCTGCCAACTACTATCGCTGCTTCATCGTCGCCTGTCAGCTGTTATCTTAACCCCTAACATGTTATTCATATTCTGACTTCTACAAGTTATACCGTCCGCTGAAAACCTCTGGCAGACCACTCACTGCATTTTTCGAGTTATCGCAGCCCGCTCGCTGACCTATAGAAGGAAGTGCTTGTTATCGCTGCCCGCTGACAGCATCCAATTGTCAGAGTAGGTAACCGATACATGTCAATATACAACCGGGCATGTAGAGGAAATAACGAGTCAAGTGCAATAAGTGCAGGCTGGTGCCATTTAGCAAGATCTGACAAGAGCGGTCACATCTCTGCCGCTGGTACATCCACTTAGATGTGAACAGGCGAACTCTTGCTGACTTGTACATATGTATAGACGCGATGGCAAAAAATGAGATCGAGGTTGCTTTACTACGAGCCAATGCCGCACGAAAGACGGCTTCAGCGGTGTTCAATCGATTTTCGTTTGACTCGATTGGCTGCTCCTAGAGGTATAAAATTTGAAACTAAGCGAAGTGCGGTTTCTGCTCTGTATTGTCATTAATTTGTACTGAAGTAACCATATCAATGTGATCCTGGCCCGTAGTAAACTTCCGAAGTATGTCGCAATGTAAAGAAACCAAGGGCACGACGTGTCCGACTGAAGGACGTGCTGCTCACAACTACTTTTTGAGCACCGCGAAACTTGAGCGCGCAAGCGCGATCAACCTTTTCGATGATCGTTTGCGGCGCTGACTGCCAGTGCGCTACTGATATCTTTTCGATGTCAAAAAAATCAAAGCTGGCGAAGCAAAAGTATGACATACAAGACAATTGCTTGCGACATCTGCCGAGCAATTCGATAAGCAAGCTTTGATGTGTGTTATATAGATTGCAAAGGTATGTAAAGCCTTCCCCTGTTCACTATCAAGATGAATAGTGACGACAGCTACAAGTGCGAGTAGCGCAGCGCCAATGTTGGACGCCGCTGAGCTAACAGTGGCGGATACGAGTAGCATGTGAGCGAACGTTTTGCAAGTTGGGCTCAATTGCTTTTTTACGTTAGTGAACGGAATTGGCTGATTTCCTTTGGTAATAGTGGAGAAACGACAATTCAAAACATAGAATTTTGACAATACACAAGACGAAATGGAATTTTGTAAAGCCATCATTACTTTGGCTAGTAACCACGAGGTATTGCATTAGCCATAACGCTATACGTTCGCTTCCTCCAATTAAAAGGGAAACGCTGAGCACACAGCTAATGAAAGGCAATTCAGCAAGTATAGGTTATAGACATGACGGTACCAGAATTTCCGTCCGGGGGGGGGAGATTTTTTTTCAAATGAAGGTGCGTGGCGTTAGCCACGCACGCCGGAAAATTTTTTGGGGGTGCTCCTCAAAATTTTTTCTGGCCCATACTCCTAAAATCGAGAAAAAGGAGCGTGGCTGACGCCACACCCCCAAAAAACTTTTTTACAAGGCTAGTTTGAATTTTCAAAAAGTTTTAAAAATTATTTTAATTATTTACGAAAATGAACAAGACATTTGCACATTTTTATTACCCAAGTAGGTCAGTTTCAAAAATTTCGCGACCCTTTCTCGGGATTGGGGTGGGGTCAGGCGCGCCCGACCTAGGGGGTCGTATCAGGTGTGGAAGCGGGGGGGGGGGGGCGTATATGAAGGTAGGAGCAGGCATGCAAGGTGCAGAATGATAGCCTTCACTTTTGGATCCGGAAAACTTTTCCCACTGAATGAAAACGCAGTGAGGAAAAGAAAAGGATAACAGATCAGTAAGAGCATATTTTTGAGCGCACAATTCTGAAAATGTTTATCTACTACGGGCACCCGAAGGACATCATTGCTTCGGACGATCTACGACATCCCCACGATCCTTGAAAGTAAGGTTTCTTGATAACTCCAAAAACAAACCAACGGCCCTCATTAGGGCTAACAACTTTACCACCCGGCCCTCCTCAGAGCCGCTAACATCATGAATGCAACTCCAGTTCTGAGAAAAAACTGTTCTAACAAATCATGAGACGGTAAGTCGGTCGAGAAGGTTACTGAAAATTTTAGAGATTGAAGTAGCAAAGAATATATTAGAATTGCACTGATTTGAATGTTGTTAGTAAAAAAAACTGTCACTGCGACCGACTGGTTTCAGTGTAAGTAATGTGACATCAGATAGTGAAAAATTTGTGTTGATATAGAAGTCCAGCCGAGAATTAGAATTTTGGAAGTTGAAGGTGCGTAAATCGGCTAAAATTCCAACTCGTTCAATATTCGTATATAGAAGTAACAACTGATGCAAGGTCATAGTTATAGAAAATAAGTACTGCTCTAACAAATAGTGAAAGAAGAAGGTTGATTTAGGAGTTCTTCGCCGAGAGTCAAGCATTTGAAGCTAACGATAAGATGGCAGCATTTCCAAATGATTGATCCTCGACGGCGACTGAACCGACGACAATGGAGACGAGGAGAAAGAGTCGCTAGGCAAACAGGGAGTCTACTTAGAAGGAAGCATTTGATTTGGAGTCAATAGAACTTCTCAGTTAAGTGTAAAGCGTTTCGCTAGCTAAAAGCGCAATATCCGTACCGTATACCTACCGTAACCTTACCAAAGGGGTCATACCAAACAAAGTGAATGCTATTCTGTAATCACCATGCAAAATAGCCTTTGTAACTTTTATAATTTCTCGCAACAGTTCACTATTTTTTCGAATGTCTGATAAGCGCCATTTTCAAACATAATTTAACTTGGTTTTAGTAATCAAAATATAAACCTTTTTACATTTGTTACAAAATAGTACCCTTTTTCCTAACAGACTCTAGCAACTTCACCTTATATCACTCTCAAGTGATAAATTTGTAAGCTCGTCAAAATTCCGACAGTCGCTTTTTTTTACTCAAAGTAAGTCCACTCCATGAACTCCTAAAAAGTCGGAACAGGACGAATCAGCTTCAGGCACCTAATGCGTGATTTACGAGGTTTGTGCTAATGTACCACATAAGATGTATTAGAAAATACTTTCTTTGAGATGAAGTTAATGGGGTTAGGCGCAACCCCTCAAAAGCTCAGCCCGCCTGAGCTTTTGAAGGGTTGCGCCTGACCCTATTAACTTTGAACAACTCAGATTTTTTTCGTTTTTTAGCTCAATTTGGGTGAACCTTTCTCTCCACGCAGCATAAGTATCGTTGGATATCTTCGCCCCTCGCGAAAGTTATCGATGTTTTATCCTACCTATCGGAAAGAAGAGTGGATAATTTTCACTTGATTTCGTCTTACTGTAGAAACGAAGTTCAGCGGATTGCTAAACGCGGAAGACTTCACGCGGAAACTTCATTTTTCGAGCGCTCCTTCATTGTCGTCGCCATAATTCTGACAATGGTGGTATTGTTGCCAGTATGTTGAAATTCTGCTTTCAATCCATTTTGGAAGTGTTTTACATCTCTATGTTTTAGTGATTCATCTTGCGCTCCTAATTTCATGTTTGCGTATCGTGCTTGAGATTTTTTTGTCTGACTGACGAGATCATAATCCGTTTGCTCATTCGATCACTTGACCAGATATATGTCAGATTTGTTTGTTTCAATGTCCTTTGCAATGTTGCCGTAAACAAATGAATAAAAACGCAAGATGTTAGGAGCATGGAAAGCTGCAACTATTCGCTTCAGCTTCACACCTCCTCGATGTACCAATGAGTAGAAAGCGTTGATTTCCTTTTTTTGTGAGTAAAAACTTATTATAAATCATATGAAGAACAACTGATTTGTTTCGTCTGAGTGGGTTTTAAGCAGCAGCAGTCGAAATATTGGCAAAGAATACTTGAAGAAAGCCTCGGAAGGTAAACATTTTTTAAGGTGGTTGTGAAATGCAGTCAAGTCTCTGTAGATGAAACACCTTGTCGTTTTGAATTCGTTTACTATCATTGGACAAGATATCAGTATGTATCATTCTTAGCACTGAAACAGTATGGGTGAGCTTTTTCCGCTGAATTTTGTTTTCTGATACAGATTGTACTTTTCACTGCAATTTTTAGCTATGCAAGAACTGGTTTTCGAATGAAGCGAAGAGGAATTGATGGGATAGGAGGTTTTCATCACTAAATCTCTAATATGTTTGCAGGTGGAATGTGTTTTGCTGATATGTTTACGCTGGTGAAGAAAAGAAAAAATATCGGAAAAGCATGAAAAACCGTGTACTGTGAAACCTTTTGTGTTTCGAGGCTATGCTCAAATTGGTAACCTTGGAACACACTATCTCGGTTTGCTTATACCTTCACTTGCTAATCAACAAAATTCTTCAGTAAGTTAGAGCTTTTTTACTTTTCTTTTGCTGTCTTCAATGTTTCTTGCTCCTTGGGGAGCTCCTGCTCGTGCAGTTGTTACTAGACCAGATACTGGTCAATAAGTGGCAACGTTGGCAACAGGAGGCATACCTGCTGAGCCCTTCCGTTCCCGCAATCGCTTCTCGTCCTAGGAATTTCTCCTCAGGGCTCAGCATTTGTTTTACACGGAGAACCACCAAAGGTTTGTTTCATCTCTTGGTATGCAGTAGAACATGAACATTAGATGGATTAAGCTAGTTTTATCCCCGCGCTCCACAATCTGGATTATTTTAAAAAAATAATTAAGTAATAATTAAGTAAATTCTGGATTTGAGTTGCTGATGTTGAAATGTAAACATATCTGATTTTCTTTTACCTGCCACAGTTGGGTCCAAGACTATCTCTTTTTATTGGGTCAGTGCAGCAATCCTTCTGTAAGCTTCAACGATCTTATAAAAAGTCTTGATCAGGTTTTTTTCTCTTTTATGGAGATCACTTTCAGGTTTTCGTCTTTGCCGAAGTCGAAGTTTGACTGCAGGAAGATACTCTTTGTTAGCGATCCTTTGCTCTCAACGATGGCGATGGCAGCCACGTCCACGAAGGCTTGGCCTCAGGTCCTTGAAAGCTGCATTTGCTCTCCTGTGCACTGGCTAATTTGTAACTCACAGGTGAGAGCTTAGCTTTCTAAAGTTTCGTCGGTGTAATTTTTTAGACTTTTTCTGGACCTCAGGATTGAGCTCAACTTGAAGTGAGGTTGGGGTTTATCAAGTCACGAGCAGGAATCTTGGGTTAGAATTACCTTGCGGACATACCTAAATCTTATTTGCATCATTTTCTTTCTTTGTTGGTGCAATTTTTTAGGAGGGCACCACATTTGGATGCGAATACAGCTTCCTGCTTGCAGCTTTCAATTTTTTACGTTTCTCATCTCATTCCAAACTCCCTAGCTTGTGCCTTAGAAATAGAACTTTTCGTCTTTGACTTTTGATTTCGGAGCGTTATCCATGCTTTGGCATGACCAATGATGAAAGAAAGCTAATCCACATGTCTGCTTTCTTCTCATTATGGCAAAATTCTTCTGAATAGATTGCCATTACCTATCAATTCTTTTCTTCTCTCTTACTGCATTGATTTGCGCTAGCAGCTTTGATCACAAACTACAACTCGCTGAAGAGGACCCACCAGGGGATTACAGGGCTATGTAGTTAGGCGTTATGTGTCAAAGCTAGTTTCACGCGCCTTATTTCTGGTCTACACCTCTGCAGCTTTTTTCCGTGATTGCAAATGAGATTACAGAAAGGATAAGGGGGTATAGACTATCAAACTTTCGACGAGTTTTACGTGAGGCAAATGATCAATGCATTTGGTAAAAGCTGTATAGTGCATATTCAGCCGGTAGCGATCATAGAACTGTTAGTCTTTGTACTCGCTGTAAAATATGTGTAGTTAATCTGTTTGGAAAAGATCAACTTGGTAAAGAATGACTATCAAATACTTCAGGAAGATTTCAGGTATTAGAGATGCACAAGCCACAGATTATAAGACGGAAAAGCGGTCCTGTTTTCTCGCTCCTTCGGAGTTCATCTCCCTATCGTTCTCAAAGATTATGTCTAGAAGACCACCAGTCCTACAAAATTGCGTGGTGCGTTCCATTTTTCAGCTATGTAGATTTTTACTATGGCTTTTGCAGAACATTGGTGTGTTGAGAAAACTTGGCTAACAATAAGTCCGCTTCGTATTGACATGTCAGTCTATTTTAGATGAAGTTAAAGGTTTCTTCGATGATAAGTTTCTGCAGAAGCACTGTCACGCTGAGCCGTTCAGTCCCACCCGACTAACACATTGAAGGCGCTGTAACAACTTTGAAGAGCACCTATATGGAAGTGAAAGCGTTGTAGTGAGAGCTTGATAGAGGATAAATAGAGACGACAATGAAGTTTTTGAATGTGATTTTGACACTTGCAAAGAAACAGAAAGGGGCGGGGAGAGAAGGGGAGACGGTGAAGAGGCGCCATTTCTGCGGCTGTCAACAACTCAAGACTTCAGTTCATTAGCTTACCATCTGTGTATGGTTATCACCGCTGAACTTGGGGGCTTTTGCTGAAAAATGGACCGAAATTTTCACGAATTTGTTTTTAATTGCACTTTCATGGGCATTTGACCTTTAAAATTGCTGTTTCGAATCAATTCCAAGGTAGCAAGATTGAGAAAGCCACGAAATATCTAATATATCTCCTTTCAAAATTTGAATACTTTTAGAATGTTGTAAAAACTTATTATTCGCTATTTGATGTCCATCTGGCAATAAAAATCGCGCCTATATACACACGGAGAAAAGGAGGAGGGTGGGTCGTAACTAAAACGATTGCAGGGGAGGGGTCGCATTCGGCCGGCGTGTGCCTGACCTATTGCTCAATTCTGGTTATAAATGATGCTAAGATGATAAAATAAAGGTGATTGAGACATGCAGAAGTTTGGTGTTTAAATGGGTTGCGATACAAGTAATTTGAATTCTGATGTAGTTTTTAGTTAAACTAAACTCACCTTTCTCAAATTACAAAGAATATGGCAGCAGAAATGCTCAGAAATAAGAAAAAGTCGCTCAGCGCGTTGATATTTGGGCGCTTATCAGCTGTTGATATCGATTGCATTTGGTGTGCTTTCAGCCTAATGCTGTGTGCCTACGGTCCTTGCGCACAGGATGACCAGGGCGTACTCGACCCCTAGTTGGTTGCGCCTTCCTGCGTCTCCGCGCTGGGCCCACTATTTTTATTTCTCTGCCCTCTTACGTGACAATGTTCACAACGTGCTTGTCCTCTTTGGACGAAGATGGGCACGTTCTGCAGTCACGACGTTCAGCGTTTTCGCCGCGCAGCCGTTGTTAGAGATAGGCGCGCGACGAATCGCGGCGAAACGACACGTGCTGGGTACGTGCGATGTTTCGAACGTCGTGACCATCACGACGGGGGATTACTACAAGCCCTTGCTTCACGCATTTTGTCCGCATCGGGAGCGAGGCCAAAAATGAGCCGCACTCGGGTTCGTAACAAACAGGGCGGTACATTTTTTTGCATTAGTATCCATCTTGTTCCCATTGTGTTCAGAATCTGCTTAGGCTTCCTAGTTGCTGGCCAACCCTCTGCTCCGTACGGGGTGACTGGTTGTATCGTTCGAAACTTTTGATGTGAGATGTACTGGAATTTTACAGGCGCGGAATACTCTTGTCACTTGACGCCATTTCAGCGAAGCCGCACTCGTCCTACCACGTGTGTCAGTGATCGTTTGCAATCCGGGGTTACAAGTGATTCCAGTCATTTGAAAGTAATGGTTTTCTTCGGCGGCCGTCCGTAGATGCTCGTTGTTCCGTCGGTTTACTCCCCGCATTAGAGTACCCAGTCTTTCCGGCATTCAGTCGCAAGTCGTACCGGATAGAGATTCATTGATTCACTCATAATCAAGAGTGGCATCGACATTCCGACCCCGCTTATGGCTCCGGCCGTATTCGCATAAGGAAGGTTAATCTAGCAAATCTACTCTTCCAGTGGCCGTATCTGGGTTAGTGCTTTTGATGAATATCGATTCTTTCCTGGAGTAGAATCGAAATTCATCAAAAGCACTAACCCAGTGGGTTCCGGAACCCACGGGTTTCGTTGATGAATACGGCCACAGGACGTCGTGCTTTTTCAATGCATATCAAGTTATTGTCTGGTATATTACTTATGTTTCTGAAACTAAAAACGCGAAGTGAATTAAAACCCGCTTCTTCTAGTGGCGCTTCATTACTTATCGCACAGCATGATGGCCCTAGATACCAGCTCCTTTCACAAAACCGCAATGATTTTTGGGTTGGTGTGCCATATCCCGGTTATGAGTGTCGATTATATCAGGTTGGTGCAAAAGTAATGCTCGTTTTTCTAATCCTTGTTTCAGGACAACGTTTCTCTATCGAACTTCCTCCTTTGGAAAAAAACTTATATAACTTCAAGAAGCTCCTTTCATGCTCTATCTTATTATGGTTGAAAGGAGCTTTTAACTTCATTCGCTAGATGTTAATAGAGCTTCATACAACCGCACTCGAAATCACAATTTCATTGCACTTAGTTTTTTGGCCAGAATTCAAGCGCGAATATAGGCATTCTTCTGGAAATTCAACTATTATATGTAATAGAAATTGTCCTACGCATACTTTACTATTTTTTCAGAAAATAACCTAAATTATGATTTCGGCGTTGCAACATGAGTAATGGTTTTGGCCATTCTGTGGCCATAGATTTCCTTGAGAGGGCAACTGCCAATGTTTTGCTCATTCTGTAAGTGTAAAGGTGGGCCTCCTGCTGACAGTTTTTGCAGAAATGTAGAAGCTGTTCAGTACACAGAAAGTCAAAAATCTCCATATTTTAGGATTTTGAGACCTACGAAAAAATGTCGAAAAAAGCGAAAAATTTTGAATATTATTTTTTTACCTTTTTTGCAAATCTTCTTTGCTTGAGCCCCTTTCGACTTTTTTTGTAATACTGGCTTGCGGCTACAAGACAGGCTACTTAACATTCACACTAACACATTTGAAGGGAATTATGATTAGCTAATAACGGGGCATAGAAAAAAACTTTTTTTGCTTATCCCATATTTTTGTGACCATTAGTGATATGAGCATAGGTGGATGCGTGCTGTATTGAGAAATATTTGGTGCCTTTGATCGTTTTTCGCACTGAAAAATGTGGATTTTTTAGAAAGTTATAGCACGTCAAACTGAAAACTCGCTAAACCCGCATTACTTTTGCACCAACCTACCTTAATTTCACGCGTTCAATGCGCGGGGATTTTTTTCGAAAATCGACCAGCCCAAACACGGCAAAGGACTTCGCGAACAAAAAACTATATACAGCGCTGTGTATTGCCTGAGGGTATCGTGCGGCATAAGTCTCGTTTTCCGAAACACAAGGAGGAGACTCAGCGGCACGTTTGAAAAATCGAAAAAGGTGCGCCTTGTACGAGTGAAATTAGGGTAATACTGGGGGAATTCGAATTTTTCACCGAATGAATATCGAATAAATTCGAAATTCAAAATTTTCCTAATGAATGAATCTCGAATAAAATTGGAAAATCGAAAGTATATAATAAATGAATATCGATTATATTCGAGTGGGAATCGAATTTCAAATAAATATTCGAATGATTTATCGAATATTTGGGTAACCATATCTAAAACTTGCTGTCTACCCGGCTTAAAGGCAGTGTCTCACCAAAATTTAGTTGCCGAAATTTTCGCATTTTGCAAGCCTGTCGGACCCTTTCTAGCATTGTATGGGCTTAAAATCGCATAAAGTTCCCAAAAACCCCGTTTTCTGGAGGCCCCGCGGAAGCAACAAGGACGAGTTGTGCCTTCCAACACAGTGGCAGCAACAGAGGGGCGGTGGATGCCAAGTGGACGGACATGTTCAAACGCGTACGGGGGGAGACCGAAGGAGTCGTCCGCGCGTACCAACTCGCTCTCCGCGTACCACTTTGAGCGAAATTTGCTCAGCGTGGAGGGGGTCAAATTGAGTGGAACTTGTTGCAATAGCCTATTTAGAGGTCCCTATAACAGAATATGTGAAGATCCGCGCGACTTCAACTTTGGTGAGACACTGCCTTTAAGCTAATCCATTCATAATCAGCACCCTCACACCCCTATACCAATTCCCAGCTCCGTATCCCAAGATTTCCCAAAAATCAATCATTGATAGAGTGTTAGGTTGGCCCGGAAGTTTTTGCGCATCATTTTCAAGAAACCATAACCCTTCCAAGCGACGGATTTCCTCAAAAAATATTTGTTTGAAAGAGGAATTCATGTTTTTTACAGTTGTGACTCTGCCACGACTTAGTTTCAGAAATTTCGAGAGTTGGAAGCAATTGAAGGAAATCAGTCAAGATAGGCATTTTCGAGCTAGGTCAAAAAAAAACCGGAAATATTTTTTATTTGTAAGAGAAAATTTTGCGCGTTACTGTACTACCGTTCTCGCGATTTGCTATGAAATAGTTTGAAAGTTAGAAGTCGTTGAAGAGAATTACTTCAGTTTATACATTGGCAATTATTGAGTGATTTACAGTGGAAGTACTTCATATAAATTCTTATGCGATGCCCAAAAAAATCTTTTTCAGATGGTCTGAAAGAAATTGATTTGCGCAAGGATTACGAATAGTATTCGAATAAAACATCCTAATGAAATCTATTCGCCTTTGTATTGGATTGAGTTTCCGAATTTTATTCGAATCCTGGTTTTTTAATTATTCGAGTTTCGAATTTTATTCAAATGGAAAAGCACGATACAATTTTGAATGCAAATATATTCGAATGTTTTATTCGTATAATCACATTCTTATTCGATTCATACTCAAGTATAACCCATCGACCTCGCTTTGCTTTGTTCAGTGCATTCGTTCCACTAACACTGCATGTCAAAACATGTTGTATCATAGAGCCTCACTAATTTCATTTCCATAAGTGGTGATTTTTCGCACGGATTGGTCTTTTGCGCAACAAGTTGCTGACAAATAGAGGAAACGGATAGCAAGCACTGACAAATAGAGGAAACGGATAGCAAGCAATAAAAAGAACGGATCAAGATTTGCGCACAGAATAAATCTTTTGAGCAAGGCCTTTGGACTATTCTATGATTTTACTGCTTACCGCATGCCTACCTCAACCTTGCTAGGACACCGTATAAAAGGTTTTGTAAACTTGTGCTCTGCGCGCCGAAAACCTACTGGATCAAATTTTAGCCATTTTTGTCATTTCACCCCATTTACCTTATACTTACCGCAATTGCTCGACCCCACTGTACGTAGTAATTGAACTTATCGTGATCTGCACCTCGAATAACCCCGCTGTGCCAAGTTTCAGCCAATTCTGTCGCTTTGGGTCACCCACCAAAATATCGTAACCTCGTCAGATGTCACATGTCACTGCAGTATAAAATGGTCACATTTTTTTCCTGGTGTTTTCATGTAATTTCAAATGAAAGTCGCGACAGCTCGGAGTTTTCAGTAAGAAGCGACTTTTTAGCTGCAACTTTTCTTTTGCAAACTTCTCTTTCTTCGACCAAACTCAGAGTTATCTCTGAGATCGGAGATTAGAGCAAGCACCAAATTCAGAGTTATCCGGAATTGAATTGCGCGCTTGATAACGTAGTTTCTTGTTGAATGATTTGGGCTATTTCTTACTATGAAAAAAGTGCCCAAAAGGTATCTTGCCATATCATCGGTTTCCAGAGCACCTGTTGCGGAGCCTAAAAGGTGATCAGCTCAGAGATAATCAGAGATGACTAGAGTTATAACTCTGAGTTTCGACACGCTTGCTACCGAGCTCGATTTTTATTCAGGACGATATTCATCGAAGTTTTACTGAGCACGAGAAGAACATCTTTTATTTTTCACAACTTTTTTGGTCACCCTACTGTGTTTGGCACGAGCGGAACCGAAGAGTTTCTGAAACGAAGTTCCCCCATTGTGAAAATTTTACTAAGTTCCGTTTGATATTCTTCGAGCCACTCCTTTCTCATTGGCTTTCTGCCCTTTAATTTGTGTGAGACTGTGGGTCCAATCTAGAATAAAAAGTACAAAGCAAACAGAAGAAAAACAGTAAAAGCTTTTACCTTCCTCTCTCTCATCCTCTACTTCTCCTCCCTCTCCTTATCTCCACCTCGCTCCTCCCCCCCCTCTATTCCGCGAATGAGACGAAGTGCCGAATGCCCAGTGCGGCAATGATTTGCTAGCGTGCCGGTTTGCTTAAGGGTGCGCTTCGCGACAGAAGCATACAGTTGTGACAGTGGAATGTGAAAAATTTCGGCGAATTCGCCGAATTCGCCGATGTCGCCGAATTCGCCGATGTCGCCGATGTCGCCGACTTTGCGTCTTTTCGTCATAACTCCCTTCGTTTTCAATGGATTTCAAATTTGAAGGCAGATTTGGATTCAGCTCGCCGAGACGAATCTTTTCGTATATTGAACTGCTGTAATCGGCTCGGTCACGGTAAGTGCATGGTAGGAATCCGTTGCATCCTGTGGTGGTGTCTTCTAGAGTGTGTATTTCGGCGCATAATGTAGGCAAAGGTTTAAGATAAAGAGCGTTTGATGGAAGAGTTTCTGCAGAGTGTTTCCAGCAGAAAACCATATCCTTTTTTTGTAGTGAAAAAAAGAGAAAGGTGTACGTGAACTTAGTAAATATGCATGAACCACTTACCGTCAAACAAACATAACTATACAGTAACATTAGATTAGCAAAACGGTTATAATCTTTGTAATCAGCATGTCTTGTTGCTCATGTGAGCAAAGTGACACACCGCATGACTATGATATTCTGCTTCCAGCAAAACTTCACTTTTTTCTGCGGACGCCTCTTTGCAACGCTGTGGGCCAGCCCCTTTCACACTTCAGGTAAGGCGAATCGGAAAGAGTTGTTTCCGTAGATAATCCAGCAATGAAAAGTAGACGGAGACATGCTTTATAAAACGCGAAAAGAGATGGTGAATTCTGCAAAAATCACGCGCCTTTAAATTCTACTCGCCATAACTTCCTCCGGAATAAGTATATTCTGAGTCCGAAAACGGTGCTGTGCTCAGCTCATCAAGGCGAATCTTTCGGTATGCAGCATGTCCTTGATATTTCGATTTCAGTATTCTTGAATTTTTCTGAGGACGTCTTTTCGCGAAGGTGTAAAGCAGCGAGCATTGTCCCGAGTACATTCCAGCAAGGGTGATTCGATAGCACTTTTTCTGTAGATTATAACGTGCTAAACAGTAGCCGCAGGTTTCTTTTCAAAGGGAATAGAACGGCTGGTGAATTGTGGAAAAATCTTGTCGTCCCAAATTCTCTCGCCATATCCGCCCGGAACTAACCCGGACATCTCGGAAAACTTGCTCATAGAGGTTATACGACCTGCTGATTACGATAATCGCATCTGCTTAGCAAGATAGCTTCGTATCCTGCGGATATGGCGAGTAGAATTTGGGACGACAAGATTTTTCCACAATTCACCAGCCGTTCTATTCCCTTTGAAAAGAAACCTGCGGCTACTGTTTAGCACGTTATAATCTACAGAAAAAGTGCTATCGAATCACCCTTGCTGGAATGTACTCGGGACAATGCTCGCTGCTTTACACCTTCGCGAAAAGACGTCCTCAGAAAAATTCAAGAATACTGAAATCGAAATATCAAGGACATGCTGCATACCGAAAGATTCGCCTTGATGAGCTGAGCACAGCACCGTTTTCGGACTCAGAATATACTTATTCCGGAGGAAGTTATGGCGAGTAGAATTTAAAGGCGCGTGATTTTTGCAGAATTCACCATCTCTTTTCGCGTTTTATAAAGCATGTCTCCGTCTACTTTTCATTGCTGGATTATCTACGGAAACAACTCTTTCCGATTCGCCTTACCTGAAGTGTGAAAGGGGCTGGCCCACAGCGTTGCAAAGAGGCGTCCGCAGAAAAAAGTGAAGTTTTGCTGGAAGCAGAATATCATAGTCATGCGGTGTGTCACTTTGCTCACATGAGCAACAAGACATGCTGATTACAAAGATTATAACCGTTTTGCTAATCTAATGTTACTGTATAGTTATGTTTGTTTGACGGTAAGTGGTTCATGCATATTTACTAAGTTCACGTACACCTTTCTCTTTTTTTCACTACAAAAAAAGGATATGGTTTTCTGCTGGAAACACTCTGCAGAAACTCTTCCATCAAACGCTCTTTATCTTAAACCTTTGCCTACATTATGCGCCGAAATACACACTCTAGAAGACACCACCACAGGATGCAACGGATTCCTACCATGCACTTACCGTGACCGAGCCGATTACAGCAGTTCAATATACGAAAAGATTCGTCTCGGCGAGCTGAATCCAAATCTGCCTTCAAATTTGAAATCCATTGAAAACGAAGGGAGTTATGACGAAAAGACGCAAAGTCGGCGACATCGGCGACATCGGCGAATTCGGCGACATCGGCGAATTCGGCGAATTCGCCGAAATTTTTCACATTCCACTGTCACAACTGTACAAAGCGCCACATGTTAAACAATCTATCTGATATACTACCCCGGTTTTGGCGCAATCACCGACGTTGTTATA
This sequence comes from Cylicocyclus nassatus, assembly GCA_958299035.1. NCBI lineage: Eukaryota > Metazoa > Nematoda > Chromadorea > Rhabditida > Strongylidae > Cylicocyclus > Cylicocyclus nassatus. The sequence continues at coordinate 79,474,631 of CATQJL010000223.1, forward strand.
CGGGCAAATCACACATTCTTTCAAAATGCAGTATTTGTCGTCCTATTTCGCACAAGCCGTTTCTTGATGTTATCGCTTGGAATGTTTACGAGAATGATATCATCGCGCAGCTCTGCTCGCTCGATGCTTTTCTGCACAGCACTACTGACTTCGTCTGAGATGAAAGGTAGACAAAGTGTTATCCTGTTATTGTGCTGATCACTGCTTTTTGATTTTTGTAATCTACTTTGCCTATAGTGCACTTGGTAGCCATTACTCCGAGCAATGTTCAGCGCCATAGCACGGGACTCTGTCCGCTCTTTATCTCCTGTACAGACTTGCGCTGCTGTTCTGAACATGTTTCGTACAACGGCATGTTTAACAGCAGAAGGATGAGAGGATTGAGCGTGCAGTAAGATGTTCTTTGAACTTTTCTTTCGATACCATTTCACGATCTACAGCCACACAATTTGATTTGCACGTTCAAATAAGGTAGCCAGCCGTCCGTTGGTTGTTCTCGCGTAAATCTTATGTATGGAGACTGCTGGTTTAACAATCGGAAGCATTCGTCCATTTCGGACTGCGTAGATGTTATCAGACAGCAATCATCGATATATCGACGATACATAAGAGGTTGTCTTAACAACACCGGGTTTCAATTTTACTCATAAAACAAATTGCCAGCACTGTCGCAAGTCTTTGTCTCATTGCGAGAAACCTCAATTGGCTAAAGTATGATCCTGACCATCGGAAGATGGTACAATGCAGGCGTTCTTTGATCAGAATCATAATGTGGTTCTTACTTAGCCCAAAGGTGTCGATGTTACCTCCTTCACTGTCCAACATCTCTGATAATGCTTGTAAAGATCGTCCTTTTGAACATTGGTGTACAAAGATACCACGTCAAACGATTCGACTACGGAACTGTTGTCAAACTTCGCGTTCCGTAAGCATTCCAGAAAGTGGTTGGTGTTGGATAGATGGGGCGGCACTTTCACCAGTAGCTGATTCACAATTTTGTTTAAGAACCATGATATTCTGTCGGTTGGCCCCCCCCTACACAACTTATAATTGGTCTTAATTTAAATTGTCTGGCTGTCATCAAGCGAGTATCACCAGTGTGATCAAGCTTGTGGGTTTTGATTAGGCTGTAGAAAGCGGGGCAGCTTCGTGTGTCTAACTTCAATCTGCTGAGAAAGCTCTCGTTAAGACCAGCTGACTTGCCAACTGTCATCCACGCATGATTTAGTTGTTTGCACTGCGCATGAAACTCCTCGGTGACGCGACAGTAGACTGTAGAATCATTAAGGTGAAGTTGTGTGATTTCACGGTCTAAACTTTGCGGTATAACCACAAAATCTCCACCTTTGTCGCTAAGCAAAATGCGCACAGTGTTACTTGCTGTTAAATCACGAAGTTCGTTATAGCCAAGTTTTTGTGCATGAGTCAAGTTATTGAGTTGTGTTGAGTTGTTGGTGAGTTGTTTTTGTTGAGTTCAAACGGAGAAAATCAGAAGAATTCGAAGACCCCCCTACCCAAAGCTGGAGAAAATTGTAAAGACACCTGGTTTTTTCAAGCGCTATCACATACCTTTACTCTAATATTTTTTTGTACAGTCACATACTAAAATGTAATTTGCAACATCTCCGACCTGTCATCATTTTTAAAGAGAGATGTTCACGCATTTTTTTTGCTTTCAAGAGGCACCAAAAGTCAATTTGCTCCAACAAACAGTTGTTTTAAAGAGTTCTCAAGCTCTTGTTCATTTCAATTGATAGTCATAGAATCCACTGACCCTTCTGAATAAATGAGGTGAGAAGCGCTTTCGTAAACTCTACGTAATCGCTGATGTGGACGGACAGACTCCAGCCTCAGCATAGGCTTGTCACGCTTTTAAACTACAAAACTCAGTTTGCAATGTCCATAAAGTGCTGAATTTGATCTATTACATTGCCTATATGGTGATGCAGCTTTCGCAACAAATTTTAGTTTCCCTAATGATGCGGTAGCGATTCCGACCTAAAAATTTTCCACGAAGATTTTCTGTGAGCGATAGGTTCGAGATAATCATAAATCTCACTATTTTTCTATGTTTCATGTCAAGTTCTTCCCAAAGAATGAGATTATTTATTTATTTATTTATTTAAAATACACACAAGGTGCTCCAAAACAAGGCAAAAAACCAGCAACCAACTAATAAAAAGTATTCATGAATGATTAAGTAGACAGGTGGAAAAACCCTTCGTTGGACCAACACGTCGTTCTCCTTCTTCTGTAGGTGAGGATACCTCCGCCGAGTTCCTGGTCCCTTACCCGAACGCAGTGAAAGGTCGAAGGTACCAGGGCTGGCTGACCACTTAACCTTGACGGACGAATCCGCCACGGACCCTGGGCGAGCGGGAAGGGGGGTCCTCAAGGAAGAGGGCTCGCCAACTATTGACCTCCTCAAACGGCTTCCCAAGCGAAGAGCTGTAAACCTGTCCGAACGGTTACAAGTAAGGCAAGAAGCAATACTTACAAGATTCCGAACTTATCACTGACTTTTTTATACAAAAGGTCAGTAGAGCCATAAAAAATTGTCAAAAGTGCCAAAAAAATGCCAAAAAAAATTTTTTTTCATAGTTTTTCCGGAGTCATACATCTGTAATTTTTAAAATCTGCAAAACATCAATCGAAGAAAGTTTCTTCCGAAATTCAGCGGAAGTGCTACAAGAGGTAATATGTCTTGGTAGGAGGCTAGGATTAGCTAGGATTTTGAGTTTCTAAGTGGTCTCTTGTCCCATCTCGTGATCTGAGTTAGCTATAACTGTGCAGGACGCTCCACTCAACATTCAGTGGATGACAACCGCGGCTGTACCATTATGCCAACTTCGATTTTTTTCCTAACTATGCTCACAATTTACTGTTGTACAGCCACCTAATGGCCACGTTGCAGTATTTTCTGTTGCTTGAAAATTGAGTTTTGTGGAGTTTGGAGTTTTGAAAGCGTGACAAACCTATGTTAAATTTGGAGTCTGTCCGTCAATATCAGCGATTACGCAGAGTTTACAAAAGCGCTGTTCAGCTCATTTATCAAAAATGCTCAGTGGACTCCATGACTGTCATGTGAGATGAACAAGAGCTTGAAAACTCCTTAAAGGCACCGTACACCCAGATTTTCGACTTCCATGTTTTTGTCGTTTTAGGGGCTTCTCATGTGCCTGATTCCGAACATGAATCGAGGATGCACGAAAACTTCGACAATCCCCATATTGATCTCACAGGCCGGCTTTCCGGAACGGTGATTGGATGGGCGCGCACAGCACAAATGGGCGGGCATGGATGGGAGAGGGCGGGCATGGTTGGGGATCGGGGTTCTCGTGCATTTTTGTTATTCCGAAGTCATTTTCTCGCTTCCGAAACTGCATTTTGCGTCGCGACTTGGGCATTGGATTGATAGGCGGGCCTACTATTATATGCCGACAAAAGCTCAACACCTTTAACTTCGGGTAGACGGTGCCTTTGAACCAGCTGTTTGTAGAATTAGATTGACTTTTAGTGCTCTTAAAAGCAAAAAATGCATTAAACTTCTATCTTTGAATAAGATGACAGGTCGCATATATTGCAAATGTTTCATAATTTGGTATGTAACTGTACAAAAAATTATAGAGGCAGGGGATGCGATGGTGTTTCAAAAAACCCAGATTCTTATATATAAAGCTGAGTCTGTTTGTATGTATGTCTGTCTGTATGTAGTATGTCTGTCTGTCTGTACGTATGTTCCGAATAGAAAATTCCATTTCTGAACCGATCCGGACCAAACTTGGCACACATACACTACGGGCCCCGGCGGGTGTCATAGGCTACTTTTCGTCATCGATCGATGTCGATTTTATCGATTTTTATCGATTTTTTTGCTGAGTTCACCTACGGGGCTGGGAGTTGGCACAGGGGGGTAATCGAGCATGGGGATTCCGAACACAATATTGGTTTTCAGGATTATCGATTACTTTTATCGATTTTATCGATTTTTTGCAAAGTTTGAGCTACGGGGCTGGGAGTTCGCACAGGGGGGTAATCTAGCATGGGGATTCCGAATACAATATTGGTTTTCAGGATTATCGATTACTTTTATCGATTTTATCGATTTTTTGCAAAGTTTGAGCTACGGGGCTGGGAGTTCGCACAGGGGGGTAATCGAGCATGGGGATTCCGAATACAATATTGGTTTTCGGGATTATCGATTACTTTTATCGATTTTATCGATTTTTTGCAAAGTTTGAGCTAGGGGGCTGGGAGTTGACACAGGGGGGTAATCGAGCATGCTGATCATCCCCAAGGGGGGTGATCAGCATGCTCGATTACCCCCTGTGCAAAATCCCAGCCTCGCATGTCAAAATTTGCAAAAAATCGATAAAATCAATAAAAGTAATCGATAATTCTGAAAACTAATATTGTATTCGGAATCCCCATGCTCACTTCCCCCCCCCCCTGTGCCAACTCCTAGCCCTGTAGGTGAACTCTGCAAAAAAATCGATAAAAATCGGTAAAATCGACATCGATCGATGACGAAAAGTAGCCTATGACACCCGCCGGGGCCCGAAGTGTATGTGTGCCAAGTTTGGTCCGGATACGGCGGAGCCGGGTAAGCCAGCTAGTGTCTTTATAATTTTGTCCAGCTTTCGGTAGGGGTTTTTTCAAATATTCTATTTTTTTCCGTTTTAACTCAACAAAATTGCAGCCGTTCTGAATTGTCATGGTATGTAGGCTAACATGCGCACCATACAGCAACGTTTCGGACAGATTCATCAACAAAAACGCAAATTACGACGATTTCTAGAGTGTCTATATAATTATACAGGGATGGATAAGACCTTAATCATAGCATTGACAGGGTCGGGCGGAGCCGGGTAAGCCAGCTAGTGGTATATAAGTTCTTGTCTTGCATTTTCAAAGAAGCGTATGTATAATGGGAAACATAGTGCCCGTCAAGCGATTTTTTCAAATGAGTGGCAAAGCTAGACCTTACCTTTGCTCGAGGATCCAAAAGATTGCGCACTAAGTCAATGTAAGCTGGAAGAGATCTACCAAATTTTGAATCTAGGTCTCCCATAGATTTCAAGAACTATTTGATCTTTGCTGTAATTATACAAGTTTGACTAAGTAGTCTCAAAACAGGAACCATACTTGTCATTCGATCTCCAAATTTGCGAGTTATAGAGTGTACTTCGTAAGTTTTAGCCGCTCCCAACGCCATATCACATCGCAATACACACATCAACGTGCTAAGCCTTTATTATGAGCAGATAGCAGACACATAGATGTGGTGTGCAAAGAACAATGTTAGTATAAATTGTGCAGATAATATGTCAAAAATATGAAAATTACTAGTTGCCACTAGTTGCTAGTCACTAGTTACCAGTTGTTGTTGTTCTCCTCAGATTTTTAGCCATGAAGCTTCTACAAGTGCTGACACAAATGCTTTTCCTATTGCTTCGCTTTGGCTTTCGTGGCCAGTTTTTGGGGGAGGGGGGCGTTCAATGTGTTTATCAGTGTTAGAGGGAATGAGTCTTTTTTTTTACATATACAAGATTTTTATTGGTCTGCACCATTTGCGGGGTATCCACATGTCAAGAGTCAAATGGTTGAGATATGCCCCGAGCTCATTTCACGTACGAAAGGGGGGGGGGAATCATATTTACGACTTCAGGACATTTTGGATTGCAGAGAACATTTCGATTTCAAGCAGTCACTATTAGTACAGTGACCGCCCAGAAACTGCCGACGAGCCCCTCTTATTTTTTCATCGCTCATTTTCAAATGGAAAACAAAAATGAAAGTGCAACACACATATTACGCGTTTTCGTGGATTATAAAAATTTCAAAGTCTTTCACCAAAAAAGCCCAAAAATGACTGCGTTACCAATTCGCAGACAGAAATTCTTCGAACTCAAAAATTTTCTTTTGGATCCTTTTTCAATGCAAGAACACAAGCAAATGGAACAGATAAGCATACTGTTATAGAGAGCTCAGGACTATAAATTCGTCATGGCTACCTTCTAAAAAAGCGTGAGCTAGAATTTTGCATCTTTTAGAAATTAACTTCTAATTCTCTTTTTCAAACCAAATTTTTACACAAAAACGATGCGAAACATCCTAACAAAGCTGTTTAGATGGAGAGAATGCTCCTGGCCATCCTCTATGCATCGAACGTGTGCTGGTGAGCAGTGCGTGCACATGACCCCATCTGCACCTCACCACCGACTTGCACCGCTTTGCAGGTTTCTAGCTCGGCTAGCAATCATTCTACGAGCCTGCAGATAGACATATTCGAAAGAGCGTTACTTCCTCGACAAGATGATATGCAAATGAGTTGAGTTTGGGAAGTCGCGGAGATTTTACGGATGGGGAAAAAAGGGCAGCCTTGAAGCTGATTGGAGTAAAAACTCTTATCAAATCAGAACAGTCTTAAAGCTTCGAAATAAATTTATTACCAAAAAATTGACGAATTCTTCCAGGATAGAACTGGTAGCGAAAAAAGCGCTGATCAACCTTAGGTGAAAAATCCTTACCTTACCACTGAAGCCGCGCCTTTTCATCCCATACGTAAAATCTCCGGGACTTTCCAGATTCAACTCATTTGCATACAATCGCATCGAGAAAACGCTCTTTCGAATGAGTCTACTTGCAGGCTCGTATATTGACTGCTACAGGCCGGCAAAGCGGTGCAAGTTAGTAGGTGGAGCAGATGGGATCGTGTGCACGCATTGCCTAGAGCCTTTTTCAGCAAGCTCACCAGCACACGTCCGATGCATAGAGGATGGCAAAGAGCTCCATTTCTTTGAACTGCTTTGTTAGGATGTTTTGAGTAGGTTTCCATGTGAAGAAATTTGGCTTGAAAAAGGTAACTAGAAGTTATTTTTTGAAAAAAAGCAAAATAAAATTCAAGCTTGGGTTTGGAAGAATCCACTATCTGATTGTTGTCCTCGGTAACCTCTATAAGATACTAAGCTTATCTGTCCGGGAAACTTCTGATTTTGCTCCAAAGAGGAACAAAGGAAAATTTTCTTGTTTGAAGAATTATTGTCCGCGCCATGGTGACGCGTCCATTTCCCAACTTTTCTTCAAGAAAAAGATTATTAAATTTTCTAGAGTATATATTTTCCAGAAAGAGCAGTGTGTGGTTTGTAGCTGTTAAAAAGCTCTATCATCTCAAATAATTCAATCAATTTTCCATCTTTGTTTTCCAACCCGAAAATGAGCGATTAAAAAAGGAAGGCTACTTGTGCGCAACTTTTTGGCGACCACTTTATGTCAGTTTTTTCAGCGCTTTGCCTCGGCCTCTAGATAACGACTTCCCCTTTGCTTTTTTGAGTTTAAAACGATATCCAGTTTGTGAAAGCGCAACCCCCGCCGAACCTTGGTTGGGAAATAACCAAATTATTTTTTACGCTGTATAGGTTGTTTATTGTCATATAACTTAACTGCCTCATTTTCACTTAATGATGCCGTTGAATAATTTCAAAGATTTGTATACAGATTACGCAATCAGTGAAATATCTGCTTTATCCTATAACGTGTTTCCGACTGATTATGTTCTGATGCTGTGTAAAGGAATTCATTGAAATTGTGAAGTGTGTTAATATCAAACTTATTCGGTCGACTAGTATCACCCTTTTAAATAAGAAAAACGAGCACAGAGGATGGGTGTAGGGCGTTAGGCGACAAGCCCGATTCTTTGGACCCTAATAACTCCCCGTGCAAAACGTCTCCGGCGCCAAAAACAGGGCGGTGGCCGGGGCCGATACATTACTCGATGCCACCAAGAAAATTGCACATAATCTTACGGGCTTTACGTTGATTACGTTTTGCACGTTTTGTCGCCTAACGCTTGCCCTCCACAGAGGATCGTGTTAATAACCTATTTGCTTGTCTCTACTGTATCTTTCAATAGTTTGAAGCACACCATATGTATGAGGTAATGATTTCGGCTGCCTTTTTTGATGGCTTGCCTCCCACTTCTGTCGTAATCAATGCTAGTCGCTGTTTCAAACATATTGAGGACAACGACATGTTTGAATACCACTGATTGTGCGATTTTGCATGCAAGATAGCATTCTCATTACTTACATATTTTACGATACGATATCAGCGTGCCATTCATCTCCACCAACTATCTATCCAAACGAAGCCAGTTGTCATAGTGTTTCCCTCGCTTGTGTATTGCGACTGTTGCTACAGTATTCTAACGAAGCACTCTTCCATCTTGGACTGTGCAGAAAAATCGTGATGTGCGCTTTGCTTAGGCTAAACGCCGATATAGACCTACTAGATGGCAAACCCGGCTCCGCCCGGGGCCAAACTTTGCACACATACACTTCGGGGCAGGGAGCGTGTCATAGTCCACTTTTCGTCACCGATCGATGTCGATTTCACCAATTTTTTGCAAATTTTGAGCTACGGGGCTGGGATTTTGCACAGGGGGGTAATCGAACATGCTGATCACCCCCACGGGGGTGATCAGCATGTTCGATTACCCCCCTGTGCAAAATCCCAGCCCCCTAGCTCAAATTTTGCAAAAATCGATAAAATCGATATCGATCGATAACGAAAAGTAGCCTATGACACGCTCCCTGCCCCGAAGTATATGTGTGCCAAGTTTGGTCCCGATCGGTTCAGAAATAAAAATTTCTATTCCGCACATACGTACAGACATACATACAGACAGACATACATACAGACAGACATTCAGCTTTATATATAAGATTACGTGACTCTACATCTCAGATGATGCTTTCAAAGTTTTGCATTGGATAGAATAAGGGCATGTTCTGTAAAATAACGTATCTAGTGAGTTTCAGTTTTACAGTGAAGTATGGGTTACAGCTGCGCAAGGGGTTTTCGCAGATTTTTCTCAACTGAGCTAGCGCCATTTCAATTTCTCTTCGATCACATAATGACAAAGTTTGAAGTGCGTTCTTGAAGGCTCTTTAGCAAGCTGTAAAATTTGCGTCTAGATAATATCATGAAAATAAGACATTGTTTCATCATAACAGTATCATGTTGTACTTTCGCGTACGGTGCAGTACTTCCAAAAACTTATCAAAAGAGTTTGAACAAGGAAATAATCACATTACCGCGTAACAGGGTTAAAAAACAAACTGCTTTGGAGGTAAAAAAGAGCGCAAAAATCGTGAAACAAAAGGTCAAGATAGATACAAGATACAGACCATGATAATGGTTTCGTAGTTTAAGAAGCTGTTGAGTTTTACTTCTTTTCAGAAATTTCGTTCTAATCATTTATCAGGACGCAATTGAGCAGTAATCATTACTAGTGCTGTGTCCAAAAATAAAATGCGAAATTCTTGAGAATTACTTGCATGTATTATAAAAACATGCTATTTTTACTGTAGATAATTAGGCAACATTCAAGAAGTTTGAAAATTCAAAATTAGTTTTGTAGAAAATTTTTTTAGGGGGCGTGACTGCCAGTTATGAGCCAGTGATTTAGAAAGATCCCAAAACAATTTCGGAGTGCTGGCTGAGCCACGATCTTTCATTTCAAAATTTTTTTGTCTTCCCTCCTCTCCAAGCGTGCTTAGGTATAGACTGCATTGCATAGATGTTTTGATTTTCACACTCTTTGTTTTGATATTTTCCACACTTCTGCTTAAGGATGCTGGAAAAGAACACAATCCTTCAATTTGATGGACTTGGAATAAGTAGGTCTTTCGGCCAGTTATGGATACTTGCAAGTAGACAGCCAGCAATCTGCCCATTTATTCCACAGCAAGGTCATGCCATTTTTTTCGAGTTTCCTTCCAGATCACGGATGCACTGTCTCAGTCTCTCCGGGATGAGACCATATTGATAGTAACTTCTGATGCGCGCGCATTTGACAAACAGCACATTTTTTTTATTATTGGGATTCAAGCCTAAAATAATGTTGTTTATTATCGGATCATGCAGTATTTTTGATCTTCCAGGTGCCTTACCAGTTGCCGTGAAAGGATGCCCCCAATAGATAAAGTTGTTGCATTGACGACTATCAACTACATAAATAATGATGGACTCTGGCATGCGATGAGGTTTCTGAATTCTGATTTGAGCTGACCAATCATCTCCCAGAACGAAAATTTTCACTAACAGCAGTGACACTGGTTGCCTCAAAATAAGGATAACCATTGTAGTTGTGAGCGCCGCCGAGACCCGCTGTGAAACTAACTCGAGTGTTGCTTATGCCGCCTAAATATCACTCTTCTTCACAACACCTTCCGTCACTTTGATAGGTTGTGCCTAACAGCAAGCTTTGACCTAGTGTCTAAAACAAAGATCAGCACGTAAGGCTCAGCGTTTGCTCAAATCTTTGGCTTATGGTATCGCCAAATGAAGAGTTGCCAGGAAATGAGTTTCCTGTTTCACTGAGAATCTCACATTTCAAGGCTGAGGGTGGCGCCCCTGCGTGCGTCCTATATTTAGGGAACTCGAAGTTTTATTTAATACTCGATTATCAAATGTTTGTGAGCAGTTGCTATTTATTGGGCTTACATATCGGCTTATTCGCTATCGTACTAAACTTGCCGAATGAGGAGGACTGCAGACCACCACTGTCATGCGTTGAGTTTCGTTGGCTGATCTGAGCATTATGCAAAAGACTTTCTAGGTCGCAGTGGTGCTCGATCTCATTAGTCAGGGATTCAAAACGAAATACCCATCAAATTCCTAAAAACCTCTGCACAAGTCATAAGAGTGAGCCTTTGAGTTTAGGTTTCTTGATGTCACCACTCCGTTTCTTCATCATGATTTGTAACACAAAAAGTGTATCTCGACTGTATATGTGAAGCAGTGGCGTACCCAGGATTTCGGTTCGGGGGGGGGGGGCCAAAAATTTTTTTCCGATGAAGGTGCGCGTCAGCCACGCATTCCTAAAATTTTTTTGCTATGCTCCCTGAAATTTTCGCGAGCTCAGAATCCGAAATTTCGAGAAAAGGGGGCTTGGCTTCAGCCACCCCCCCCCCGAAAAATTTTTTAAGGCCAAAATAAATTTCTAGAAAATTTTAAAACCTGTTTTAATTATTTGTAAGTGCAGACAAGCCATTTGCACAATTTTATAATCCATGTAAGTAACTTGAAAAAATTTCGAGACCCGTTCCCGGGCGAGGGGGGGGGGAGGGGCCCCTTACCCCCCCCCCTCAGTACGCCACTTATGTGAAGTATTTTACTGTTAGATGTTTTGCTCTTGACAGTCATCTTATTGACAATCAAATTAAACGAATAATATTCGGAAATCAAAAGATATTCGGAAGTCGACTGATATTTGAGAATGAATAATATTTTTTGAGTATTCGAATAATCCGGTTTCCAAATATTAATCAATAGTTAATTGAAAAGTTTCGAGTAATATCGATGGTTAATACTCGAAAATTTTTTTTTTCGGACGGCATGTTCGAACACTCACAAAAATTTCGAATTTCCAAGTATAGTGCACACCCGCTCGACCCCCCCCCCCCTCACCCCAGCTTTTAGTCGCTGCACAGACTGATCACTAAGGATACGCCCGAGATATGGGAGCACGGCCCTAGCACGGTCGCTGCGAAGACAAGCATTTGAAGCAGTGGCACTTCACCGAAACAGCTTACAATTTTCTAACAAACTCATCTTTTTGTGAATGCAGAAAAGCATGAGATAATGAAACCTTACTTTCTACCAGTGTCGTACCGAGGAGGGCCCCCCCCCCCCGAGAACGGATCGTGAAATTTTTGAAAGGCACTTATATGGGTTATGAAGTTGTGCAAATGACTCGTCTGCATTTGTAAATAATTAATATAAATTCTAAAATTTTCAAAAAATCCATTTTAGCCTTATAAAAATTTTTTTCGAAGTGCGTGGCTGACGATCCTTCAACGGAAAATATTTTTTCGCCCCTTTCCCCTCCGAGCCGAAATCCTGGATACGCTACTGCTTTCTACCTGATTGTGAAACATTAGATGAAAGGTAACGATCTCTATTTAACAGATGGCTAACATTATCGACTTACAAATTTTGACTATATGTCCGTAGTGGGGTACCCCCATCAACGTCCATTTCGCCTCCTTCGCCGCCTGAGATGTTCCGAGGGCAGCCATCCATAGTCCAAGCGCAAACAAGCAATTCATTCTGAAATCTACACCATAAGATGAAATGATATTCCAGTTCAAAAGAATTTGAAGTGGATATATTGGCTTTGCTCTTCTCTCTAATATAATCGTATCAAATGTATCGAAGCCAACGCATTCACAAAACATCATGTCCAAAACAAATGAATATTGAAAGGCGACTTACCTTGAAATAATAGTCAGTTCACGTTCGCACATTTTCGAAAGGGGTAGCTTTAATTTAACATTGTTGTCCCACAACCACAGTCGCGCTTAGATTTTTGAAAGAATGAACTATTCAAAAAACCTTTTCACCTAGGGCAAGTGGTCTTTTTTCAAAGCAAAGATCAGATGAATGCAAATATGCATTTAACCTCGCATATCACAATATTTCAGCGTCACTGAGCAGCCAATCTTTATTGTCTATTTGTTAGTTTTTAGAAAGGTTAAATTTTCGTCTTCCATTATGCCGAAAGTTCTTTCTGATCGCTGAATACCGTCAGAATTAGTCCATAAGGTATTCTCCTACTGCCTTGGATCCTTCACTCTTTATCCTATTCCCATCTAAGAGATGGGCAGTATCAGTGCAGGCTTTCACCGATAGGATGTGCTACAGTCGCATTTTCGAAATACTCCCCCATCATCATCTCTTCTATTTTTTTCTTCAAGAAAATTGCAACTTTTTTCATTCTTTCTGTTTTTCCCCTCTTTTGGTACAACTATCGAAAACCACGAATTTTTCGTAGCTTTGAAATGAATGCAACGAAATTCGCAAGCAAATACAGGAACAATAATTTTCCAGCTTGACTCAGAAGAAGAATCTGATACGGCGAGCAATTCTGAACAGATAGCGAGATATTGCAGAGGTTACATTGATCTCGACGATGGAAAATTGTGGAGAATTGCCGACTCCCGCAACCCACTACTATTGCAAGAAAGCGTCGTTATGCGTCCGCATGGACAAGTCGTTCTACATACCCTCTGTTTTCTTTGTCTTCATGCATTTGTTGTAAAGTTTGAATCTTTCCAAATTGCAAGAGATTAACTGGGAGAGTAGATAATTTGCCAGTCTGACACAGTTAAGGAATCAAGCTTTTTGAGTAAAATTCATAGAGAACTTGCAATAGCGACGAGTTTCTCGTGCAATAAACTGTTGTGTTGCAAGAAGCGAGCGCTATACGTACGCAGTTTACAAGCGGAAAATGATTGTTAAAGTGGCATTTTGAAACGGAGCAAATACTATCTTGAAGTGCATAAAATGCTGATTCCAAATCTGTCTTCCTTATCAGCGGATAGCTCATGGGCGAGGAGTTATGAGCGTTTGTTGAAGTAAAAACGAATGATTTTTCAGGGTGAATTTGGTCGCTAAAATTTCCTTTGCTCTTGAATGAGACGGTGTAGTGTAAATATATATTATCTGAAACTACACATTGTCGAAAGTGCCCTGATAATTGTGACTGCTCCATTCAATAGCTAAGAAAAATGTTACAACTATTTTTATTTGATTTATAGTTCCAATTTTCCTCCAACAAACGCTCATAACTCGTCGTGCAGGAATGCTCCGCAGAATAGCAAACAGATTCTGAATTAGCGTTCATGCCCTTCAAGATTTTAGAAGTCCACTTTCAAAAGGCCACTTCGCCAACCGCAAGACATTAGGGGGATCGGAAAATAATGGCACGCTTCGATTTGAAACTTTTTGAGAAAGACAACTACTATACCATCAAATTTTCATAGATATTAGAACTGAGATTTTTGTTTAAGAAAAACCTATACAAGGCATCAAAATGTGTAGTACATAATCTTTATAACTTCTAAAACACGAAATTAGTCACTTCGAGCAGTTGTGAACTTTGAGCACTATTTTTGCAGTAAATTACGTGCGGTTAAAATTGTTTTATCGAGATTCAGTAAGCATTGGAAAGGGCAGGAAAAGTGCTTCACGATGTTTATAATACCACAATAAGTGCAAAACTCTAAGAGGATAGTTGCGTTAAAACAAAGCATTTGATCGGACAGGACTTTCAGAACAACCTAGTACTTGTAGAGCTTTTGAATAGTGTCACCACAAAAAAAGACTGCACTATTCAAAAGGTGGGCAACAATTCGCTTGCTTGGGAATTTGATGACTTGGCATGGGTTGCTCAGAATCCGTGGTGCACACAGCGGAGGCTTATTCACACTAGCGGTATTCGAAGGGATTTTGATTTTCCTCGCCATCCTTCTTTTTAAATTTCTTCTATGTATGAGTAAACAGTTTTGTTGCTAATTTGGTTTTGATCAGGCTTCCGCACTTTCGTTGTTCCTCGATGCTGAGCGATTGGATAGTTGTCCGAAGGAGATTTCCTTCTTTCATTGCGGAATCGTTTATGCCAAAATGAGCAAACGATGTTGAACGGAGTTTCTTACTAGTTTCCATCTCTAGGTCACTCTTTTTGCTAATTGGCCGATTTCCTCAGAAACGAGTTATTTTGAAACTTCGCTGTGCTACCATCTAGATTCCATTTTGACATACTGCTATGCTGGGTGAACAATATCGTTTCAAAACGATGTTTTGCACTTTTTTCGTGTAGGGCATTCAGAAACCGCGATGATGGCGAGACCAACGTCGTCATGATTTTATACAGGGTGTCCCAAAAATATGTATGCACTGTTTGATCATTAATATCTCTCTTTTCAAAAAGTTTTTTGCCTTGCTTCAAGTACCTTTTTGTGGAGCTGGCTTCAACTTAGATTTACAGTATAGAACGAATCACCCATCTCTCTTCATTACTGTAGGATTACGGTAGAAACTTGAAACAAATGGTGTCAATGTGGAAAAAGCTGCCGTTTCAAAATTTTTCAAAAAAATGTGAAAACTTGTGTAATAGCGTTTCTATGGACGCTGAGTTCAATACTCAGCTAATCACAAGATTGCGAAGCTTTCTAAATGGTGTAACCGCCTTTTTAGAAACATTGAAAAAATGGCCGCTACCTCTTACCCGGCATAACTCTTCAATGAAGCATCATAATAAGCTGGGAACTTTACAGTTAGAATTAGGAACTCCAAAACAGCCTAGCGTAGAAGTTTTCAGGCTGTTTTGTTTCCTTTCTGAGGCAAAATATGACCTTTCATGGCAACCAAAACCCTCCTTGAAGTTTCCACCGTAATCCTACAGTAATGAACAGAGATTTGTGATTTGCTCCATACTGTAAATCTAAGTTGAAGCCAGCTCTACAAAACGGTACTTGAAGCAAGGCAAAAGACCTTTTGGGAAAAGAGATATAAACGATCAAACAGTGTATACATACTTTACGGACACTTTGTATGCTGTATCAGCGACGTTGTGGAACGAGATACTAATGTGTGTGCTTGCCTTGGTCCTACTTTACTATGCTGGATGAACGATTTTTTCTAAAAGCAGAACCATTTCATTGTCTTTTTTGCCTTGGGGCTTGTCCATTGTACACTCAGCACAAGAGCAGCAGCCAATTTAAGAAAGCCAGGTGATAGAATCCGTTTTTTATCGTTTAATTCTGTACAGTAAAATAGATAAAAACCTTGAGTGGACAAAAGGGCGTATGTGTATGTATACGGGGAAGTCATAAGTGGGGAAAGCAAAAAAAAGGGTAATAAAAGTTTTAGGAAAATGTGATATTTTCTTGACGATTTATAAAACTAAGAAATCTAAAATGTCTTTTATTCTAAGAAACGTACCTTATAGAAGAAATAGGGCTTAGAAAATCAAATCTAGTGGGGGAAACTGTGTATGAATAAATCTAGCGGATTTGACTTGCATTTGAGATACTGGGGCCGGATGAAAGGAACCGATGATTCTCGAATCAGAGGCGCTCCACTGATCCACTCACTCAGCGCAACGCATGGGCCCGCGCCCTGGCTTTAGATCACCTGTATTGGACGGTGGGTCCAAAAGGGTTCGTCTCCCCTGCTCACATATTCAAAGGTGAGTACTTTTTGTATATTTTCTTCCATATGCTTTTTGATTACTCAATTAATCGAACACAAAATATTAGGTTGATTCAAAAGTTCTTTCGCACCAATTTCAAAAATTCATAACTTGTTGAATTTTCAAAGAATTTACAAGGTTTAAATTTTTTATGAGAGAGGAACTCATGCTCTTTACATACTTACCTGATCTGTTCGTTAACTTGTACAAATGAAGGAGATAGAAACTCAAACCAAAATCAACCAAAATTCGAAATTTCGTGTAGGGTCATAAAAAATAGGAAACTTGCAATAAAAATCGGAGCACTCAGTATTATAGGTTCTTTCACCACCTCTTTTTGACAATGCAAAGTTTGTGCCGAATGAGCGTTTCGAAAAGTTATGATTTCCCTGAAAAATGCCAAAATAAATTAAATTCGCCCTTTTGTGTTGCTTACTCGAAAATCATAACTTTTCATAGAGACGCTCAATCGGCGCAAACTTTGCACTGTTAAAAAGAGCTCGCGAAAGAACCTACAAGACCGACTGCTCCGATTTTTGCTGTAAGTTTCCGATTTTTTATGACCTTACACGAAAAATTCAAATTTTGAGTGATTTTGGTTTTGAGCTTCTATCTCCTTCATTTGTATACATTAACGAACAACTCAAGCACTGTTGCAAAGAGCATGAGCATCCTCTCTTATACAAAATTTAGATCTTGCAGATTCGTTGAGAATTCAACAAGTTATGAATTTTTTAATTTGGTGCGAAAGAACTTTTGCATCAACCTAATAAAATGTGCTTAATGGATTACTTGAGATATCGAATTAGCTCACGGAATAGCAATTTCCCTATCATCTACTTAATTGAGCATGTAATGGACTCGTTCGAGTAATCGAGTAAAGCTTGGGGCTTATTCAAAGATGCAAGTTAACATCTGGCTTTTGATGCAAAAACTTCGAATCTTAGAAAATTTCCTATACTGAATTGCAGGACGTCACTTTTTTTTGCTTTTCCATTCATGACAATCTCAGATGTGAAGTCTGGTAAACGATCTATCAATTTTTCATAATTGCATCAGAAAATACGCATAAATCAATGTTAGGGCTGATTGCTAGCTTACTTGATTGTCAAGAATGTAGAAATCGTCAAGAATATGCAGATAGAGCACACTGTAGAATTTCGCAATTTCGAGTTTTTTCCTCCCACAATCTTCTTTCACTATATAAGGAAGAAACGACCATCCTATAATATGAAGTTGTTTCTAATTTGCTGGATTAAATGAATTTATGACTAGCATCATAATCTGCCATGTGAAAAAGGCAAGTGAGAGAAAAGAGAAAATTTGGAGAATCCTGCAAGGTTTCTTTTGTTGTATATTTTGACGTACTAAGGCTCCCATATAAGGATAGGCAGACATGTCCGGCTGCCACCATGATATAGCAATGGCTTAGCTTCAGAGATCTTTTATGGCTGTTTAAATTCATGTTGCCTTTGCGATACAAGGCCTTTTATGAGCAAACATAAAAAGCCGCTATGAGCCCTTCTCCGCGCGAGCAAGTACGCCGAATTTCGCACATTTAATTTTTTTCTTAATGATACGAAAAATGCTGATTGCTCATTTGCTGCTTGCAATCGTTTTATTCTAACATATGCAATATTGGCTGCATCACTTGTCTCTACACGTAGATACATAGATTGTGGTAGCCTGTAGAATAACTAAGTGAATAAATAACTTTGTCTTTAGATTTTGAGAATAAATTTGGAAAGCAAGACATCATCTATTTAGGAGTGAAGTGTGCGTAAGGCGGCTGGAAGGCCGGACTTCGAGGCCTAATCAAGGCTAGGAGATCAGAGAGCACGCTCGCGAGAGAGATGCAGACTGCGTCGCAAGTGCGAGCGATCACCTTCCTGCCGCCAATCCCATTGAATCAAAGGTTATGTTAGCCCATTACACCCTGACTCAATACAGAAATTACAGAGATGATTATGCTACAAACACTACAAAATATTCTTCATATAAACCTTGTCTTGAGCCTGACCGCATTTTGGCAACTCAACTTCCGGGCTCAAAATTTCATCACCGAGAAATTGTTTTATCGAGATTCAGTAAGCATTGAAAAGAGCAGGAAAAGTGCTTCACGATGTTCATAACACCGCAATAAGTGCAAAACTCTAAGAGAATAGTTGCGTTAACAAAGCAGTTGATCGGACAGGACTTTCAGAACAACCTAGTACTTGTTGAGCTTTTGAATAGTGTCACCACAAAAAAAGACTGCACTATTCAAAAGGTGGGCTACAATTCGCTTGCTTGGGAATTTGATGACTTCGCATGAGTTGCTCAGAATTGTAATGATCATTATTTCAAAGCTACACAATTACACCAATGCTGCAAGTTTGCAAAGCAAAGTCTTCTTCAGTGCTTATTGCAGGGACGAAACATCAAATATACGCTCGCTCTGAAAACAAAATGCTACAATAAGCATTTCTCTTTTAATAAAAACAAACCACATTATAGCCAGAGCAAGGCGACTACCATGCACCATATTTTCTGATGATTACCTTAATGTTCAGGAGCTTGACGAGAAACAGTGATAGCCACTGAACAAAGAAGTTGAACCACTATTAAGTCAACGTTCACCATTCATACTACAATAAGATTGTGTGATAGTTGAAAATCGAAAAAATGATATATTATCTGAGAACTCAGCATTGATATAAACTGTATATGGTTTTTGAAACCTGGAATCAAGGCTTTTATAGGTTACGGAATCCTCCAGCGATAAGGACTGCCGCAGGGGATGGCATTCACTCAAACACTCTGGGGGCAGGTGGGCACTGGAAAATCCGCTTCGCTGACTTTTCGCAAGTTCGCAGTTTTTGGAGAATGGTCAGCGAATGTTTGAAAGACCGCTCGCTGCATCTTTTTCACTTTGTTTTGCAGATATATTTTTGACTTTTTGACGAATCCAGAATTCGACAAGCGGCGTCGCCAAAAGTTCGTAGCCGCTTTTCTTAAAATCTGCGAGTGTAGTGCAAAAAAACAGCCATAGAGTATAGTGCCAAAACAGCCATCTATTTCCTGCCCGCCTAACCCCGAGTGTCGTCTGAACAATCGAGTCCATTAAGTAGATCAAATGCTCTCTTATCTTCAACCCTGGGCGTTTTGTGAAGTGTCAGTATATGCCGTGTTATGCCAAACCAGGTTTTTAATGGATCTTTATTGGACCTGACGGTTTCGACAGTCTCGTCTTCTTCAGAGGTCTGAACGAAGATCATAGGTTTTTTCAAATCTGAATTTATACCGCCAAGAGCCTCCTCTCTCACCGCACCAGTCTAGACCTACTCATAGGCTAGCAGCATAAGATCATCGAGGTTTGGAAACGAGCCGACCTTGGATCCACCGCATTTCAGTAAGCCCGCACAGATAGTCAGTAACGGACGTCACTGAGTGTCACCCAGCTTGTCAAGGCTTTTATGTGCGGCTGTGAGATCACATAACAATAGATACGGTACGAGATCACTGCTGATTGACAGACATTCATTCTTGAGATTCATTTTTGGCTTTTTTGCACATATCCACGCTGCTTCAAGTACTTTTCTGGCGCATATCTCAGTCTCGTACGATAAAATAGTGCATTTAATTTTTTAATCATTTCCACCATGTCTCTCAGCTTTATGTCGCCCCAACGGTGTTGTAAGTAATCCTCGCCTTTTCCCGGTCAGATGTTCCTTCAGCCTTATACCTAGCATTCTACCCGTCTCTCCTATATAGCAATCTTGACAGTCCAAACACTCCAACTGGTATATTGTACCTGCCTTTGCACAAGCTCCAGTTCTTCCGTAGGGGCATACAATGCATTGTTCTAAGACGCATTCGTTATCGTACATCCTATTGCGAACTAACTGCTTCTTCAAGTTAACATTCGGAATATCGACAAGCATGATATCATTCTGCAGTTGAGTTCGATTTATGCATTGTCTAATCGCCGCACTGACTCTATCTGATATGAACGGGAAGCAAAGAGGTATTTTGTTGTCGCAGCGCTCACGGATATGTTTTTCAAAATGCGTGTAAGATTTACGGCGTTGTTCCTGTTCTACATAGCCGTTACTACGCGCGATTTTCATTGCCAGTTCTCGCGATTCGAACCGTTCGACGTTGTCCGTGCACACCGCTGTAGCAGTTTTGATCATGTTGTGGATAACTGCTTTTTTTGTTGTTGCTGCGGGGTGAGCTGAGTTGGCGTGGATCAGAATGTTTTTGGAGGCTTCCTTACGATACCACTTAACACGCAAAACACCTTCAGACAAATTAATCTGGGTATTGAGGTAAGTAAGCCATCCGTTACGTGGTGTTTCTCGGGTGAGTCTGATGTACTGGGACTTTGGTTCAAGATGTTGAAACACTCATCCATTTCGGCTTGAGTGGAGGTTATCACACAACAGTCTTCGATGTAACGACAATACATCAAAGGCATGCGTTCAAGTACTGGTTCCTCAATTCTGCTCATGAAACATATCGCGAGGACAGGCGCTAAGCGTTGACCCATAGCGAGTCCTCGTATCTGAGAGTAATAACTCCCAGACCACTTGAAGATGTTACAATTCATACAAGCTTGAATGAGGACCAGTATTTGCCTTTTGCTTACAAGGGAATGGTCAGAAGTCGAAGTGGCCAAACCAAACAAGCTGTATACCATTCGATGCAGTATCAAACGCTGACTTCGAATCTGTCTTTCTTATCTGCTTCCCGCTTCTGTAGACGAAGCTACAAGCGCTTTCATTATGAAAAAATCACACACAAAAACAGCGAAATTGAGCACACTGTTGCATTTTTAGCTCAGCTTCTTTCTTTAATAATTTGAAGTAGGCTAAATGCATGTTTTGGCCCATCATTAAGGCGAACGTGGCTCTGCACGGCTAAATTTTCAGGTTTCACGCGTGAATCCTTAGCAAAATAATGGTCTTTAATGGCTTGTAGCTTCTTCCACAGAAGCGGGAAGCAGATAAGAAAGACAGATTCGAAGTCAGCGTTTTATACTGCATTGAATGGTATACAGCTTGTTTGGTTTGGCCACTTCGACTTCTGACCATTCCCTTGTTAGACCAAAGGTACTTATGGCGGTGATGTATCTGATCCACGCCAACTCAGCTCACCCCGCAGCAACAAAAAGAGCAGTTATCCACAACATGATCAAAACTGCTACAGCGGTGTGCACGGGCAACGTCGAACGGTTCGAATCGCGAGAACTGGCAATGAAAATCGCGCGTAGTAATGGCTATGTTCAACAGGAACAACACCGTAAATCTTACACGCATTTTAAAAAACATATCCGTGAGCGCTGCGACAACAAAATACCTCTTTGCTTCCCGTTCATATCAGATAGAGTCAGTGCGGCGATTAGACAATGCATAAACCGAACTCAACTGCAGAATGATATCATGCTTGTCGATATTCCGAATGTTAACTTGAAGAAGCAGTTAGTTCGCAATAGGATGTACGATAACGAATGCGTCTTACAGGGTAAGGATACTTGGATGCCGTAGCCATTCATAATGATTTGTATACCAAAAAATGTGCTTTTGAATGCTGGTTCGTAGACTTTCTTTCATATCTGCGAAACGACAATCTGAATGGAGTTATGATTTTTTTTCATTAAAAAATTGCATTCCTGCGGAGGGTCAAAATCATCAATAAAAAAATTTTCTCTCCTTTACAAATGCTGAGTATGATCCAGATAGTCTAAATAAATATTACTACGTCTAAAATTTTCTTCAGTAGCATCAAACGGTAGGCTAGATCAAATCTGGTGATTTTTACTATCCAAAAGTAGGCTAAATTTTCAAGGAAAAAAGTTCATAACTTTCTTCAAAAGATCGTTTCGCAGATTTCGAGCACAGATTCAGAATCTGCATTCGAAGGCGCATTTTTTGGTATACAAATCATTAGGAATGCCCGCGGCATCCAACTATCCTTCCCTTGTTAGAACAATGTATTGTATGCCCCTACGGAAGAACTGGAGATTGTGCAAAGGCAGGTATAATATACCAGTTGGAGTGTTTGGACTGTCAAGATTGCTATATAGGAGAGATGGGTAGAGTGCTAGGTATAAGGCTGAAGGAGCATCTGACCGTGAAAAGGCGAGGATTACTTACAACACCGTTGGGGCGACATAAAGCTGAGAGACATGGTGGAAATGATTATAAAATTAAATGCACTATTTTATCGTACGAGACTGAGATATGCGTCAGAAAAGTACTAGAAGCAGCGTGGATATGTGCAAAAAAACCAAATGAATCTCAAGAATGAATGTCTGTCAATCAGCAGTGATCTCGTACCGTATCTATCGTTATGTGATCTCACAGCCGCACATAAAAGCCTTGACAAGCTGGGTGACACTCAGTGACGTCCTTTACTGACTATCTGTGCGGGCTTACTGAAATGCGGTGGATCCAAGGTCGGCTCGTTTCCAAACCTCGATGATCTCACGCTGCTAGCCTATGAGTAGGTCTAGACTGGTGCGGTGAGAGAGGAGGCTCTTGGCGGTATAAATCCAGATTCGAAAAAACCTATGACCTTCGTTAAGACCTCTGAAGAAGACGAGACTGTCGAAACCGTCAGGTCCAATAAAGATCCACCAAAAACCTGGTTTGGCATAACACGGCATATACTGACACTTCACAAAATCGAGTCCATTGTCGTCTAAGAAATCTTTCATGATTTCTTTTTGATATGCTATAACAAGAAAAGTCACAGATTAAAGCCATTAGCTGGAGTGAAAATTTCTAATTTGTGCACTAATCTTTCTAGAACGTAAGTTCTGCTTGCCAATTTTTCTCCTCGCAAAAGAACAGAGAATTTATTATTGCTTCTATAAGACGAAAATATCCCAATATACTACATCAAGGAAGTTAGGCTTCCGCACACGCAAATGGGCTCCAACACCTTATTTCAAAGTTAAACTTGTACAGAACATTGAGAGTATAGATGATAAAGTAAACTCCAGCAATATTTTCATAATCTAAAAGGGCTATTATGCACTCAGTTTTGCAGAGACAATTTGAGAGACACGACCTCTTCATATTGCTAGTATCTTTAGCCTAGAACAGATTATGGTGACCTGAAAATAGCGTTGACTGACTGCGCCGCACTATTGACCAAATGGAAGTTCAGTAAGAGGCTTGACTCACACCAAAGTAGCCTGCTAAGCTTTAAGCCATAACCAGGGTCAAGCGTGGGGTTTGACACGCCGCACGTGGGGGTTGTATTGAGGGGGGCTATTGAAAAATTGGGTCTGGATAATAGAAAAATATCAAAAAAATTTTGCTTCGTGTTATCCATGTACTGCTGCGTCTACCACCGCTTACAACTCGCTATAAAAGTCATCGAACTCCAACTAAGTTTACTGAATCTTCCCATCGCCATTCGTTAGTCCATAGTGAACGAATTCGAGTTTAATGGGCATGGTGCGACTGAGCTTAGCGAGATGCATCTTCTGTTATGTAGAAGTGCTCGTTCAAATATTGTAGGTGGAGAGAATCTCAAAGAATCTTGCCGTCGTTAGGTTATTCTGTGTGCAATAAATAAACACTTTAAGTAACCTACCTAAAGCAAAAAGACTAAAAAGCTCCGTGAAATCTGACCGCCTACCGTGCGCCCACCGTTTCCAAACGGGCGTTTCATACATCAGAAGGTGGTCTCGCGAGTTGGACTGAAAGGTACCTTTAAATTGAGAATTTTTCACTCTAAATTAAGATATGACGATGCGGCGCAGATTTTGGAGAAATTCGGCAAAGCTCGGTGACTTTTTTGACGAATCATGAGCGGTTTTGTAAATGTCATGTATGGAGGTTTTTTGACGGCTGAATGATAGCAAAGCTTGACATTCTCGAAAGAGAGCGTGAAGCTTCGCAAAGTTACGCACATATTCTCAGACTTTCTTGACCGTTAAAACGGAAGTATGGAGTTTTACAGGATCCCTAGGCAGAAAACATTATACATTATATTGCTGAGAGGCTTTCGCGCATACAGACACTTTTTGAACAATGATTTCAAAACAGATAGGACGTGATCAGGGTCAAGCGTGGGACGCGGCACGCCACACCTGGGGGGGTCGTATTGAGGAGTCAAAAGGGGAGGGGGTCGTAGTTGGGTAATCTGATAATAATGGTAACATGATATTTGTATCATATCCATAATTAGCATGTCAATTAACCCCAGTAGACAAAGTGTGAGCGAATTCTGAAGATTCAAGATACTAGGTTACCTAAATGAAATGGTTAAATTCCAACATGGTTAACTTTGTTTCAAAGGTGAATTAGCCATCCGTTTTTGCACTCAAGAGAAAGCGCTACTCCTTTGTCCATCTCAGGAATCCCGCTTCAGAAGACCTGCAAACTGTGGAATTAGAAGCCAACCAAAATCTCGTTTTTCCCATTTTTCGAATTTGATCGCTGTGCTTTCACCAAATATTACTCAGAGCTAATAAGGGAATGGTCAGAAGTCGAAGTGGCCAAACCAAACAGGCTGTATATCATTCGATGCAGCATAAAACGCTGACTTGGAATCGGTCTTCCTTACCTGCTTATCGCTTCTGTGGACGAAGCTACAAGCGGTTTTAATGTGAAAAAATTATATATAAAAACAGCGAAAATGAGACATTGTTGCACTTTTAGCTCAGATTCTGGCTTTAAAAATTTGAAGTAAGCTAGCTGCATGTTTTGGAACAGCATTAAGGCGAATGTGGCTCTGTACGGCTAAATTTCCAATTTCACGCATAATTTCTTAGCAAAATAATGGTCTTCAATAGCTTATAGCTTCGTCCAGAGAAGCGATAAGCAGGTAAGGAAGACAGATTCAGAGTCAGCGCTTTATGCTGCATCTAATGGTATACAGCTTGTCTGGATTGGCCACTTCGATTTCTGACCATTCCCTTGTAAGAAGACGAATCAGGCTCCAAACAGTCCCATGGAATCTACAAGGTTTAGGCTATCGATTCATATAAATACTGTCCGCTAAAAATGTTTTTTTGATATAGTTAATGGGGTGCGGCACACCCCCTTAACTTGCCTTCAAAATCCAGAAAGCGCTCCATTGCTGGTATGAGTATTGAGCACATAGCTTCTTCTTGCTACACTGGAAATTTGAAGCCGAACGCCCCACCCATAAGAAAATTATGGCCCTTTCAATATGCCCATTCAGATCAAAATCAGCCGTCAAATTACGTGTGATTATAAAGTGCAGTCACAGAAAAGCGGGCGTACAGCTCTCAGAAATCTGAATACTCTCTAGAAAAAGCTGGTGTCCTCCAGAACGTCACACTTTGAGGTCCAGAGGTTAAGAGGAGGAAGAAGGGGTCGTTTGAGGGCTTTCATGGGAGGGGGGGGGGGGTTCTCGAAAGACTTGTGCCTGACCTCTTTCTCAACTCTAATAATGCTATCTTAGGTATATAGTTCAGGGGGAGGGGGTCTTATTAAGACAGCAAACAGGGGGGGGGTCGTAACCAGCGATCGTGTGCCACACCCCTTGCTTGACCCTGGACGTGATATTGCCAAGTGAAGTACATTGGCATATTGTCCTCTTTGACTTACTTCCACAATGTGTGTTGTTATTTGCTGCAAAACTTCAATTGACCTTGGCAATGACATGAAAACCTGCTTTGGCAGAAGTTCGAATGCCCTTCAGCTAATTTTTCTTGCACATCTTTTGGTAGAGATGTTGCAGAAAAGCTGCAGTCTCAAATTGCATTGTTAAAAGATTGCTTCAACAAGCATCTCAGCTTTCGACTCGGATAGATACATTTTTATTGGCCAAATTTTTTTGGAGTTAAAGAACCAAAACAGAGTAAAAACCTGAAAATAAACAAGAAAATACAAATTGGAAACGAACACAAATGCAAATTATACAGCTTGCTTTTTTATGGAGAAAAAATATGCGTGAGCTAGTGGGTTTTGTGGGACTTTCTTGAAGTAGAATCTTTTTTTTGTAGAATCTGCTAAATTAAATAATAACCTAAGCACAGATTTGAAAAAAATGAAATCAGCTCTGTAGTCACTGGGTTTGAGAAATTTTCTACGTGGACGCAAATTCTGAATAAAGATTTTAGAATTTTGCTTTTTAAATCCCATTTCCCAGAAACTTGAGGAAATCTGACAACCTCAACTTCTTGCGTTAGCTCGTCATCAAAATTCAAATAAGGTTTCTTTGAATAAACTCGGTATGTTAGAGCAAAGTAATTTCTCAAAAAAAACTTAAAACTTAAAACGTCAAGTTTTGAAACTATGAATGGCTGCTTGATTGCCTGGAAATTTCTTTTGCAGAAAGTTTTGTAACTTTTGAAAATCACTATCTGGCTGCAGAGTATTACTAGTACTCATCCTTGTTTTCCCAGAGCTTGGAATAGGTGGCTCACAGGGCAAGTTGGATATCGTTTCGGGGTAGAAAGTAAGGGGGATATTGTTTACGGAAAACTCAGCCCAATCCTTCCCTCCATAATCACTTTCTCCCTCTTATGTCACCTTCATCTTCTATAGAGGACGTAGATTGTCACTCCTGCCTTATCGATCCCATTTCTGCAAAAACCCAAACAATCTCGTTTCAATAACTTCGCTGGTCAAGTGCGCGAATTCAAAAACCTGCCCCGAACTGAAAAGGCCTTGTCTACAGCGAAGAGAAAATGAAATGACGCCAAAACTGGTATTCAGATGGGCAATAGGGAGTTAGGACTATGTATGAAGACTTACGAAAAAGTTATGTGAACTGAAGGGTGGTAGACTTTTTTCGGAGTTAGGTGGTTCAGCCACTTGGACAGCCTACTGAAATGGCTGTGAAAAGAAAAGTCATAAACTTCCCTTCCTTTACATTTTCACGAATTTAGCATAACTTTGTTCTATATCAAATACCCAACAAAAGTGTTCTTGAATCTCCCCAAATCCCCTCCTCGTCGCCTAATTACAGCCCTCCAAATATTTTGTATGACGGCGGCAAGCCTGCTCAAGCGCAATAGTGCGCGCCGAACACAGCACGCCGAATTCAAAGAATACAAACTTCTTCAATTCTATTTTATCTGTTCAATGTTGTTTTTATGTTTTGCTACATTATTTCCCGTTAATAGCATTTAATCCATTCATGGTTGCGTCATAGGTGATGTCGTAATTTTGTAAAGAAATCTATGGGGAGTTCGTTTTTGAAAAACTAAAAAACCACCTCATTCCGAGCCCTGTGTTTTCCTCGTGAAAATGGGCAATGAAGCAGAAAAGGCCGCAGCATCGAAATATTGTGGCAACATGGTATTGTCATTCATTACTGCCCTTACGACATGAGCAAGAGCGAAATATGAAAACTTTATAATCGTTCATTCTGAAGTGTAAGTGTGACTGTGAAGGCAGAAAATTGAGACATTAAATTCATTGTTAGTTTGCCTGGAATGCACCCCCTCTCTTCACAGCGTGCTGCGAGAATACGACAAAAAAAGTTCACATTCGATCATTGAGAAAATGCAATCTGTTCTAGGAGATTAGCTTTGTGATCCTGCCATTTGCACTAGGATCTGCAAGCAGCCTATATGTCGCTCAGATACGTAGATGATACTTGAAGAAGACTGGGCGGTTTGGTCATACCAAACTGGAGATATCTGAATGATCAAAAAGTTGGCTCAAAATGCAATTATCACTACCCATATTATCATCACTAGCTTCACTTCTGCTTCGCAGAAGTTCACACTGGTTCTACTATCTATACCTTCGTGCTTGCGAAATGATGGTTTTGAAACTCACCGCGCAATGCTAGCCATCGCGTATGAATCGTAAACAACTATTTATTTCAAACACTTTTCCATGCACGATCGGTAACTGGGAGAAGAAAACCTTTGTGTCGAAGAATAAATGCGAAATTGAATCAGTTACCCAATATATTAGGCTGTCCAGAAAGTTATGTCCGTTTTTTCATCGCGCACTAAAACTCACGGAACAACAATCCATGGACGACCTAGACAACATTTGACTCAAATTACTATCCTCTTTCTTACAGCTATATTTGCTCTCTGATCTACCTTGTCTTTGCAATGTTATCGCCATTTTTTCGAGCGCTCTAGCAGCAGCGCCAAATCTTTCCTGATTTTTAAAAATATTTATATTGATGCTTTTAAAAAGCGCTGGTAACTGTTATGAAGAACAAACCTTTGGCTATATTGTGCACATTTTAGATTACAAGGGCCACGTTTACCAAATCTCTATAATTATCTATTCAATAAAAACCGCGGCTTTTTGATTACGTTTACGACGCAAAAGTAAACTTAAGTAAAGTAAAATAAACAAAAGTAAAGTAAACTAAAAATTTTAAAAAACTGCTTTTTAAAGCAAATGGAACTTGGTTATGTTGCATAAATGATGTTTAATAAGAACATGTTTTGATTTGCAGAAACTTCAAAAGCTTTCATGTTTCTGCTGTAGTTGCCTGCTTCATGACTTTGCCAAAAATCGAGACCTCCGAAGAAGTAATTATTTGAAGCTAAAAACAGCAGATTAGGAGAATCTAAAAATATAGCCTTGTAGTCCGAGAATTGCTCTATTTGATCCATACTCAACTCCTTCCGAAACTTTGGAGTGAAATCTTTGAAAATTAGCCTAACTTTGAGCAAGTAAATGACGGATGGAAAATTTTGGCAATTATCAAAAAAGGCTTACAAGACCTCGGTTTGAAAATGTATCAACGAGGAAGAGAAGGAAGAGCTGCATCGAATGCATGTTGAAACTCATGCAATTGTTTATTGTGTGTGGTTTAATAGTGGTTTGAAAAAACGGACAAAACTTTCGGGACAACCTAATATTATGCACTGATAGTCGCTGTAGAGACAATCATAGAGGTGATAGGGGGAGCAGGGTCCCCTTCAGGTGAAGGGGGTTTCGGCTATCTCGGACCTAGAAAAGTGAAAGGGGTAACTGGCCTTAAGTTGATTGTTGATGTAAGCTTACATGTCGAGTGGGACTGGGGGCGAAAAGTAGGAGAATAAGTGGTATAGAGACGTAATATGAAGAATTACTCAGAATTTTTCGAGTGAGACTGATCATCGAGTTTTCTGATTCAGGGAAGCTCTATATCTTATCAGTCGACATACCATTCGAAAGCTTAGGACGTATCGAATCGATGTAGGTGTCTCTTTTTTTCCACCTCTCCTGTGAATTCGCATATAAGAAGTTTTCACTAGCTGCAGCATCAGCAATTTCTAGGCGATCACTTTGCGCTTCATTTCTAAAAGGAAGAGAAAAGCTAGAAAAAAGAGATGGTCTACGTTTGCTGGCAAGGTCTTGCTCTGTAATACAGTTAGACAATCAAGTATCTTCATTCATTCTTTACGCAGGAATTTCTTGACAAAAACACACATTTTTTTAGCTGAAATGCCATGTATCTCGGCGTAGAGGGGAGCTAGAGAAAAAGAGAAGGTCTACGTCGTATCCCTGTTTCGTGAGCTTTCTAAAGGTATATAGGATGTTGGGTGAAAAAACTTGCGGCTTTTCAAAAATGAGTTGGAGTTATCTAATACTAACTTGTTCCACCCTGCTCTTGCTTTCTATGGGTCGCCGGAGCAAGACTTTTTTGGACTGAAAAAGCTGCTTTGTGCACCAAAACTTTGTATACCATTCGATCGCTAAGAACACGAGAAATCGACGTAGACCGTCTCTTTTTTCCTAGCTTCTCTGCGAAGCGAGATGCGAGTTTTATCTACAATATCAGCCAATTCTTGGTAATTATTCTTTCAAACTAAGAAGGTTTTTTTCGAAGTTTCATATATGACTTGAGAGCTTGAAAAACGAATTATCTGACTGCTCATTTATTGTTATAATTCTCTCTAGTGAAAGGAGATACGTTACGATTCTTGTCAGTAAACATGCGTCCATCATTGACTAGTCCAGATTTTCTACTCTCGCTCAATTCTTTCTTGCGACAGTGTGTACTCATTGATACAATGTTAATTATTCGAAGAATCAGACGTCCTTTAAAATTCTGAGTGCTTAAACCAATCCCAATTTGAGAGCGATGGGAGGTCTCAAGCACGCGTTTTTTTCAACAAAAAGACGCTGTTTTGATGCTCTCTTGCAGTCTTGATGTCTGAGAAGAAGATGGCATTCAAACGAAAATTCCCATTGTAATAGCTGTTTTGTTCTGCCGTTATGACTTGATCCTAGTCTTAGCCTCAGGTGAAGGGGTCAGCCAGCTGCCGGCCCTAAAGTGAAGGAGATTAGAAAAATTTCTTCACCTATTGCATCTATGGAGACAATGACTACCGTAAGTTACATCTCTGAGCAAAAACCTCCACAAATTGTTAGGTGAAACCTTGACGAATTGACCATCCACTCAAGCATTCCTTTTTGGCTCCGATATTGCGTAAAAGTAGACTTTTTGCTCGTTTTTTGGGCTGAAGCCATAGCGTGCGGATTTGCTTGTTATGCAAATCCACGATTTTGCAAAAAGTCCAATTACCGACCCACTATGGCGGGCCAAAAGTTTGTGGACCCGTTTGAGGCACATTTTTCAAAAGATCCATTTATAGGATCGGCTTGGGCTTTTGCACAGTTTGCGTAGACGCTTATAGGGTGCTATGCCTAAAATTCTAGCTCAAGATCTTTGCTGAAACTCGCTACGAATTTCGTGAGAGACAGACACACATACACACAGACACACAGACAAAGAGATGTAACCATTAGCCCGTTATTACTAAGTTATAGATACTCTAAGTGAGTTTGAAAGGGAAGGAAGGTAAATGGCCACTTAATCAGTAATTCAATGGCATTGTGAAGTAATAGGTCTAATGCTCTGAACTTTGCGCCGCACACTAAAAAAGTTGTACAGTAAACTTCAATCTAAACAGGAAACGCCAGCTTAAAGGCAGCGGCGTACATTCGATAGTCAAGAGACAAGGGCTTGAAAGTGATAGTTGTTTGAGTTCTTGCCCCCTATAAAAAGTGAAAGTTGTTTCAGAAAAATAGACGAAAATTTAGAGATACAAATTAAATTAGAAAACTTAGAAAATTCATATAAAGCAGAGGTTAGCACATCACCAAATCTGAAACCTTAACTTGGTGGTTTCCTACGCACTCCTCTTCAGAATTGCCGGTTAAATTGGGTGGCAACAAGAACAAAGTTCTTTTCCAGTCAAAAAAGCGCTGTTTAGCTGCGGCGTTAGTTGGGAGACCGAAAGAAGAAGAACTTGTCAACAACTGAATTGAACATGTTAAACATGTCTGTAAAGTTGTGTTGCACATCGACGCCAATCTGATTTTTGATGCGTCCTTCAATTCACCCCCGCATAGTCATTTCGTACGCTGCGACGTTGTCTGGATTCTTCCGCTCATCATTCTGAGCAAGTATCGTCCAAGCTGGAAAAAATTCGCTGCAAAACAGAAAGAGAACAAGGTAAAGAAAAACGCACTTTTTTGTATTTTTCACGAGAAAACCGGCATAAGCAAAGAAGTAAGCTCGGCGACGTTGTCTACATCATAGGCAGAAACAAGACCTATCGAATGCACAAAAAACCAAGAGAAAAAAGTTAAAGTGAAGAAAAAACAAGAGGTTCTCGAAAACACCGTTTTTCGAGGATTTCTCGTTTAAATCCCAAAAAGAAGTTCCGCGACGTTGTCAGCGTGAAAATAGAGATCAAGAGCTTCAATATGATATATACAGGGTGTCCCAAAAAGATGTGCACACTGTTTGATCTTGAATAACTCTCTTGCTTTCACGTCTTTAGCAGAGCTTGAGGTGCCATTCTTTAAAGCGAGGTTCAACTTAGATTTGCAGTATGAAGCGAATCATCAGTCGCTCTTCATTACTGTAGGACTACGGTAGGAAATCGAGGAGGATTTTGAGCCATTAAGAGCGGTGTTTTGCCTCAGAAAGGAAGCCAAACAAGCCAGAAACTCTTGAAATGGGTTAATCGAAGTCGTTGATTCTAAATATGAAAATTGATTCACGATTGCACTATATTCACTTTTCACTAAATTCACTATATTGCTTTTTTTCACGAGTTATTTTAGATTTAGGGTGACAACCGTTTTTCCAATGTTAGTCAGAAATGTGATTACGCCGTCAAGAAAGCTCGAAAAACTGGTGGAAAGTTGTGTAGTGAGATCAGCACGCCTGAAAATCTTGCTACACAAATTTTCAGATTTCTTTGAAATTATTCTATCACAAGGCGTATTCCACAGTGACGCTGTACGCTGAAAGATCATACCGTAACCCTACAGTAATGAAGAAGGATTGGTGGTTCGCTCCTACTGTAAATCTAAGTTGAACCTCCCACTATAGAATGGTACCTCAAGATCGGCAAAAGACATGAAAGCAAGAGAGTTATAGATAATCAAACAGTGTGCACATCTTTTTGGGACACTCTGTAGATTATCAAAATTGGGCTCCGAACAACGAAGAAAAGGGTATCAGAGCCAAATGCCCCGCTCCCCGCATTTGAGGTAGCGAGGTAGCGCGCAGCGCGCGGAGACACAGACGAGCAGCGGAGACAGACCAGAGCCAACGCGGCATTTGGCTCTGGTCGTGAATCTTCGCAGGGTCTCAACGAAACCCTGCAAAATTATATATCGTTGTGATCCTCATGAGACGGCCAGGAGCACTGACAACGTCGCGGGTCTTGAAAATCACTCCATAACGAGATAGACCAGCATTCATATGGCGACTCTTTGCGCAAGATTTGAGCGCAGTTTTTCGTTTTTATTGAACTCTAGCGGCTTTAATGAACTTCCAACATTCAACCGCAGTTCAGAGGAAGGTTAATTGAGAAATTTTGCCCCAGTTTTTGATAGAATTTTTAAATTAAAATCTTCTTCTCAACAAAAAAGGCCATAAAAACGCAATCCTTCGGTTTTTTTTTGAGTTTCTTTTGAATGTCACTGCTAATTTGCCTCATTTAAATTTATCCCTATACAATTATGTCATTAGTTATGTCATAATTTCCGGGGCTTCGCCCGGATGACTTCTGTACTTCTCCCCTGGTGAAGGTTGTGTTCTATCATGACGCCCAAAGTGAAGGTTACCAGAGTACATGGCTCTATGTATCGAAGGTATGCGGCAGACAGCCGCAGGCAGCGGCTCGGCAGATTTTCGACTTTGGGGTTCTGGCAGATTTAAGGCTATTCCGGCCCCCTGAATCACGATATAAACTCCTCTTAGCGCGAAAATGGGGAAAACCCCGTCTTTTGAAACCCGCTCAAGACGGGCGCGGACGAGTGAGCCGTTTTCCTCTGCCGTCAGCGACGCAGAGTAAGGAGGTAGAGAGCGCTAGAACAATTCTGCCCTACGAAGCTAAGAGCGACGGCGCGTTTTCTAGCGGAGAACATACTCGTCCGCACCAGGTGTTAGGGGAGCGAAAGAAGGAAGGGAAGCGGAGCTTGGCTCGCCCCCTGACTTGCAGAATTCACATTTTCAGCCCGGAGTCGCTCTTTTGGTTCACTTAAAGGGCCTCCTATCCATCTATGTCAAATTCTGGGGTAGGTCTATTCTGCCGAGCCGCTGCCTCTAAGGATGCGAACTGAAATGAGCCGTATACTGTGAGATGCGTCCTGATGGGCTGATTCCTTTTCTATTTATCTTACCTGAGATGCCCTTCTCTGGAAGTAATGAGCGTTTAAATGTTCAAATTTGGTAAACAATTAGCGATGAACCTTCAAGAATTCTGTTCAAACTTGTTTTTGTTTTCGCAAAACATTAGATGCTAACAAACATATGCTTTGATATTGAGCGAAAGCATTCAAAGATGACTATAAACTATTAGATATCGTGCAGAGTTCATAATAAAAACCATGTGTTGTACTTCGAATTGTGGGTCGGGTCGCGTGTGCTTCCCTTCCGAAGCATCATGCAGTTCACAATGTTCAAACATGTGACAATGCATGAAGCAGAAAGGATGCACACAAACAAAATCTTGCAGTAAAAGTAATCAAAGTGGGATGAGAAAACCATTCATATAATTACTCAAGAAATTCAAACCACGTTTCTAGAAACAAACCTGATTGATACGATCACGATAATAGGCCGTAGAATAGCAAAATGCAGCAAATAGCAGCTTTACAGAATTGGGATTGGATAAGCTGAGGATAATCCCTGCGTTCAGATCTGAATGCGGTAGTCTTCAGCGCAACTCGAGGTGCGCTGAAAACTTTCGAAAATACTCAGACATTCGCGGTTGACGACCGCCGGTGAAACGGAGTTCGACTCATTGGAAACATGCAGAACGCCTCCGTTTCGGTCGGGACAATCCGGCTATTGGTTCGAGACAAGACTGCCGGAGAACGGCGGTCAGACAGTTTTCACCTGCGTTTGGCTCGGGATTTGCCTGCAGCACATGTTCGGGTCGAACGCAGGTGAAACGCCGGTGAAATGCAGGAGTCCCGAACCGACCATGGGGCATGGAATTAGCCGTAGAGCGCACTTGATATTAATCAAATTTCCGGCATACATTGTATACTATGTAAACAACAGAGGCTGAATCGACAGAGATTTATTCATCTCAGGTTAACTCAAAGACAAAACCATAACAAATGATAAGAAAACTCGTAACAACAAAATCGCAGCAGCAAAATTATACATTCCTGAGCAAAAAGAGAAAAATCTACTCTCAAAAACAGAATCGCAACAAGAAAATCATACATCTGTGAGCAAAACCACAAAAAAGGAATCAATCTTCTTCAGATGAGTCCCGGACTTCCGTTTTCTCGATTGTCGTCCCTTCTTGCGTCGTTATTACTCTTTTTTTCTGAAATTGAAAAAAAAACGAATGATATCCCAGCTCTGAATAGAGAAACTTACCTTGGGCGGCATGAGCGTCAGGCGTGCTGCATCGAATTCATATTGGCGAATGTCGGCTCTGAAAACAAACGCGGACGTTAGCACCCTCCACAGGAATTTTTTACACCCACCCGGGCGAGACCAGAGTGAGATAAAGCATGAAAAACTTACAATGCTCTGCAGATGGCCGCGCGTGCATGCGTACTCCAGTTTGTTCGCGCTTCTGATAGCGCATCGAACCTTTTTCTTCTTTGAGACTCGGTTTCGTTCAAATCAGCCCAGTACCTGAAACGGCAATAGATATCTTCTGTCGTTTACATGGTAAAAACTTCCCTCCGTGAATTCTAGCACAATCTGCGGGTGGTAAAAGGAGTTCATCGCCGGACAATTTCAGTGCATCAAGGACGGAATCTGAAGTTCAGCAATAGACAAGCATCTTCTTCTTTGGTTATACACAGGTTCTAACCGAAAACCATATTCTGTTGAGATGAATGAGACGTAGTGAATTGCGTTAGAAATACTGAGGAAACAAAAACCAAAAAACGACGTGTTACAAGTGGTAATTATAGGATATACGTAATACGGAGAAGCCGGCTATCGTTACTGCATGCAGAAATGAAAATGAGCTTGATCGCGAATGATGGCGTCCCTCCGATACCTGTCGGCACTTGTCAAGCACGTCCGGTTAAACCCGAACGACTCACAAGGCCGATCGATTTTATTGATACACGTCAATAATCCCGACGTAATTGCCGGTGTAGTCGGGACAACGGCAGGACACAACTTTGTCCCGAAACAAACCGAAAGTGGGCGGATCTCCGGCGGTCGTCAGCCGCGAATGTCTGAGTAAAGCGTTCGCAGAAGACTCGTCCGCAATTTATTTATTTACGTAAACAGTCGATTCCAAAAAAAAAGATCACACAACATAAGTACAGTTTGGACTCAAATAACCGACATAAAAAATCTTGCTGCCTTTTGAAAAGTAATGTGCATCCCATTGTTTAAATGCCAGCGAGCTTGCGGGCAAAAGCTAGCTGACTTAGCCCTCAAAAAAAGAATCTCTTTTCAAATAAGCGGCAGGATCAGGACAATAAGGAAAATGATTCGCCATAAACAAAAATTTTTTTGTGCAAAAAAGACATAAACTATCAATAAAAAAATACACAGAGGAGAAGAATACATAGATAAAAAATACAGAGGTGCTGAATGGTAATTTTGGCGTTTTGAAATAGCTGGCCGAAGGTCAGTAATAGTGATCCAATAAAGCGTTTTTTACACCGTTCTGTAAAAAAATGTTGTTAGAAGAATCCTTTAGATTTCAAGGTTTTTTGAACTTCTCTGTTAAACACAAATGTCGATGAAGCTTTAATCGCCGTTACTGGAAGCTTGTTCCATGTGTTGATTATGCGTATCGGAAAAGAGTCATGAAATTGCTGTGTTTGCACCTTTCCTATGATAAACCTGAAGTTATGTCCTCTAGTTATAGCATTAAAGTTGGATAGTACGAAAAAATCGTGCATCGTGAGATAGATTCTTTTATTCATAATCTTGTAGACGAGATTTTGATCATAAATTGTTCTTCTGAGTCTCAAAGAGGTAGTGGCAAGTATAGAAAGTCTTGATTTGTATGACACATGGAAATGCCCAGCTCTTGCAAATATTCGTGCAGTGAATGACTTCTGCACTCTTTCTAAGGCATCAATTGCATTTCTCTTAGTTGGAGACCACAAAGGTGTACAGTATTCTAGCATAGGACGGACGTAAATGACAAAAAGCTTGAAGAGAGTTTGGATTTTCGTCGTTCTAAAGGCACGTAATATGTAGTTACATCGAGCATGGGCATTTCTTGTAATTTCATTTATATAGTCGTCAAAGTTGAGGTTGTCAGAATAGGTAATGCCAAGGTCTTTTATGGAGTTTGTCACTCGAATCTTTTGACCTCCTATGTAATAAGTGCACGGTCGTGGATGTTTAGCTCCAATAAGCATGATATGTGTTTTCTCGACTGAAATGTCAAGGTCCCACTTCTCAGACCATTCTACCACCGCATCTAAAGCTTTTTGCATCAGCCGAGGGGAATTGCAGCAGTATAGTTTGGTATCATCTGCATAAATAGAACAGGTGATACCATCAGGAAGAGCTAATGGTAGATCATTTATGTACAGCAAAAACATGAGAGGCCCTAAGCAGGTCCCTTGAGGAACTCCGCTGCTTGTTTGATACGTAGAAGACAAGGATTTATTGACTATGACTTGTTGAGTACGATTTGATAGAAGTTGAGTACGATTTGATAGAATGTTGAGTACGATTTGATAGAATGTTGAGTACGATTTGATAGAGCTAATGGCCGCAGCGCAGGCGCCCGCGTCCTACTTGCGGGGTTATTGTAGTAGACGGTGGGTTCAGAAGGGCCGTCGCCCGGTAATCCGCTCCATACCATAAATCTAAGTTGAAGCCAGCTGTACGAGATCGTACCTGAGGTTCCTCGAAAGACTTCATTACGAGAGAATTATTAACGATCAAATAGTAAGCACATTTTTTGGACACCCTGTATAAGAAGATCAACTGCAATGCACACAAGCATAATAATCTCCATAAGGCTCGTCAATGGCTTCGAATACATCAGGCTCTATTTCCATGAAAAGAGAAACTGATTGTTTTCGATTTTATTTAATGTTTCGGGTAACTTTATTCAAACACGTCAAAGCGAGCAGAACCATTCTGAGGTGTATCCCAAGTAAAAGTAATTGCCAGGTAGCGCTTATGTGCTGATTTGTAGGTCTCGTTTGAATCAGTGCTTTAGTGTCAAAAAGTTTAAACGAGAAACTGTCTCTTGTCTGAAAAGAAAGCAACTTTGTGAAGACGTTGCAAGCTCTTGCCTATCTTCAAATATGGGCTCTAGTAGATTCAACATGGGAACAAATCAATACACAAATTGTTCAAAGTTGTTTGCGTTATCAAACAGATTCAGCAAAATGAAACTAAATTCATACAAGTGCATATTTTTTTGAAAACAATGATATAAAACAAGTGCAACCGGAGCTATCTGAAGCTGGGCTCCCGTCACTCTGTTTCAACCCTTTAATATCTCTTGTAGAGCAAGCGAGACAGTGCGAGTTTTTGCTAACCGGACAATCTTGTTTTGACCTCAATCCTGAGGCACAGCTGAATTTGACTATTCCGCCAAAACAATTTTTCTCCACAGTTTTCTTAGTAGGAGAAAAACTCTGTCAGTGACCAGGTTGAATAGCTTGACCGGGAAGGAGAAAGAAAAACTGTGATATTGCACAAAAATATTTCAATATTTGGTTCCCCCATAAGATATGTTCAGGCAGACATCAAGTTTGACTCGGGATGAAAACCGGATGTGCAAACAGAGCCTAGCTCGGAATGTGGTGACTCGAGGGTTACGTGCCAGTTACTAACAATCAGGGTCAGGCAAGGGGTGTGGCACACGATCGCTGGTTACGACCCCCCACCCCCTGATTGCTGTCTTAATAAGACCCCCCCCTAAACTATACACTTAAGATAGCATTACTTGAAGGCCCTGTTAAACATAATGGGCAACATATCCATAATGAGCATGTCGAATAACCCCTGTAGATAAAGTGTGAGCGGATTCTGAAGATTCAACATACTAGACTACCTAAGTGAAATGGTTATTTTTCAACATGTTTAACATTGTTTTAAAGGTGAACTAGCTATCCGTTTTTGCACTCAAGACAAAGCACTACTCCTTCTTTGTCCATTTCAGGAATCCTGCTTTAGAAGACCTCCAAACTGTGGAATTAGAAGCCAACCAAAATCTCGTTTTTCCCATTATTCGCTTTTAATGGCTGTGCTTTCACCAACTATTACTCAGAGCAAAGAAAACGAATTAGGCTAAAATTACTCCTTTGAAAACTAGGAGATCTAGGCTATCGATTCATATAAATACTGTCCGCTAAAATTGTTTCTTGATATAGTTAATGGCCTGCGGCACCCCCCCCCCCCCTCAAAACCTGCGGCAGCCGCAGGTTTTGAGGGGGGAGGGGCCGCAGGCCATTAACTATATCAAAAAACATTTTTAGCGGACACTATTTATATGAATCGATAGCCTAAACCTTGTAGATTCCATAGGACTATTTTGAGCCTGATTCGTCTTCTTAGCTCCAAATAATATTTGGTGAAAGCACAGCGATCAAAAGCGAAAAATGGGAAAAACGAGATTTTGGTTGGCTTCTAATTCCACAGTTTGGAGGTCTTCTGAAGCAGGATTCCTGAAATGGACAAAGAAGGAGTAGTGCTTTGTCTTGAGTGCAAAAACGGATAACTAATTCACCTTTGAAACAAAGTTAACCATGTTGGAATTTGACCATTTCACTTAGGTAGCCTAGTATTTTGAACCTTCAGAAATCGCTCACACTTTGTCTACAGGGGTTATTTAACATGCTAATCATGGATAGGATACGAATATCATGTTATGACTATTATCAGATTACCCAACTACGACCCCCTCCCCTTTCGACTCCTCAATACGACCCCCCAGGTGCGGCGTGCCGCACCCCACGCTTGACCCTGCTAACAATACATCATACATAAAGTTTTCAGTGTGTGCAAGCACATTTCAACAATGATTTAATGCATTCACAAATATTGTAATGTGACAGTGGCAGTTAATGAGCATTATCAATTAGCATTACGTATTTCATACAGACTCTTTTGATCGTGTAGTACTCTTCGCAGTTGGGCTGATCCACAAATCTAGAGTGGTTGCCCCTGTTGTCGCCAATGAGCTGTCTTTGCTCTGTTCTTTTTTCTCGGCGTTAGGAAGTGCTTCAGGAGACGTATGGCGTTTTCTAATTGCTCTCAACTTTCCTATAGTGAGAACGAGTAATATGAGCAGTAAGAGCTTTACGACAACTAGTGGTCCTACTACAATCAGGAGAGATACGCTGAAAGTAAATATTTTTGAGGTAAAACCAAAGCAAGAAAAAAACATACATGCTGCGTTCTTTTGGTTCTACCTGTTTTCCATCATCACCAATATACATCTCAGTGTAGCCACCATCCCCAGTTGCTGCTTAAGTATGCTTATTCAGATGAGCTGTTTGTGTAAAGCAAAAAGAGCGTACATATAGTTTTATATGGTGTTCCAGATTGTGAAAGATGTTTGTTGCTTGTTGTTTGTTGTTTTGTTGTTTGTTGTTTTGTGAAAGATGTTGCTGCTACAGTAGTCATAGTAGTTGTGGTAGTGAACACTTCGAGAGTTGCTGAAATGGAAAACAATTAATACGGAAGTAATCCTTACAAATTACGTATAAAGGAGCTCAAAGGTGAGTCTATCAAATATTTCTTGACTTCCAAGCCTATTCACAACAATGTTTCAAGTAGCGCCTCTATGCTCGTAAGAGTAAACTACAGCGGCTAGCCGCACTTGTCAGCGTGGTACAAAGCTTCCCAAAGATGTTTTTACTGGAATTCAAAACAACCTTCGTTCCTGAAGTCTCTCGTCATTCAAATACCACTCTGTGCGCTAACTTCAATTTGCATTGATAAAATTTTTGCGAATCAATTGCGATTCTTAGATTCCCAATAGATCTTTCATTGTGTTTCAAGGTGTTGATTCCAGCAAATAACTTTATATGGATTTCTCAAACTGTTTAAATGGCGTGAGGTTCACAAAGCATTCTTGGAGTACTGCTTTCGGATTTACCTGGCGTAGATTTGAACAAAGGTTCAGATCATGTGGAATCTAACTTTTGAGCTGAGCTTTTTTTGAATCACATAGTGACAAAATTTCCAGCTTTTCTGGAGTTCTTTCCGATGTTAAGATTCAACTTGAATGATGTAGAACCCCTTCAAAGTTTCATCTTTTAGCAGGAGGGGCCAATGATTTGTTTTGTACAATAACGGCGAACGTCTCTTGTTGCCCACTAGCAGGTTTGTGGTCAGGAAACACTGTAGCGCGAGAATTTTTGTTTGATGTCTTCAAACTTAGGAAACTCAAACTGAGCCAATATAGACGCTTCGAAGTAGCGACTGCTTCAAAGTTTTCTTAAAAGGAAACTTGCACATAAACGGCAGCTTGAAATTCATTGTGTCCTCAAAGTATATACTTCCGTTAGTGGTTTATGTTTCCGGGGTTTGCGTTGTTCTGTTCATCAGAGCAAGACTACCCAAGAGCGGAAAAATGTTGCAAGATCTTTCCAAAAAACTCTATGAACAAGAAGTTTTCAACTTTCTTGGAAACCTGGTTAGGTCAATAAAAAGCACAGTAACGTCTACACTTTAGACAAAAACGCATGTTTCAACTGCACGAAAAAACTGCGTCAAACGAACTAAATTGGAGAAAATGAAAAATTTTTGATTAGCATGTACGACTCTCGATAAATCTCGGCATAGTTGATAAATTTAGATCGATGTCTTGTAGCCAACGCCGGGATTGTTACAAACTTTATTGGCTAACGTTTCGGCTTCTCGCCTTCGTCAGAGCCTGAATGGGGTATCGATTCGTAACCCAGACGGGCAAATGTCTTTACGGCTCTACGAAAAAGGTCTAAGCCTTGATTTTGGCCAGCAGTTTGCAACAGCCACTTACCACTCAAACAATTCCTTGGTAGAACGACCGCTGGGCTGACCGTATATGGAAGTATTTAATGGAACGTCAGCATAGTTGGCTCAGATAAGGAGATAGTTCTCTCGTGATTGCGAGGCATTCTTTTCGGTTAATTTGTGGGTTCCTAGCATGAATCCACAATGCTTCTAGAAATTTGCGAGCAGCCGTTTTTGGTTCACGTGCTAATATTTTGACTGTTACTCCAAAACTCGATCCTTCATGCCTTAATACCCTGTGTGTTCCTAACGGAGTGGAAGTTCGTTGCTTATCCCGGCCATCTAGATGTTCTTTTACACGAATACATAGGGGACGTGCGGTTTCACCTACATACTCGTCTCCGCAGACGGTACAGGAATTGGAGTAGACCACCCCAGTTGACATGCAGTCTCCGCTTTTACCAACTGGGCATATGATACAATTGTCCGTAGTACAGCTGGTGTCATACATGCGATTTCTTACTAAAATGCGCTTCAGGCTGTTCGGTGGCACTTCTACAATCGACACCAAATCAACTAATCCTACTTTCTTAAGGCTCCTGCGCATTGCTGTACTTATCTCAGTGGAGATAAACGGGACGTAAAAAGGAATCATTTCGTTATTGGGTTGGTCTCGCAGACTTCTTCCGTGTTTCGATGTACCTGTAAAGTTCCCGTACCCATTCGAAGAAGCTATGCAACGCGCAAGCTCGAGTGATTCTTTTCTTTCTTGCTCTCCACTACACACATGCGAAGCTGTTCGGAACATATTTTTGATAACAGCTCTTTTTGTCCAAGGTGGATGAGCGGACTAAAAATGAATTAGGATATTCTTATTGCTCGGTTTACGGTACCATTTCGTCGCGTGCATACCTTTGCGTCTTTCCGGCGTTGGCTACAAGACATCGATCTAAATTTTTGATTAGTTTTTTGTCAGGTTTTTCGAATCAAAAAGGTGAGCCTGGAAGAATTTAGAGTGAAGGAGGCGTGAAAAGCTTATGCCTGATTTTTTGCTTAAATCTGGTAATGTTTGTCGGGGCACAACCACTGCAAGGCGAGCATGAATTACACGAGGTTTTGGTTCTGGTTATAATTCCATTGTCTGGCGGTTATTTGCTGTATAATTCTTATCTGGGCCAAGAATTAGTGCTTTATATCGGAAGTTGAAACATCGAAACCAATGCTGAGGCAAACCTAAATACCGTCGATCCACAAGAACTGCTCAAACGCTGCGGGCCATGCGAGGCACTGCTGAAATGCTGCGATAGCACGACTTTTGCAATGGCGAATTTGTGTTGGGGCAAGGGTTTCACCTCGCGGGGCGTGCTCCGTAGCAATGTCCATTCCGTGCGGTCAACGAATCGACTATACTTGGGCTCATTGATTTGGGGCCTTAATTAAGGCACTGCCCAAGCGGCAGCACAGGTGCTGTACTCGCGGCTGTGATATTTGTCTCCAGGCTAGACCCGCTACCGTATCTGGAGGAGGACCACTTGCATCGGCTTTATGCTATTACATCAGGACCCGACACTTTGTGTTGAGTCTTCGTGCAGAATACTGCAAGCTGATGCAAGTCGCTCACTAACTACGGGATTGGCCCGGTACTGTCTTTAACCACATTTCGACCATACTACTTGGATACAGTTGACTCATATTTGGTCACAACTTATGCTCTTGTCTTACAGTGTCCCTCATATTGTTTATATTTGCATACTTAGATACTTAAATCAAATGGCCCGGGTTCACATGACGCGTGGGCCCCGCCACATGAGTTTCCATTTTTCTCTATCCCTCGCTTCAGACATCCGCGATCTTCTTGGTTGACGTCGGTGGCTGCGTTTAAGAGTTCCAGATGCGGAAATCTTATCCACCTGATTTCTCGGGTGGTTCATCCGCTCCACGGCACACGACAGTTCATCTCGTTGGAGGTTTCCTCATGGACGTTTTGCTTCAT
Source organism: Cylicocyclus nassatus (assembly GCA_958299035.1). Taxonomy (NCBI): domain Eukaryota; kingdom Metazoa; phylum Nematoda; class Chromadorea; order Rhabditida; family Strongylidae; genus Cylicocyclus; species Cylicocyclus nassatus. The sequence goes on from CATQJL010000223.1 coordinate 79,517,968, forward strand.
AAAATCCACTCTGATGTCTTAGTGTCCATTCGTAGTTTGTTCTTTTCATGATGTGCGCGGCCCATCGATGCTTTGGTTTTTTTAAGAGCCTGAATCTCAGCGGTATCTCAGTGGATCGGTACGGCTAGAAAACATTCTGATAGTGCATTCCTTACTCTACAAAACCTATGAAATTGCGAAATCGCTACCTTCACATTCCAGATTTATTGGAGTTCAAATTATCAGCTGTCACTAAGCAACATAAAATCGCATAATTTTTGAAATTCTCGTTCTGGGCAGCCATAACTCAAGTCTACCTAGTTCTTTAGATCTCTGATAAAACAACATTTACCCTTCAAAATCTGTGAAGTCGCAGCTGCTAACATATTCAACCACCAGATTTATAACAGTGAAAATTTCTCATAATTTTTCATTGTTTTTTCGTTAAAAATTCTAGTTCTCGGCGGTTATGGCCTAGATCGACCTACTTTCTTCGCATTACGTTACAACAAAATTTACTTAGTAAAATAGGTAAAGTCTGCTGAGTTTTACCTACTTACTTATTTAGATACATAGATGACCCATCTTCATGTGGCGTGCGGGCCCAGCACAAGAGTTTCCATTTATCCCTTTCCCTCGCTTCAGATATCCACGATCTTCCTGGCTGACGTCGGTGGCTGCGTCCACGAATTCCAGGTGCGATAATCGTATCCAACTGATTCCTCAGCTGGTCCATTCGTTCCACGAACACGTCTGCCCATTTCGTTGATGGTCTTCCTCGAGGACGTTTGGCTTCGCGAGGAATCCACGCAGATGTTCTTCTTAATGTCCATCTGTCGTCCGTTCTTCTCATGATGTGATCGGCCCATCGGTGTTTTGCTTTCGCAACGTATTCTCTGGGTCACGAAAACGGGACATTTTTCTCCTATTCGTACTGCGAAGTCGATGTTGTTTGTGTTGGGTCGTCTCCAGAAGACGACGCTATAACGCTCTGTGAGCGGTCCTTAGAGCTTTCGACTAGACTACGGTGTCAGCCCAAGTCTCAGCTGCGTAACAGAGCGCGGGAATACCGGTTGTGTCGAGTGCACGAAGCTCCGGGTCCGTCAATTGGTCTCCATGTTCAGCGAGCGTACGAGATACACGCAAGAAGACGTTCTCCATATTAGGGGTGTCTTACTCCATTTCTGCATCTTTGCAAAGGGCATTCTTTATCAACTGGGTCTTCTCCAAATTATCCGCAAACCGACTTCTTCCCCACTTCGTTTAGTTCCTTCAGCATCGTCTCTGCTTCAGTGATAATACTCCAAAAGAGAACGATGTCGTCCGCAAAACAAAGGTTCGACAAGAATTTCCCAGTAACTCTTGTGCTCTCTCGTCCCAGACCAGTGATCTCATTACCCACTGCAAGACCGCGGTGAACAGCTTTTGCAAGGTTGTATCGCTTTGTCGGACCCCTTTTCCAAATTGATGGTCAGGGCACGATAGAATAGCCTCATGGTCGTTGTACACTCCTTATAGCAGTCGACTGACGTCCTCGCGTAAGCTGGGTCCTTTCCTTGATCGACTAGCGCAGACGGGATGGCGTCGGTTTCGACGCTTCAGAGGTTTTCTCGTAGTTGACGAAGATCGAGACGAAAGGGATTCGATACTCTCGGCAGACATTTATGACCCCTCTACTTCTATCACCCTCAAAACCGTCTGATTATAATTCATGCAGCTACACCCTTTGCGAAATCCAGTTTGTTCTTAGGTTGAACTTCATCCAGTGTCCTAAATAAGTGAGCGAGGATAACCTTCGTAAAAAGCTTGTACAGCACACTCAGCAAGCATAGGAAGGTAGTTGCGAACATCCTTCCAGTTTTTGAAAAGAAGGGCAGTTCTTGGCATTTTCTGCCGGTTGGGAACCTTTTCCCTTTGAAAGTAAGATGTCAAGTGCGACGCGAGAATCTCATGCAGACGTTGTTTTCGGCTCGCAGGAACTCGACGGAAAGATGGTCTGGTCCTGGAGCCATTGACGTCTTCATGGTCTGAATCGCGCTACGCAGTTTACCAGGTAGAATTCGTGGTGCACTTCTCCATTGGGAACAACGGGCATCGGCACGGGTGTTGATGAGCGGAAGGGGTTGATGTAAAAGTTTTTTGCGATAGATTCCATCCTATAGCGGGTAAATCAGGGGTCCCGTTTCCGGTCAATAGTCAGTGGTACATTATATTCACAGTGGTTCCTTCGGCACTTTTTATTACTTCGTCTTCCTTCGGTCGCTTCCTGTATCCTGGCTTGCAAATAGTCCGTGAGATTCTCTCGCCAAACTGTTCTGCAACTGGCGTTGGCTATTAGAAGCCTCGAGATGGGTTGCATTCGGATCCTGCTCAAAGATCTCCTTCTTTCTAGCAAATGCTTGGTCGTCTTCAAAATGCGTCCCAAGTTCTTCTCGAGAGTTACTGAGGCGCACTTTCCGCAGCTCGCAATTTTTTCAGAAGCCTGTCATAGTCTTACGTTACCTCGATGGACCAGTCACAACTTGATATAAGCTCTTCCAGCCTGTTACCTTACTTTCTTCTCGCGGCATTGTGAGAGAGCTTTTTTTAGCTCTCGACTGTATCTTTGCTCGAAGGAGGCGGTGGTAGGAGCCACTGCAGAGGGATGGGACTACTGAGACATCGAGCAAGCTCCACTTCAGCTGATGAGATTATGGCCGATCTCCGCGAGAGTCGTTTCATTAGGCGATTCCCTCTCCGGCGAGGTTCTTTCTTCATGAAGATTGAATTTTCATGAAAAAGTCGTGCGGTGGACAGAAGGCCAACGAGACCGTTGCCGATTTTCTTCCGAAGTCCATATCCAAACTTCTCAATCCTTATTCCTTTTCTAATGGCATCCTAGTTTTCGCAATGAAGTAGCCCACAAAGCTTGCAGAAGGACTTCTCTTTGCGGACGACCACCTCTACGTCTTTGTACAGGGTGCGGCAAAAGTCTGGGAGCCTAACTTTGCAGTATTGCAATTACATAGGTACTGGTGGTTTTGATTTCAATTTTATGCCACATGATGCTGCGGTCATCCTCTACAAAATACACTTTATCTAGCTGAAAATGGCTGCCATATGTTTTTGTAAGATTGGAAACTATCAAACTAGTACTTTTGCAGAGCGAGAGAGCCAGAAATTTCGATATTTACAACTTTTGCTATAACTAGAGATGCTGTTAACATTTTACAACGCTGCATTGCATACAATATAGAAGAGGCTTTGCGCTATCGAATCGTAGTTTTGCTTTTGCCAGGAGCGGTTCTTGCATAAACGGAAATAAAAGTTTGCGAATGTTACCTACGTGCCAGTGAAAATCCGTCTTCAGAACAAATTAAAAAGCTATAGAATGCTCAACAGGCACTGGAACCAAGGCTGTATTTTTTGCATACGTCTTCTAAATTAGAATCTATTGAAATTCGGCCATGGGAACACTTTTTATATTTCTTAAATGATATTTTTTATTTTTATTCGCGCAATTGTAGCCAAAATTCGGTATGCGACGTACACACGCTTTTAATAGAAAATCCAGTATTTTTATTTCTAAGCAATGCAAAAAATTCTTTTGGAAACATGTTGTACATAAAAGCTTGCTCTATCGCGCTGCATATTTGCCAAGGTAAAAGAAGCAGTTATTGTGAAGGCGTGGGGAGAATTCCATTACGACTACCTGCGTGCCTTGACAGATGGACTTGCCAAGATTTTATGGGGCTTGTGGAAGCCAAAAGAGGCAGTTCTGCAATTCACGAACAGGGCTGTATCTGCAATGGTTCGAATTATGTATGCGCCAAATTTTTCGTTTTTAGGTACTTCCCTTCTCGTTTTGTACGAAAAAGTACTAGGCTCCCAGACTTTTGCCGCACCCTGTAGAAAGCATCCAATTTTGAGTAAATTATTGGCTATAGTTTGGGTCATCTCACGTGCTGACTAAAAAGCACTCACTCTGCGTGGTGGAGCTCTCTAATCACGCTCAGGGGAAGTGGACGCAGATGGGGAGAGGGGAGGGGAGGGGAAAGAGAGGTGGAAGGGTGGTCCCTAACGGTCGTGTGCAATACCTCTTACCAAAGTCTGTTTTAGGTTACTCATATTTATGCGAGCCCATAAACACGTAATTTGGAAAACATTGGTGTTATTTCTAAGAGAAACCTGCAAAATTTTTCAGCATAACTTAGTCCGCGAAAATTATAACACCTTTTCTATCAATGCTGTAACATCAAACAAGCGCTACAGCTCTACTCGGTTCATTTGCTTTCTCTAAAAGGCGGTTATGGTTTTTTCTGTAAAAAGATTGCTAAATTGCGACTTGGTGTATCGAAGGTATGTGCAAGCAATACTGTAGGTTGTGAATAGTTTTTTTTAAAAATGGGTAGTAAATCCTCCACGTGCACCAGCTCACGGGTTGAAGAATGGATTTAAGGCTGAGATGTAGAGGCATCTACTACCTAAATTATCGAAGTGTGACAAGAGACTAATTTGTTCAGTCACTGCCTTCAGACACGTATAAGATCCCAACAAATGAAGGATTCCAACTTACGTAGTTCAGGAAGTGACATCTCTTTAAGTCTTCTAAGCACGCACAAAACTGCCCTAAAAATTAAACTTGCTATTAACTTGGCTATAATTGAAAATTTATGCAAACGGACGTTAAAGGAATATAGCCCGATTTACTTTCCCATAAATATTCAGTCAATGCTTGCTGAAGAAATAACAATGGTTTATCTGCGAAAAAAAAATTCTGGCACGTACTTTCATCCAATCCATGCTATGCAGAGAATGAAACTCCTTTTTCCTTCTGCACATCAAAACGAAACCGTAATTTGTTGTTTTATCCAATTTACCCAATATGCAGGAATTATTCTACAAGTCCAAAATTTTAGAAGTTTTTATTCTAAACCTGATAGAAAAAAACCCACTTTTTCAGGACTTTTATTTATTATGTATCTGACTCGTACACTTATGTTGACGCTATCGGGACAATGGCAGCATTCTCTATTAAGCCTCAAGACTGTAAACTCAAAAATCACTTCAATTTTCTCGCCGTCCTTTTTTGCCTGAATATTGAGTATATAGCTGAAAAGAATGCTGGTATTTTGGTACGCCGTGAGTTAAGGTATCCAGTAGCTAGAATATGGCATTACACAAAAGCAAGTATGTCATATGGAAATTCGACTTGGTCGTACTAATTACATTGAGATCTGAAACATTCCTTTCAGCCCTCGATACATAGAGCCACATACTCTGGTAACCTTCACTTTGAGGGCTATGAGGGGACACAACCTTCACCTGGGAAAAAAACAGAAGTTATCCGGGGCCAAGCCCCGGTTGTTATAATCCTAACTATATCGGAAGAATGTGAATGAACCAAATATAGGAAAGAATATCTGAAGAATGTCTCAGCGAAACCGAGAAATTGCTTTTTTTAAAGCCTTTTTTACGCTGAAAAGAGAATATCTGTGAAAATTTCCTCAGAATTCAGGACAACGTTCCTCATTTAGCCTCCTACTTGACCAAAAATGAGTTTCAAAAGTTCGGAAAGCTGTTGTAGTTGAATTAAAATGAGAAACTGCGCTTAATTGTGCGCAGAGAGTCGCGCACGAAAATGCTGGTCTATCTCGTTAGTATGTGACTTTCAAAGCTTGGGACGTTGTCAGCTCTCCTCGTCGTGTCATGACGGTCAGAATGATATATAATGTTGCAGGGTTTCGTTGAGACCCCGCGGAGATCTACGACCAGAGCCAAATGCCCCGTCGGCTCTGGTCTGTCTCCGCTGCTCGTCTGCGTCTCCTCGCGCTGCGCGCTACCTCGCTACCCCAAACGCGGGGCGCGGGGCATTTGGCTCTGGTACCCTTTTCTTCGCTGTTTCGTACCCAATTTTAGCAAGCTATATATCATTTTGAAGCTCTTGATCTATGTTTTCACGCTGACAACGTCCCAAAATCACATTTCTTGATTTGGACGAGAAATCCGGCAAAAACCTTGTTTTCGAAAATCTCTTGTTTTTCTTTTAGTTTACCTCTTTTTATCCGGTTTTTTCGTGCATTCTATAGATCTTGCTTCTGTTCATAATGCAGACAACCACCCAGCCTTTATCTCTTCGATTATTGTGGATTTTTTTGCGAAAAATCGTAAAAAGTGCGTTTTTCTTTCCTTGTTCTGTTTCAATGCCTTCGCATCGATTTTTTTCCAGATTGGGCGATTGTTGCTCAGAACAATAAGCGCAACAATCCAGACAACGTCCCAGGAAACAGGAACGTCAATGCGGGGGTAAAAATTCAAAGGACGCATCAAAAATCAAAACCCCGTGTTGCGAATTGCTGGTCCTGAAGCGAAAACTTGCACTTTGAAAAGCCGCCAAATGAAAGATTTCAGGCCTCATTGCAGCGTTTTTATCCCATTTTCAGCAGTTTCTTTTGCTTTTTGTATCTGTTTTATGTCATTTTCTCTTCTTTGATCATCTTTAAACAACCTTCACTATTTATGACGTCAGATGTTCAAACAACCTTCACTTTTGACGCCCTGTCTCTAGACTATCGAAGGTATGCTTTCAGCTCAATGAAGTTTAAGACTAATTCATGCAGATAGTGTCGAGAAATTTGCAGCTGCAGCGTAGCAGTTTGGGTCTTTGACCAATGGGTTTTTCTGCTTAACCACTAAAATCGTCGGAGTTTATAAGCTTAGATTATCCTACTTCACATTCGCAAAAACAATGTCTTTCCAATTTACATACATATAAAGCGAAAAAATTGTACATATCCTTTGTTTCAAGTGGCTTGGCTTCGGAAAGGCAGAGCTTTGTGGGTGTATGTCAAGAGGCGCGATTTTTATTGCCAGCTGGACACCAAATAGCACATAATATGTGTTTTACAACTTTTTAAAAGTATATGAATTTTTAAAAAAAAGACATCAGATAGGAAAAATCAAAAACAGCAAGTTTTGTGGTCAAAAACCCATGAAAACGTGTGTAAGAACAAATTTGTAGATATTTCAGTCCGTTTTATAGCAAAAACCATCAAACTCAGCAAGTGGTAACCTTAGACAGGTGGTAAGCCAACGCACCTTATCTGGGAATTTTTAGAGACTCGCATAGCACTAAACCGTGGTTTTGAGCTGGTGACAGCCGGAGAAATCGTGTCTCTTGACCGCCTCCCGAGCTCTGTAACCAAATCAACGCCCCTCGCGCCCGCGACGCACCTGCGTCTCTCTCGCGCGAGTGCTCTTTGATCATTACCTAACCTTAATTAGGTCACAAAGCCCCGCCTTTTCGAAGCCAAGCCAGTTGAATCAAATGGTAAGTATGTGGCCTATAGACGTCGCTCTACGTAAACAATTGAGCTGAAACTTTGCAGACATATGTTTCGAGCCCGGAGAAAGAAATAGTCTATTTTATGAGGAATTTGTTATGTTCTTCCATCGCTTCATTGATTATTCATTTCAACAGTGAAAGCCTATCATGTTCTAGCCAAGAACCATGACTTATAATAACGGGCTAAGGGTTGTTTGCGCGTTCTCGTGTGTGTGCGTCTGAATATCTGTCTGCCACGAAATTTATGGAGCAAGTTCCAGCAAAGGCCTTGAGCTAGAATTTTGGCCATAGCACCCTTTCAGCATGTAGATCAACTGTGCAAAAGCACAAGCCGATCCGATAGGCATAAATCTTGGGAAAGTGTGCGCCAAATGACTCCATGCGGCTTTTAGTCTGCAAAGCTGGGCCTGAATGCAGACTTTTTACAGAATTACAAAGTTCTGTTCATGTAGTCTTTAAGCCATTGACTTTAACTTGAAAAGTGATAAACATCGCATTCTTTGGCAAGAACGGCACAAAAAAGGATGATTGCATTGATCGTTTGGTGGAGGCGTTACTTAAGGATTCAGAATGACTTTGTTCAGAGAGTTAGCTCTCGGTAGTCGTTGCCATCATAGCAACTATCAAGCCAACATGAATTCGGTTATCAGTTATTTGCTATTTCTCGGCACGGAGAATTCCTCCATTCAGAATCTCCGGTCTTACATGAAAAAGCTTCAAGAATGAGTAATGTTTACCAACTGTTTGTGATGACCAGCATTGCGCGGTGAGTTCCACAGCCATCATTGAATAAGCAAGCCTCTGCGAAGCAGAGGTGACGCACTGGTCATTAAATAAACATGGGAAAGGCGCAGATGGTGGAACCAGTGCGAGCCTCTGCGAAGCAGAGTTGACGCACTGATTTTCTTATAGTCACGTAATCGGGGTCGGTGAAGCTCATTCTATTTTTACAATTAGGATTCAAGGATGCTGTGAATCGAAGTGAAGTTGGTCTCGAGGTGAGTCATAACGTGAATAGAGGGGATGGTCTCGCAGTACAGTAACTATGCTGGGCTGAACCAGGAAAGCTAGCTAGTAAGTTCTAAATCAAGTGCGGCTTGAAACTTAGCTGAATTAAAATTACCAATTGACGGCGAAGCTTACAGTCGTCCCCAAGCAGCATGATAAAGACCGCCGGATCTTGCCATTGACCGCCGGATCTTGCCATTGACCGCCGGATCTTGCCATTGACCGCCGGATCTTGCCGATTGACCGCCGGATCTTGCTATTGACCGCCGGATCTTGCCATTGACCACCGGATCTTGCCACTGGACGGCCGTTCTACATCGCCCTGCTGCTGCTCCATCCTCGGCCGCTACCTCCCCCACTCCTCAACCTCCACCTGCCTCCTCCCTACACCTTTGGCCTTTGTTTTGACTTCTGAGGCCACGACGCTCGCTCAAGCTCCCTCAACCCTCCTGCTTCGACTTCCACCGGCCAATATCCTGTTTTGGACTGCCGACTCCAATTTTAAGACCTACGCTGGAGCCCTTCTTCAATCGAGCGTGATCGATCGAGGCTGTTTGCTGCTCGATTTACGCCATCATATCAACCACGCCTCCCCCTTACACCTTCGTGTGCCCTCCACCTCCACGCCTCCTCGTCCCACGTCTTCCTCGAATGGCGCCGAAGAGAAGCAGATGTGATGAAGCCGACGCATGCTCCACGTGGGTCAAGGATATGCTTACGAAATGGGAAGAATATTTAGAAAGGTTTAATCGGATTTTTGCGTTGTTGATGAAGATGCAGGAAACCCAGCAATTTCTGTGCTCTACTGTAAAGGAATTAGATGCACGCGTCTCCAATTTTGACAAAACTCTAAACGATGCCGTTTATAGCGCTCTTGCGAAATTCAACTCGGATTCCAGGATAGTCAAAGAAAAGGAGTGCAGAATTACCTGGGTCGGGATCGAAGAGAAGGGGACACCGCAAGCGACCGCTGCGTTCGATCGGGAAGCAATAAAAGAAGTAATTGATGCATCTGGGGATGACGAGCTGGTCGCGGAATGGACCAACCGCAGGATCGACGTCGTGTTTCCCTGAGGTACGAACAAAGAAGTCTTCGCGCCCCCGTATCATTAAAATCACTACTTCGAACCCACAAATAAGGGATAATCTTCCAAACCAGATGAAAAGGGCAAGGCTTTCTTTAACCAAGCAATTTTCGCATTCTTATGCGCGTAGGGATTACACTTTTGAAGAGCTTGAATTTGACAGAGCCTTGCGAAGAAAAGCCGGACTTCTGAACCGCCAAGAAGGGAAACTCCTTTATGTTGTACGGGATTTGCGGATACACAAATTAAAAAATCCGCGCGCACTGGCAAGTTCTGGTAATTTTCTGAGTGGCACTCACCAAAATGTAATCGCGGAAAATCTCAGTGCTTGCAGTTCTCCTTCACGATCAGGTGTCAGCTACTCGCCCAGCCACAACCACCAACGGGACAGAGTCAAGATGAGACGATCCCGTGTTCCTTGATCCATTCGAGGGACAGCGCCCTCTGCCCCTCGAATGGATCAGGGAACACGGGATCGCCTTCATCGCTAGGATATGGTGGTAAGTGGCATGCGCCCACGCAATACTTCTACCAGATTTTTATTGTCAAATTGCCTTTTTTCAAATCGCCTTTTGTTATTTAATGCACGTTCTATCACCAACAAAATCCCCGATCTTGAGCTTCTCTTTAATAGTCGTCCTTTTTGTGTAGTTATTACTGAAACTTGGTGTAAGCCTCAAATTTTACATGATGCCACCCTCAGTTTTTCAAATAATTACTGTGTTTATCGTTGTGATCGTGAAGGAAAACGTCCTGGGGGTAGGGTAGCTGCACTTTTTGCGTCCTGTCTGAAGCATTCGCTTCTAGAAACAAGAAATTTTATCGAATTCTGTCAATGTTTGGTCACTCAAGTTACGTTTGCTAGCAGTGATATAAATGTCATAGCTGTCTATAGAAGTCCGTCATGTAGTCAAGATGCACTTTGCGACTTACTTGATTTTCTCGGTCAGTTTATGGTTGAGCCACGATGTAGAACCATTGTCTTGGGAGATTTCAATTTCCCACTTATAGACTGGGACAATATGGCCACCAGAGACAATATGTCAACAAACTCAGCTGCCAGATTTCTTGATTTCTGTTTGGCGCAAGGCCTCTGCCAGCTTGTAACTACTCCCACCCATGGGCTCAATGTTCTTGATCTGGTTCTAGTTGACGACCCAGCTATCGTTGATTGTGTCAGTGTTATGCCGCCGTTTAGTACTTCAGACCATAATATGGTCTGCCTGGAAGTTACCAGAAATTACTTTGATCTTGAGCCCAAAGGCGATTTCCTTGATTTCCAGAATGCAAATTACACTAAGATTGTGCATGAATTTAGTTCGTATAATTGGCATCAGATCTTTGATTGTTGTTCAAGTTCAGACGAATGCTATGGGCATTTCGTTTCTATCTGCCATCTACTTATACGTAAGTATGTCCACTTCGCAGAAAGCATGGCACATATGTTAAATACCTGATAAATTGCTTAGGCTTAGTAAGAGAGTGGCTTATCTTTATCACTGTCGAGCCTCACTGGGTATGCATAAGTACAGCTCGTTGGCTCGTAAACTCAAGCGGGAAGTAGCCCGCTGGAGGAGCGCCAGCGAAAGCAGAATTGCTAGTTCGGGACACTACAGAGAATTTTACAGGTACTGTAACCACAAGCTGAAACTTTCGGATCGTATACCTAATCTCAGGGAAGGTGACAACATCTTACGTGATGACATGCAAAAAGCAAACCATTTCGCAGATTACTTTGAGAAGGTTTACATAAGAGTCATTCCCCCACTTTCGTGACACTGGTCCCTGAAACTGATAAAGTACTTGACTGGGTCGCTATCACTACCGAAGTGGTTTACAATAAGCTTCGCAAATTGCCAAAAAAGGAACTCCACCTCTCCAGATGGGATACCGTACATTTTCCTAAAAAATGCCGCTCTGGGACTAGCTTCCCCCCTACCATATTGTTCAACAGATTCCTCTTGAGGGGTGAGGTTCCGCAAATTTGGAAGCTTGGGCTTGTTAAGCCCATCCACAAGAAGGGGCTCAAAACATCCGTTGGCAACTACCGCCCAATTGTTTGACTTGCTCAGTATGTAAAGTTTTGGAAAGAATACTGTGTGAGGGTATTATCAAATTTTTGAGCCAAAATAAGCTACTTACCAAGGCGCAAAATGGTTTTCTTAGCAAGAGATCAACTATGTCTGCTCTCATGTCTTCGGTCCCGCTTTGGCATAGAGAAGTGGATCGATGCCGATATGTCTCTGTATGCTTTGTAGACTACAGCAAAGCCTTTGACTCCATTTCTATACCGCTGCTTCTTGTTAAACTCCAAGCCTATGGCATCCAAGGCTCGTTGCTAAAATTTTTGAACTCCTTTCTCATTGGTAGACAACAATCAGTTACCAACAACGCCGTTAATTCACGGGTTTACAATAACACGAGCGGTGTACCTCAAGGGTCGGTTCTCGGCCCTTTGCTGTTTCTCGTATACATAAATGACCTTCCTAGCGCTCTCCCAGTGGGCACCTTCTGTTCCATCTATGCTGATGATTCCAAAATCTACACCATAAATGATGCCGCTCTCTTACAAGAAGCCATAAATGCACTTGCTGCATGATCGTCAACATGGCAGCTAACTATTTTCAAGGAGAAGACCTGTGTTTTAACTTCCGCAGAAACCACCCCATAGTTGAATTCACGCTTGAAGGGTCCATCTTACATCGTACCCGTTCAATTCGTGATTTGGGTGTTGAGTATACTGACAGCTTCGACTTCCACGCGTACATTTCAGAGATCGTCTCAAGGGCTAAATGCCGATCAAATCATATCCTCAAAGCATTTAGCAGTCGAGATCCCATACTGCTTTTCAAACTGTTTTTTGCCTACGTTAGACCTTTACTCGAATATTGCTCTACTCTGTGGTCTCCTCAAGACAGAGCACAGATTGAAGCTATAGAGAAAGTCCAGAAGTGCTTTACTTATAGAATTTTCGCCAGAAAAGGCATATTTGAACTGTCTTATCTCGGCAGGATCAAAAAATTGCATACCCTTACACTGGAAGACAGAAGAATTCTTGCGGATTTTGCATTCATCTACAAGCTCAGCAACGAACTTGACTTCAACCTTTTTGACATTTTTGAAGAACCACAGCGAGTAAATGTAACAAGAGGCCATCCGTTCAAAATTAAAGTCGATAAAGCCAGACTTTCTTCTTATAAGCAAAGCTTCATTGGACGTGTGCAGATGCCCTGGAATGGTCTGGACCCCCAGCTTTTGAAGTGTTCTTCATTGTTCATCTTTCTGCTCTCATTTGCTTGAGTACCTTCACTCTCGTAACATGTTGGTATCATCTTAAGATCCCTTTAACCTATAATCTGTTTACTTGTTTTTTTTTTCATGAGCTTTTTGTTATATTGTTCTCATTCGGTAAATCGTTGCGTTTTTGAGTTGTCTTTCGTACCTGTCTTATTTGTTTACTAAATAAATAATCAATCAATAAAGAATTAATAACGACGCCGTCAAACCACAACTGTTCGGATATTTTCGGAGGCAAATTTTTTGCAAATATTAGGCCGTAAACTAAGTTTTGCAACTGGTTTCATAACTTCACTCTCTTTGGGTGTGGCGCACTCAAACTTTGGCTATATGTAGATCTCAATGTGTGCTACAAGTGCGCACGAACTGCCTAAATTTTAAACACGAAATAGAAAAGTTTCAGGCATTTTTCGAAAACTAGTGAAATTTGAGAATTTTTGGGGTTTTAAGCTAAAATGAAGCCTTTAGCAGCATAGACCATGCGCAGTAATCCGAATCGTCTACAAATTATTGCTGGAGGTTGCATCCTTTGGCCTATTAAGAAAGAAACAAAATTTAGGGGCATGTCGAGATTTGGCGTCCTCACAAAGTCGAACGAGTCGATGTACGCAAGAGCTGCTGGGGACGACCGTCAATGACCAAAGAGTCCGAAGCTCAAATTCCGCCGAGACTTTACATAGTAAGCTTATTTGACCTGCCGAACGCGAATATCGTATTCATTTGCTATACCAATGCCTCTTTCCTTGTTTAGGGTGAGACCCTGTATTGTAAACCTAAGTAACCTTACGAAAAAGCCCTTATCACGCAATTTCACTATCGTTTTCGTCATCACAGCATGCCGGATAACACTCCTATGCCAAGTTTCAGCCAAATCCGTCAAACTTTGAATTTTTCCCCTTCATACCATATACCTACCATAACCGTCATTGTGACGTCATTTGGCAGAATAGCAGCTGCACTTGTAGCTAACGTAATAACCTACACAACTACACAATGGCAAAATTTGGATGCCTCATGTTGGGAGGGAGTGAAGTTATGAATTCAGTTGCAAAACTTAGTTTACAGCCTAATACAAACAAATTACTCACTATTTTATTGTTTCTAGATGCAAAAGACTGTGTTTTCTGCTTTGAATCTTTCGAGCTAAAAGTAATCACAAAATGAATTTTTATGAGAAGATGGCGGCAAAACAGTAATTGAAGTAGACTGATAATCTCTCAAGCTTCTTTAATCAGCTCTTCCAATTTTGCAACTGTAGGTGCGTTTAAGTCCTCTCTTGCGCTTTTGCGGGCAGTGAGCGCTTCCGCCTTTTTTGCAATCTTGAACGAGGAAAGGTTTTTGCGCGCACACATATTCACGAAGCCCTTCTTTCACTATGGCTGCTGCACAAAAGCCTTCTTCATGTGAGGCATTCCAATCGTGCTTTGGTGTTGATATTTCCAAATGTCCCGCCTGGTCTCCTGCAGCTCCTCACGCGCATACCTGATTGATTGTGTCAACGTTATATGCTTTCTTTGAAGATTCACCCATGCATGTCGAGTTCATCCTTAGGAGAAATTTGCAACTGTGATTTGTCAGCTATTTTAGCTCCCTCTACATATTGCGGTTCTCGGAAACTTATCCCACTCGGAACAGCCGTTCTAGGAGATCAACGACCAATAGCCCTCTGAAACAAAAAAACTCTGCCTAGAGATCCTCCCTTCCTGTTCGCCGAGGGTCTCTAGCGGATTCATCCGTCCCGGGTTGAGTTCAGCCAAGCCCTAATGTCTTTTTTCTTCCTATACTGCGTCCGGGTAAGGGAAGAGGAACTCGTTAAAGACATCTTCACTTTTTGAAAAATGAGAACGATTTGGTCCTTCCAACAAAGAAACTATGATCTTTTTCTTTGAAACTCTGGAGTGGTAGTAATTTGGTCGAAACCAACGAATGATGTGATGTTCAATCATGATTACATCGTAGTTAGCATGATCATCTTATTACGGTCGTTCAGTTCAATCGCTCGTACAAAATCATGAAACAAGCAAGTAAGCAACATGCCACCAAGATTGTTCCACTCAGACAATCAAATGCTCTCAGCCGGCAGCCACAAAGCCACCGCCTAGACCCACCAAAAGCGCGGTGGCCTCATCGCCTCACTGTCGCTTCCCGCTGAGAGCTTTGTCGGAGTTTTGTCGGAGCTTGTCGGAGCGGGCTCAGCGGGCAGCGAGCCCGCTCCGACAAGCTCCGACAAAGCTCCGACAAAGCTCTCAGCGGGAAGCGACAGTGGCTGCGATAAGGCAACGACGCTTTTGGTGGGGCCCGCTGAGAGCCTGTGATTGTCTGAGCATGAGTGTTTCATTCTGAACCAAACTACGAAGTCTCCCGCAGGTTATCATCATTGTTTTGTTAGCAGATAGAGTAATGGAAATAGAGTTCATTTTATGATACGCAGACATGAAACCATCATATCATCGTTTAAAATGAAAAAATACTCCTGACCACATTTTCGTTTGAAACCAAGATGTTGTGGTTTCACACGCTGAGAGGAGTGAGGATGATCATTATGAAAGTTACCATGAGAAGGCTCATTTATTTACAGTTTAGATAAGATTGTGGAAGAAAGCAAAGATAAAGACCGAACTGCAAATTTGGTACAGTGCAATGAATGCGGTCAAACATGAGATTGAATAGAAGTTCAATCCCCTTCAATGGCACCGCTTTGCTAAATCCAAAATTGTGCAAAAACTCGCCCATCTCTATCATTTCCAATTGGTTGACTCGTGGTTTCATGAAAAAGATGATGTAAAGCTGCTTATCTCGTGTTATGAAAACCTAGTCGAAATGATGGTTTCGGCCAAATTACTACCCCTCCTGGTGTTATTAGAAATTTTTGGCACACTTCTGTGTACAACATGAATGAATGAATGAAAACAACTTACGCTTAATGGAGGTTTATCGTATATATGCCACGTGCACAAATACAAAGGCATTAAGCAGAAAAGTATTGTAGGTATCCGGCAGTACATGACTGCGCAATGTGCACATATACCAAAATGAGAAATACCAGTCTCGCTATGTTATGATTACAAGCAATATGATTGTAAATAAGCATTCGTCAAAGTTTTTCATTCGTAAATGCTTCCCCTAGCAACTTGTCATTGAAATACTTCCAAAAATACCGTCGAGTCATTAACCGGATGGACTGGCCCTAGATTGCGGAGCGGGAGACGGCCCTTCTCAGACATTCGCCATTGAGTCCCGCAGGAGATCCGCCCACAAAATAGGTAGTCGCACCAAAATCCGGTGCACCGGCGGGAGTCATCATTTTAGTTTTGTCCCGATTTTGGTGCGATTTTGTCCCGAAGCGCAGAAGCATGTCTGAACGAGTACAATTTAAAATTACTAAGTTCATTTTGTATTTCTGCCGAAAGGTTAGTTTCATTTTCAAATCACCTTCCGAGGAAGCTCCGCTCTTATTTGTTCAGTCACACATAAGCCAGGCCTATCATTTGCTGCATATTAGGTAAGTGCAGGTTTTTTGCAAGTAGAGATTGCAATGCCCAAATTCCAACAGTGTTGAGTTCATGTTTACGACGTACAGTATTTGGCCAAGTCCATCGGCCGAAATATAAGATGCCTTAAACAAACAGACTGTGAACTTGTTGATTGGCTTTGTTTTCGCTGCATTTTCCTAGAACTAGTATCAGGACGAAAAAATCATAATTCTTTCTTAAACACTATCCTCTTTTCCCTATAAAAACTTCAAAATTACTTCTTACGATGAATCCCTATTCGTTGATGTTATTTCAAAGGCGAATCTACGTGTAATATGTATTTTGCAAAGTACCCCATCTCTACTTTCGTTAGGCACACTTTAGCGACTAAATTCTGAAATCATAACTAGAAAAAACACGGTATTTTCTTTTTGCTAGTACATCTAAAAAAACGGCTAAAACAAAGGCCTTTCAAGAAGATTTAGGCTCTGTTTTTCTAGAGCATCTTATATTTCGGCCGATGGAGGTTGTCCAAATACTGTACGTTCACGTCAGCCCCTCATGCTGGCTTTTTGAATGTGGAAAACTTTTTAAAACATCGTGCTTTTCAGTAGTTCATTGGTATTAAATTAAGTCTTTGCGTCATAACATCACGTTTATGTTTTCTCTTATTACTGTTGCGGCTTGTAGAAGCCGTCCTTCACGTTGTCATTCACCCAACCCTTACATCGAGCTACATCTCTCAATTTACATGATGCTTCTATTTGATCACAGTGATGAGAAGTTATAAGGTTGTTTATAAAGAGATGCTCATTACTTATAAACAACCTAAAAATTAAGGAAAGAAAGAAACTAACAGTAAACACAACAAAATCTTGCTGCGACAGTGTACATGACAGGTACACTGTGTACACCCTGTACATGGCCATGTACACAGTGATGACCACATGCCGCGCAAGGGTCATGAACATTCTTGTACAATCACGTGAATCAGCATTCCCGGCGCATTTACTGATATAGATTTTATCATAAGAGTTCAGTTCGCCAGGAATTCTTACATTGTGAGAAAATCATTTATGTTAGTAGTAATTCCAGAATTTGCAATGGATGAAAGCAAAATTAGACATTATAGAAAAACAAAACATGTCCTGAATGGTAGGCCGGCGACCTTTTGAAAAGATTTGATTTACTTCTATAAAGTAATTTTTAGAGGAGCTCCAGCATCTTTCGTAGAAGCGAATCCGTTCACATTTGGGAACGGATATCTCCGAAATAGCTCTATCCACATCTGAGAATGCTGGAAATAGTAGAGATGACAGCCCTGTGCACACCCACCATTTGACAAGCATGGATGTTTTCCACGATTCCTCACAACGCCCTTCACATGCAAATGATACACATTCTCAGCCTCCAGAGCGGGCATTACCTCTTGTCGAGAAGAACGAGGCGCTCATCTACATGGCCAACTTTTCATTGCATTTTGGCGTAACAGATGCAATGGGGAGTTATCTGGATGACCTCCTTGAAATAAGGAGCAAATGAATACCATCGCAGGATTGTCTTTGACAGTAAGCGTGATTTCACAGGGTTCAAGAATAAGAATTGGCGTGTTTGCAGGTGAACGCCCTTTTATCGAAGTTGAGAGAACAAGATAGGGAGTTGAGGAGGACTAATTTCCACGTTGCGAAGAATAAGGAGGATACGTTGCCAAAGGGTTATTCATTGCAGGGAAAAAATATATCCAGGGTCTGGCATCTTGAAAGTGCACCTCCCTTCAAGGTCATTTGGAGATTACTCTCAGTCTATAAGGAAGAAAGTATTGATTTTAAGAGATGAATATGATCGAAGTTATGGAGAAGTGGCAAAGACCAAAACGCGCTCACAAGCATGACCATTTCCTGTTGGTACTCGACTTTTTGAGGCACTTCTTTCTGCATGTAAGCGACAAATAGATGAAGATGATAAGGTTGTCTTGTAATCACCGTTTAGGCCTGCGAACCTCAACGGAAATTCAAAAATACGCTTGTAGACAAAGTGGGAAGAAGGGAAAATTTGATCATCTCAAAGACCTCCCAGAAGAATTGGTCGATTTTTAATAAGTGGGTCAATGTGTATCCAAGTACATTACTTTAAATAACTGATTTAGGTTTCGTCCTTGACGCCCTCGGCCTGTACCGTGGCGAACTTCTGCGGACGCCAGACGAGCATAAGCGGAATCCAAATAGGTATGTGTGTCTTCGCAAGGTCTTTATGTGCACTAGAATTTAGGTGGTGGTTGTCCTTAGAAGAAGATGACGACGGTCGCGAAAAGCTTTTCAATGTCCTTCCAGAGAAAAGAGTTGTATGGAGCGGTAAAGCAAGAATAGCAATAGGGAGAGCCTTGTGAGTTTTCTTATACGGAAGAAGCGATACTTCTGAACTATAGTTTTACAGGGCAGACATTCGAACATATCATTTTGACCCTGAAAGATCCGCTCTTCTTCCACCAAAGGTGATTCATTTGTTTTATGTGATCGTGGTTCAATAATTTTCGTTTTTTCAGAAAAAGCGTTTCGTTATCGAAGACCCCGAAGGCAACGGTACCAGTATCACTAAGGAAGACCTGGTAATTCGGAAAACCGAATGCGTAGAAGATGACGTCGATGACCTCTAGGAAGCCTGATGCTTTGTCTACATTTTTTGTTGTAGTTGTTCGTAACCTTGTGTCGTAATTGTGGTGCTTCAAATATGTAGTATTTGTTTATAAATTTGTTGATTTTTGACTGGGTTTTACGAGCAGAAAAATAACTGGCGTGAGAAATGAGACACGAAGAGACGAAGGATTCAAAGTAAGTGAAAAGAGAGGCGTGAGAGAAGACCAGAGGACGCAAAAACCTATTAACAAGGGCGTAGGCCGCCTGCTCTGAATGCGATCGGGACAAAATGGTGTCTCCCGCAGGTGTCCCGATTTTGTCCGGATTTTGTCGCGCAGTTTTGTCCCGAAACAAAATCAGGTGTCCTGATTTTGTCCCGACACCGATTTCGGGAGTCGCGCAGGCATTCCGTGACGACACCTCATTTTATCCTGCGGGACTCAATGGCGAATGTCTGAGTTCTGAACCCACCGTTCACTACAGTAATCAAAAACTGGGTCGCGAGCGCCTGCGATGCGTTCGGCGCGGACGGGTGTTCTGCCGCGTCTCGCCATTTTCGAAAATTCTTACCGTTTGATGTCGAGGTCGTGAAATCGTTGGAGCTTCGGACGAAGGAACCGAAGCACCTCTGCTACATCATTAAAACCGTGCATGAAACAGTAACTTGCAGCAACTCGGATTTTCGCCGTATTTTATGTTATTGAACATTTTTAGAGGCAATACATCATGCTGGACATTTGTCACGCTTTATTCTCTTATCTGATACAAGGAAAAAGTCTTGGCTTATTATTTGCTTGCAGGGAAAGTGTTTCTCTAATCATAGTGGCCTTCCTAAAAAAATTTAATATAGAGTTCGGAAGATCTTTGAAAGCTAACTCCACATCTTTCTTCGCTATCTGCTGTGCGTCTCTGACAAGAGTAATGAACGTTTTGTGAACCGAGAGACTAAATACGCAACTAAAGTTATTCAAACTGCTCGAATGAGCCAATGTTGGGTAGGAAAGCACTTCATGCACTGCGTATTTTCTGTATAGCAAGCCCACATTCATTACTGCTCTAGGCTGCAGGGACCGTAGCGAGCATATTCAGCTTAAAGACTCATTCTTCGCACCTGATAACACTCATTACTCGGCGTCCAGCAAACACACGAAGATAGATTTGAAATCCGTTTGATCCTCCCCAAGTTGATGTAGAGCTCATCCGAAAATGCCACTACAAAAAACACTTTCCGTGTTGGCAGAGAATGGAAAAGTACAAGCGGAAACACCTCCTAGTTCTCGTTTTTGTTTTGCTCAAATGACACTAAAAGTAAAACATAAACTATGAACACTAGAAATCAACTTCAATGGTGATTAAAGCGTTAGTTATGTTTTGAAATCGATGAAATGCTCGGCTGATGCTCAGCGTTATGAGCACTCTTTCCTACACAGACATTCGTTTGCAAGAAGTTTTGCATGAATAAAAATTGGATGGAAACCCAAATGCAGCTTATATCAAAACACGGAAGTGTGCGATACCGCAAAAAAAAGTTGAGGAAGAAACAAAAACACATTCTCATTTTGCACTATAATTGTCCCTTGCGTTGTAAGAACTTGTTGTACATGAATGCAGTAGGTAAAGGTTTATTGAAACCAGCAAAAACAGCCAAAGCGCCAACGACAAGAAAGAAAGTAAAGACAAAAACGATCGGCAACTGTGCGAACGAAGTGAGGAAAACTACTTGTTTGGGAAAAGTACGAAGAATAAACAACTGACAGATTGAAACT
Source organism: Cylicocyclus nassatus (assembly GCA_958299035.1). NCBI lineage: Eukaryota > Metazoa > Nematoda > Chromadorea > Rhabditida > Strongylidae > Cylicocyclus > Cylicocyclus nassatus. Next base: position 79,538,533 of record CATQJL010000223.1, read on the forward strand.
ACATAATAATGGGCTAGAACACTAAAAGTTAAAGTCATATTCAAATATTTTGCACAGAAAACCGTTTTGAGCAGGATGGTACGTAAGCTCAGTCCTAGGAAAACAACCTAAAAAAGACGAAATAAAACAAGGGCAAGTCTAAAAACACGAAGATGTATCACTTACCTAAAGTACTTAACAGGATAAAAGCAGATTCCAAACCATGCCACCCTAAATATGTAGAATAGAAGATGTTAGTACATGACAATGACAAAAATGAAAGTTAACAAAGTATATATACACTCACCGGCGATCCTCCTGACAAAAAACCTCTGCTCTTTGAGCCCTCTTGAGTTCCCTGAAAAGAAGCAAGAAGATGCAGTGATGTATCTCGAGAGAGAGAGAGAAAAAAAGATCAATGCAAAGAGGAACATGATGAAAAACAAAGAAACAAAAACAAAAGCATCGTTGATAATCCAAGCGGGAAGGAGCAAGCGTACAACTCGCCCACTTCCGCAGCGCGCCTTGCCAGGTCAAGCGCTCGCCTCAACAAAGCAGCCAATCAGCGCTCGACCTCTTCAACGCGCTGCCCTATCACAGATATCGCGATTAGAGCGGGTTCAGAAGGGCCTACACCCTTGCGGAGCATGTTATAGGAATGTCGCAGATTTCCCGAAATTCCCGGTACTTCGCGACATTTTCGGAATTTCGCTGAAATTCCGATATTTTGCGCAACTCCCGGATTTTCGCAAAAACCCGCATTGCATGTAACAGATCTGTTCTGGAATTGCACATATACGCGTCAGTTCCTCCACTAGTAGACTATAGAACGTAAGTACTTAAAGCTCGATTTTGAGAAGAATCAGATTTTGAAGGCAATGAATTTTTTGTTACATCAAAATTTTAGCCTTTGAATTTCTTTTAAGCGGAAGCATTGGCATATTTTCACAATGTCTAAGAGCAATTCTTACAGTGAACTGTAGTTCAGCGCACAGACCCAATTGCGCTTAAGCGTTTCGTCCTCGGGTGTCAATCAACCCTTTTTGAGGAATCAAGACTTTGTCTTGAAATGGGAGAGTGTTCTGCACCATTGCACCATTATGATTTTTTGAAGACTCGCAAAATATATTGCAGCAAGTCACTAAAGCTGTCAACTTTGTGCTCTCGCCCTGCTCGCCTTCCGATGGGTCGCTATTCTTTACTGGATGTTGTCTCAGGAGCTATAAAATTGCGCAAGTAACCCTTTCACACGCAAACGATAGAATTCTTAGTTTGTGTGAAATTTCAGAATATTTTTTATTTACATTCTTTCTTAGGCGTGGCTGCTACCTTCTTTCAAAATTCTGCAGTTGTTAGTCCACTAAGAACGTGAGTACTCCACAACCGTGTGCAATTGTGAGTTTGTAAATAATAAACAAGCTTTTTAATTGAATAAAAAATCCAATGAAATGTTGTAGGAATTTCCTGGGGATGTGGCTGCCAAGAAGATATCTTCCTGAAATTAGTGTTTCAAGCTTGCAAAAACGAAGGTAACTCAAAAAAATTTTTCCGACGTTTTAACCTACCCTTGCTCACCGTCCATTTGTATGAAGTTTCTTTTTCCAATGAAATTTCTGGACCATTACTGGCCCTGGTAGGTACTGTTCTTTATCTGCTATAGAGTGAGCAATGCAGGGCTTTTGCCAGCGCGGATTATCCTCGACCTCAGTTTTGCAGCAATTTTCACACCTAACTTCACCTAACTTTATCAAAAATCGTTCCACGTGAAAGTTGCCACATTTCCTAGAGCAGACTGGAGCTGAGGGAATATGTGCCAACGGCGGACCTCAAGTAGGAACCGAATCCTCAAAAATAGCCTAAATGACTCATAAAACGCAAGTAATTTGATTTTAGTAGTTAAATAATTTTTTTGAATTTTTAAAAATCCATATCAATCTCTTGAATTTTCGAGGGAATGACAAAAACCGTGCCCTTTTGAGAATTCAGACGGTCTAGGACCACTGAAATTTTGGAAAGCGTCCCAAAAATATTTCGTAGATTGGGAAAAAATTCCGCTCTTTCTCTCCTCATCCCCCCAGAGTTCGAGGACCAACCGTCATTGGTGCATATGTATTGATTAATTTATACACTACGGAGAGAGAGTCTCTTGACAAGCTCAATAGTCTTTGCCCATAATGTTGACAAGCTCAACCAGAAAGAAAAAGAGAAGATTGTGATGTTGCACTGAAGATTTTCAAGAATTTGTTTTAAAGGCAGTGTCCCGGTAGATTTTGCACCTCCACCTTTTTGCATGTTTTAGGCCTTTTCGCCACGTAGAATCCGAGTTTGAGCTTTGAACGGGCTGAAAAGCCAGAGAAGCAGCTTGGACGAGATTTTTAATGGAATGTTGGGACAGGTCCTCGGACGAAGGTCCTGCCGCCTGTAATTCTTACTTTGGATAACATGCATCATGGGGGAGAGCGCTCGTGGGGTCCCGCGCCGAACAGGCGGGGAAGGCCGTCCAGGCGCGCGCCATTTGGGGTTGTGCGCGCCGGTTCAAGGGCCATTTTCTCGGCTCAGGGGGAACATCACCCAGCCGGAGTGCGCCTGGAGGTCGATGGGGTGACCAGGAACCCCACCACACGTATATCCCCCAGGACCCCAATCTGCCGGGACACTGCCTTTAAGACATTTCCAAATTCTGCACAGAAGACAAGTCAAATACATCAAATCGTTTTGAAAGTAGCTTGTTTATTCAGCGCCACATTCGCAGATCGAAGTTTTTCGGAAGATCGATTGCATCCAGTACAAATCTTCATCCTTTCATATGTTTATGATTGCCTCAAATTCATGAAAGCAAGCGAGTCGTCTCCTCTTTCTAACGGATGTTTTGTGTTTTCCTTTGTAAAGTCTTAAGGGAGGGATAAAATGATCCTCATCCATGATTTGGAATGCAGATTATATTCAAAAAAAATTCAAATAGATATACGAATTCGTGAAAGCTGGCCATTGTAAAATTAGTGTTGAATCATAACCCATTTTCAAACATCCAAAATTAAAAAATCCGGTGTTTGATGTATTCATGTCTGAGGTAGGCCTTCAGTAGAGTGGCTTTGATGAATTTATCAAAAATTTTGGCGAATCATGGGAAGGAGGAAAGAATCGTCTTGTATCCTATGATATTAGCTCCATTCGTCCATTGCTTGGTTTTTATGGGAATGAGTATTGGGATTCAGAAAAATAACAGTATTTGGTCATCGCAGAATTATGCGTCTAATTTTTGGTTGCTTTCTGGGAGCTTGTTGCTTATACTAGGATGATATATCACGAAAGAAGGTGAAAACTGCGCCAAAAGAGTCAAGAAGTTGAAGGTCTTTTCTCTGCGGGAACCCAATATGAGAAAATTATTCAGGCACACATCGATCTCGAGCGGGGACGAAAACCCTAACCCTACATGTAAACAAAGTTTAGTCCAGGCTCTGGTGAATGAGGGCTTTGTGCCAGTTATGCACTAAATATCGCTCATAAACTTTTCAGGTGTGTGCAAAACATTAAACAAAGATTTAATGCATTCACAATTATTGTAATGTGATAGAGTAAACTAATGAGCATTATCAAATAGCATTACATATTTCATGCAGAACCTTTAGAGTGTGTGATACTTTTTGCAATCGGGCTAATTCACAGATCTCGCTTGGCTGCTCCAGCTGTTGCTGATAAGCCATCTTTGCTTTGCTCCTTTTTCTTAACTAGGGAATGCTTCAGGAGACTTTTGGCCTTTTTTAACTGGTCCCAATTTTCTTATGGTGGGTATAAGTAGTACTAGAAGTAAGAACTTTATGACCACTAGTGGTCCTACTACTATAAGGAGAGATACGTGAATTTGACTTTTTTTGAGATGAAAAATCTGAATGTGGAAGAACGTGCACATTGCGCTTCCTCTGTCCTTCTATTTTCTGTTTTCTATCGCCACTTATACAACTATCATTGCTTTCAGTTGCTGCTAAAATCATGTTTATTTAGAAGTGACTTACGTAAGGCAAGAAGAGCGTACATGTATTTCCAACAGTAGCAACTGTTATTGTGGAAATAGTTGTGGTGGTGGTTGAAGTGATGGTACCTTTCATAAGAATGATCAACAACAAAAAGCGGCACCTCGAAATTTATTAGTTTAGAGGCTTACGAAGAGTGAGCTTAAAAGAATTGCTTAGTCAAACCCATAAAGGTCCAAAAGAATCTTGAAATTTGCAAGGCAAGACTTCAAATTAGAGTACTATCTAACTCCCACCAAAGAGTGATGAACACTAAATGCTCCAAAAATACTCGCACCAAAGGCAGTTCGACCCCCTAAGACATTTGCAGTTGACTTCCGGAGAAACTGAACTTCTAGAATTTCCGGGCAAACACTCCTACTGGAGCTGCCAGGTAGGGCAGGGCCAGGTAGATCCACCCACATGGCCCAATAGGAGCGTCCGCCCCGGAAGGTTTAGAAGTTCAATTTTTCCTGGAAGTCATTTGTGTCTGAGCATCAGCGTGATTGTCAGGCATGTGTCAGAACCCGACTTCATCCTGCTCAAAGATCTTCAAAGTCTCATATTTTATATTTGGTATTAATTTTCGATCGCTAAAACTGATTTTCTTATCAAACTCTTCTGGGATGGTCTATCAACCCAAAAAAACCAATCGTTACAAGGCTAACGTTCAAGTAGAGCCGTAATAATTACGATCATGTCGAAGATAGTCATAGCTGGCATAGTAAGCCAACTAAGTTTTTTTAGGAAAAATTGCAAAGGAAATTTCGTTCCTAGAAGGTCCAAGACGGAGATTTTTGAAATACAGTCTGTTGAAGGCAGCGGCTCGGCAGAATGACAACTTTGGAATATTCATCATCCTCGGTTCTCCTGAATGAGCTGAGTCCAAGACTGTGCTTTGCAGCTTCAAAAGATATCAATAACCCGCTTTTCCAGACGTGAAAAGCGCTATTTGAGGGCGGACCGCGTAATCGCCCTGTAGAGCGCGATTGGCTCGTGAGTGAAGATACTGTACCCACCGTACCCACGAGCCAATCGCGCTCTAGATTGCGATTACGCGGTCCGCCCTCAAATAGCGCTTTTTACGTTTGGAAAAGCGGGTTATCGATGTCTTTTGAAGCTGCAAAGCACAGTCTTGGACTCAGCTCATCCAGGAAAACCGAGGACGGTGAATATCCCAAAGTTCTCACTCTGCCGAGCCGCTGCCTTTAAGGTCGGGATTGAGCCGACACGGTAACGGTAATGGTAAATACATTTGTGCTCTCGCAGCGCCAGGAGTTCGTGCTTCGAATGCGCATTGTCGGAAACAGCGAAGAGACCTGAAGAAAAGGTCATTATTGTAGGTATTGTTGCTACAAAAATTTGGCCCAGTTATATGTTTGCATTGGAGCGAGCACTCCCCGTGCTATTGTGCTGGTCAAACATTTAGGTTCACCTTAAAAATGCTGTAACTTACTCCCTCGTCAACGAATTGCTACAAAATTTACAGCCGTATGTCTACAAGCTTATTATCAGTCAACAGAACGTGACTGATTTTCGTTTGGTTATTAACACATTGACGACCAAGGCGTGTCACGGACCAGTCAATATTCTTTAGATGAAATCACGCACAATTCCATCTACAATACACCTACAGTTACGCTGCAATGCCAATAAAAAGTAGAGGTTGTGTTTAGATCCAGTACAAAAGAAAACTCCCGGAATAGGCCTGACACAAAACAGTAGCATTTCAACGACACAAGCCTTGACAGGTCGTCAATGTGTCAAAAATCTAAAATTGGAAAAGGCAGGCATGAATGAAGACTGGCCAAAATCATAGAGCCACCTAAAGTCTTTATTGTCAAAGCACTTTCTAGCTTCCAGATTTTTTTTGGCATAGTTGCTTCAGTCAAGTTGTGTTGTAGCTCCAAAAAACCCCAATATCTGCTTTTTTGGCTTAAAGATGCTTTCACTGTATTTCGCTCCGGAAACCTACGTTTGAGTAAGAATTTCTGCTGTTTATCGGCTAATTCGAAAAAGCCTGGGTTTTGTTTACCTTCCAAATGCTTTTTGACGTAAGCATTAACATATTCACGAGGGCCGATTTTTAACTGACTGCCATTTCGGACCAGAGCATATTCCGCAAATTCTCAGGCAACGGATAGGACCCCTCCGCCGGAGAAATGGCAGGGTCGCGGCGTTTCCCCAGCGGTGGGTCTCCCATTTTCTGCTCCGGATACCTCCCTTTCTGCTCCGGATACCTCCCATTTTCTGCTCCGGATACCTCCCATTTTCTGCTCCGGATACCTCCCATTTTCTGCTCCGGATACCTCCCATTTTCTGCTCCGGAGGCCTCCCATTTCTGCTCCGGACCCCTCCGATTTTCTCCGGCGCGGCTCTTCCAAATCTGGCGGAATCGCGCCGGGCAAATTTCTCCGGCGCGAGTCCGCCAAATCTGGCAGAGTCGCGCCGGAGAAATGGCGTACCTTTGCAGAAGGGCCGGAGAAGCGTCCCATTTGCCTGCCAGTGATGTCACCGCGACGGACCGTCCATTTGCCCTTCTCTCATTGGTCAACTGGGTCCGGCGCGACTCTGGCAGATTCGGACTGTCCGGCGGAGGGGTCCGGTCGATTGTCTGAGTTGAGTTTGCGGAATATTTTCAGGTCACTGATGGGCCCTGTGGTCTGAAGTGTTAATCATTTGGGAAGTACTTCAAGAGGTGTATGCAGAAGTTTACTCGGTTTACTCAAAAAGTTTCACCGTGAACTAGCAAAATCAAAAACTTCAGAAACCATACGACCCACCAGCGGGTCGTATTGTCCGAAATGGCAGAACACGTACGACCCACCGGTGGGTCGTATTGTCGTGAATATGTTAAAGAAAAACCTGACCTTTTGGTGATGAAGCATATCCGACATCGACTTGATCGCAAGTCTAAGCTCAAATTTATTCAGTAAAATTCTTTTTGCACTATCAGTGCAAGCTCAAGATAAAGTAGAAGCACTCTTTGCACAAGAAGAAATCTGCACATAGTCACAAACAAACCCGCCCTTTGCTTCGTTTCCGAAACATGGGTTGTGCAGCCTAACGATGGTATTACGCACTTCAAACATGGCTTACCAATTATTACAACACTCAGATTTTTGGCAGTAATCATCCTTCAAATAATGAGAATAGTTTGTATTGTATGTTAGCACATAATTTTCTAATAATTTTGGTCAAAGACCGAATTAACTTTGGTGCTTGTACCAATGAATTTTTGCAGGATGATTTCCGTGATTATACCCCCTGCATCTCTAAAAAAATATATATTACGGAATCGAACAATGCTTTTACTTCACTTGTGGGTTCATCGAAGCCGGAAAGCTCTCAGAATATGGCGTCATCTACTGCGTGAACCACGCCATAACTTGTCATAGAGGAGGGGTTCGCGTATAGTTCCTTTTTTGGAGCGATTTTTGCTTCCAAATCCACCCTTTTCGATAGACTTGATTTGTTGCACCAATGAGTCGAGAAGCCGAGTTCCCGCAGCGTCGAAATTCTACTATCCCCCAGCTGACTTGGACAATGCCTTTGAAGGCAGCGTCCAAGCAAATCTGTACCTGTGGGGCTCAGGACCCGGCACATCGTCTAGAAAGCAGGCTGGACTTCGTTTTTGGAGCACAAAGCAAAGGGGATATCGTTTTTGACGAATTGGGGCCGAAAACCAAGAATAAGCGCCATTTAGAATAAAAGCTTTTCGGACAGGTTATCACATGGTTGACATGCTCTATCGTACTTGGCGAAAAGTGCGCGCGATTTGAAAGCGGGGCTAAAATCAACAAATTGCTTGTTTACAGCGCACACAGAATCATATGACACCAAAATTGAAGTATGTGTATAGAAAATTATTTGCGGAAGAATTATGTAAAAAGATTTGAAAACTTGTGTGAAGTTAATACGTTTTCCAAAATTAGATCGTCTCCAGACGGCCACCAGACGATCTGAGATCGTCTGGAGCATATATTTTCGTCACTTCACATAAGTTTCGGATCTTTCCAGCATGGACGGATGCCCCGGTCAAAAATCTATCCCTGAGCAAAAAACATTTTCATATTACCCCCTGTCCGTCCTTTATTATCCTCTTTTTTTTCAGAAAATCGCCATGTTAGTTGTCGCGCTCCACCGCCCATTCCGCGTTGCTGTGAGCGAAATTTTGATCTCTCGATTGCTTTGCTGCAAACACTGTTTCCTTCGTCTGTTCTTCTCGTTCCACGTTCGTTGTCTTCTTCGAGATCCGGTACGCGGCAAACGTTGAGGGATACGTTAGCCGTGGAGCGCGCCAGCGCAATCATTGGCCGTAATTGGCAAGACAGCTGGAGTTGGCCGGGGGGGGGGGGGGGGGGGATTTTTCAGGTGTACTTCGAAGGGATTTCTCCATGTAGATTTTTGCCTGATCTGGAGGGAAAAACAAAAACGAGCATTTGTTCCAAAGTTGTCTTTCTTTGGAAAAATGTTGAGAAGCCAGATGCAATCGAGTGACTCTCTCAATGTACTTACGTTGCTTTTGCTGTTGCTGTTTGCGTTCTGTAGTTGTTCCTTGCTAGTTATTTGTATGGTATCCTGATGTAATAACATAAGAATATCATGCCGTTAACATTTCCTTGTAATGAGCTGGCTGGCTATCTGCTGTATATAACAGATCACCCAGTAGTATTAGTAGAAGACTTTTCAAATAAAAAAGTAGCACTCAGTTTTGCTCGGAATTCAGCAGAGCACATGATGGCTGCCCACAAAGGGATAGATACGGCTTGCAAATTCATAGTTAGTAGAGTATTTCGACAGTGGCACTAAGAATAGAATTCCTATGCGATTCTGTCAAGTTTCGAAAGTTTAGCAGTTCTCCACTCAAGGATAAACGGACTAAGGGTTATTATGTTCAACAAAACACTAACAATTTATGCGAAAAGTCAATGCAGATATTTAGATTTTTTCAAATGGCAGACAATCCCCAAACGAGTTGGTTTCGTTTGAACAGACTAGACTTCACTCAAATCGACATTGAATTCAACTTTTTCAAGATAAAGGTTTAACAAAACATTTCTCGCAAGGAAAGAGTATCAAGCGTGGTTTCTGCACCACGGAAACAGAACACAAACAGACAAAATACTTCAGAACCGATACAGTGTCACACTCATTTCGTCAGCGAAACTATCAGTGGCGGTAGGTTGAATGAAAGCTCCACTCTTTCCAAAATTTCGTGAAACCTACTTGCCTTATGCGGCCAATACAAAAACACTATCACGATTAATCCTGTATATGAGGGTAATTGATGAGGATTCAATTCAGGCCGTCAAGTCACTGGCACAAACTTTTGTTTGTGCATTACCAGCGTCAAAATATGAATAGGCAAAATCTTCTAACTTCTAACAACACTTCCTGCATACGTCCGAATGATACTTAAATCTACATTGATCATCAACTGCAAAATTTCAGCATCAGTATCAGGAAGCAAACGCGAAAGTATTGAAGGCAACATCCCTATGGTATCTACTTCCGCATACCAATTGAAGCTGTACTTGAGATTCAACAGAAAGGCGGCTTGAAAGAGGGCGCACATGCTCCAAAATTCAAGATAACTAGATTTTTCAAGTCAGTGGAAATGTTGAAAATGATAAACATTGCAACCATCTGTTGCACGCATCGAAAATGCAAACCCGACATCTTTTTTGAAGCTAGTCATGGGAAAATGAAGTCCTCATCCTTCAAAGTTCTGTTCTCACTAGATTGAACAAAAACGATGAAAGATCTTCGAAGCACTTGCCTCCCATAAATGAAAATTAAAAGTTATCACGCACAAATTTGGCTTAGAAATGACTTTTTCGACCAAGAAACATCAAAACGATGTTAGAGAACAAAAACATGTGAAAACTGGGCCAACTTTAGCTGTCTTGCCAACTACGGCCAATGATTGCGCTGGCGCGCTCCACGGTTAACGTATCCCTCAACGTTTGCCGCGTACCGGATCTCGTCTTCTTCGTTCTTATCGATATAAGACATGTTGCACTTATGTTATTTCGAACAACACAGTCGTGTCAATGACTTCGCTTTCTAGTTCGATGCACATGAGTACCTGATGAGAAAGAGTTTGAATATAAGAAGCTGCCTGGTTTCTTGGGAAACGCTTTACAAGCATCATAAGGCCTTCCTCAACATCGATTACAACAAGACGTGAGTGGTTTTCCAGTTATTTTTCTTCTTTTGAAGGAATTTCACGTTTCTTTTCTGAACTTCGACTAATTTTGGGATTCTTTAGAGTCACTGTTCGCAAATTTTCGTTGATGGTATTGTACAAACACCTCGTGGGATGACAAAATAAAGTTGATGCTCAAGTGGAAAGCTGATAGGTAAAGTCTTTTTACTTGCTCTCATCAGTTTATTAACTTCTCACATTACATGAAACTCCGTTGCAGATATTCAAACCTCAATCCCAGTGTCTGGAACGTCAACGCAATGTTTGTAGATCAAATGCTCAGCTTGAAAAAGTTAAACTGGCAGGTTGGTCAACATTTTCAAGCCATAAGGTTCTTTCTTCAAAACTCGCAGTGAATTTCTTCTCATTGCAGACATGTATGTGGACGCTATTCTGTATGGCAATCAAAACGCATACTATGGGTGGTGATTTTACGGGTAAGAACCAGGTGAGCTTTACTCTCGGTATCCATTTGAGATAATTTTACGATTGTTTTTTTTTCAAGAACTGTGCTAGTGGAATTCATAAAATGACTGCCAGCGACGTATTCAAAATGCAACACTCACAGCAGTACAAGAAGCTGAATCTTTCTGTCAGCTGCAGCTTCTTTGAGATTTAGGCGGAAAAGTTGGTCTGCTTTTTCCAAAGACCTGCAGAGCCATGCTTTGCCTATAAGCTGCCATTGCAGGCGTTCGACCTTCTGAAGCAAAAAGCTTTTTTGCGAGTTCTTGAAGATGGCAAAAAAGAAGTACAAGTTGTTGGACTGGAAGAGGTTTTGAACTGCGAAAACGATGTGAGTTCCACTTTAATTGTTTTTTTTTTTGTAAATCTTTCTTAACTCACTGAACTCAAACAGCTCCTTTATTACACATTGTGCTTAGGTTCTTGATCTGATCCGGCAGGGCACGGATATGCGCCCTGCAGGAGCAACATCTGCAAATTCCAATTCGAGCAGATCCCATGCCGTCTTTCAAATAGTTTCGAGGAGGTATGGTTACGCAAATCAGTTGTAGTTACCCCTTATTTACACATTTTTAGGGGCAATAAATTATGGGGAAAGTTTTCGCTGATAGATTTAGCGGGTAACGAACGTGGTTAGGATACCAGTAATTCTGATGGACAAACCCGAATGGAAGGCGCAGAAATCAACAAGTCGCTGCCTGCTTTGAAGGTAAAGTTACACATCATGTTGTTACAAAGACGTTGTGATTTGATTTTCGTACTTTTGTTTTTATTGTTATCTATCATTGTTTTAGGAATGTATTAAAGCCATGGCAAAGAATAGCCAAGATGTGCCATTCCGAACCCCTAAGCTAAGATTGGTGTTACGGGATCGTTTATTGAAGAAAGCGCGCACTTGTATGGTAAATGCACTCTACTTTCACTCACTTGGGAAAGTTGAGGCCATGCGAATTAATTGTTTTTTTTTCTCAAGATTGCCATGATTAGTACGGGTATGGTATAGGATGCTGATCTTTCGCTTGTTTGTAGTAGAAATGTTAGTTGTAGATTGTATCGTATATGAAGTTCCTTGATCGGGGAGCTGATAAAACATTTGACATGATAAAAATCGTATCGAGTCTCACAGCTGCTGAAGATGAAGCCCTTTATAGCCATTATAATCTAGAGCAGGTGGAGTATTATCGTTATCGAGTTTTTTCTGCTTTGCAAAAACATCTGCCGTTGTACAGGAGATTTATTTGCCTATGGTAATGAATCGTTTAGAACATGAAGACATGGATGAAAGAACTGAGCAATTTGATCACTCGTTCACTGTGGATTGCGGTCAGGGAAAATACGTGCGCGACGCTCTTAATGTGGACAATAAGATGTTCAGCGGACTGTCGAAATGCAAGGGTAAGTATTTTTATGAATGGAAGCCTTTTCTTCAAATGAGCGTCTATCCTATTCTGTTGTTTTTCTGAAAAATTCTTGAGATATAATCACTACTTAGAGGTAATACTTTTGAATAATACTTGAATAATCTCGATGATTCTTAAAAAATACTAGCTGGATCTTTTATCTTTTTTTTCAGATCGATTAAACAGAAGGCAAGAGCTACAAGTGGCAGAAGCAGAGATGTCCAAAAAGCAACAAGAAATTCAAAATCCCCATCGTTAGCGCTTATCAAGTCCATATCCACTCACAGCTTTCGAATGCCATGTTTGTGCTCGTTTGAGATCTTCCTTATGTACACTTCATCTAGCTTATATTACGCGTTTTTCATGCTTTGTCGGGTTGATTGCGAAACTTCCGCTACTTTACAATCTGTGTTATAGTAATCGTACTGATTGATGTGCAAAAAGATTGGTTTTAAGAAATGCTTTCCTAACGGTATTCCTTGTGCATCTTCCAAACCTGAATTGGGAGCTTGCTTGCTTCTCTATTCTAATTTTATACTAATTTCTGTAACTCCACGCGTGTAGCATCAACTGCGCTCGTATGGCTTTGCATAACTTGAAGTTTTCCAATAATTTATTGTAGCTTTGATTGTTGCCTCCTGTTTGGCAGATTCTTCATGGAGATGTGCCACTTATTATGCTGTTTTGAGGAAATTCTACCAATAAGGTTGGTAGGTGCTGACTATCATTTTTTTTCAACTAATCGTTTGTCGAGGAAGCCATCTTGTATCATCGGATCCACGATTCGTGTGGAGGTGGAGTCTTGCCAACTCACCACGTAGCGGTTTTTGCTAGCGAGAGAGTACGAAAAGCAATGCTATGCCGTGGAGGTTCAACAAATTTACCTGTGTTAACAGGCAAAGTCTGCAATACACCTCCACACGAATCTGGGAGCCGATCATAGACTTTACATGGATAAATCGCATCTTATTTTCTGATTCTGCTTCGGTCTTTGAAGAGTAATGCCAAAGAAGTAAACGACATAACAAACGATCTATAAATTTTGTGCGGTTTTTTTCTTAGTAATGCATTCAACAGACATAGAGCGTTGAGTGATCTTACTGCTTGCAATGGCATTGATAAATAGGCGCTATAGGAGAAGCAAAGCACCCTCCAGGTATATATGAATATTTCTGATTTTGAAAAGTGAAGAGACTAACTGAGTTGCAAAGGACGTTAGCTTACATTTCGAACGGAACTGGGCATGAACTGTTGATGAGGAGAACTCTGCAATAGGCAAGGGACATACCTCACGCGATTTCAGTCGCCACGCGATCTGGCAATTTGCCAGATGTCTTCAAATTCAATACTGGTAGACCCCAAATGCACAGCATGTATAGCTTTCGTAGGTTGATAAAATGCCCCACCTTCCGTACATTCAAAAACTCCGTACGGTGAGTTAAGAACATTTGGAGTATCGCCAAATCGCGTGACGACTGAAATCGCGTGAGGTATGCCCGAGGCCATACGGCACCAGAGGTGGTCGAACACAGTGTTTCGATGCGGGTAAGCTTTATGTCCCATCACACAATAACACAATCGGAGTGGAACGTATATAATCGACGGGAGTGTCAATAGACTGTCTTTTTAGCTTTCCTCAAAATTCACAGGCAAAAAAATTCATCTAGCTGCAACATCAGCTAATTTCTGAAAGGAAGATAAAAGATAAAAAAAGAATTGGTCTACGTCTACTGGCAAAGTCTTTCTCTTTGAAACAGTTCGACAGTTAGGCAATCTCATTCATTTTTCAGAAATCTCCTGTAAGAACATGCATGTTTTCAAATAAAATACCATGTATCCCTGATAAGAGCGGTGCTTGATCGTTCCCTGAGCTTTCTGACGGTGTATAGATTGTCAAACGAAGTTGTGTGTCAGTGTAACGAAGTGTCAAACGGACTTTTGTTTGCTTCTCGGTGGAAGGTTGGGGGGGGGGGGGTAGGGCAAGGGTCAAAGGGGACTTCGTAAAATTTTCGAAAGTCAGAAGGGACTTTGTTTTCAAAAAGCTTAGAAACGAACTCGTGCCGGGCCCTGGTGTGGCTCCTACGTGGAAAGTAACCTTGAGGCCCTAAATAAGACTTTGCCCAAGTGGCAGTTTAGATAATGTACTCACGGCTAAGATATTGGGCTCCAAACTATGCTCCGTGACCGCATTCGCATAAATTCATGGCTTGGCACATCATCCGCATGGATCCTCGCGCGAAAGCGCCACGAATCCATCCGAATACGGTCACAGGACATAGTTTGAAGCCCAATATCTTAACCGTGGGTGCACTATCTGAACTGCCGCTTGGGCAGAGTCTTATTTAAGGTCTCAAGATTAGTTTTCACGTGAGAGCAAATTAGGTCCAGATCTGCCTGGACGCTGCCTTTGGGGGTCGCATGCACTAACATTCCTGCACGGGAAGGGAGCACATTTTAACACATTGACGACCGCTTGACACACATGGTGTATCAAACAATAATTACCGCGTGGGACCGCTTGACACACCATGCGTGTCAAGGTTTGAATTTTGTTAAAATGACTACTACCCGGGGGAGATTCACTCCACGAGCTTTCTCTTGCACTGAATCTAGGAATGACCTCTACATTTTTCTTCAGCCTTTCATATCTACTGTTGGTGTACTGCAGATGGCAGTATGCGTAATTGTATTTGAAAAATGTGGGCCGGCCCGTAAAAGGCCTTGGTCCCAGAAGCAAACAGCCAAAAATCTGCATGGTCGTCAATTCTGATGAACAGAACAACGCAAACGCCGGGAACACAAAACCACTAAACGGAATTACATTTATACTTTAAGAACACATACTTTAAGAACAAGAACAGAACGATTTTAGGCTGCTTAGTGATAGCTGACAAAAACTCATATAAATCTTGAGTATGAAAGTGTGCGATGTTGCGACTTCACAGGTTTTGTAGAGTTAAGTTTGTTTTATCAAAATATATTTTAGCCGTATCGATCCATTGAGATACCGCTGAGATTCAGGCTATTAGAAAGACAGGTAAAAACCGCTTTTCGAAACTCAACAGCTCATAACTTCTTCAGAATTGCATGAATCACGTTGGGACCTCATAAGTTGGATTCTCCTCCTCAAGAGCTTTCAGATAATGTAAGATATGTGGAGGTTTCGCTCCTCTCACGGCATATGTCCGGGGCGGACACTTTTCATCACAAAGGCCCGTAGTAAAGCTGCCTCAGTCGATCTCAACTGAATAAAATTTCAGTTAAGACTTCGACGAGTCAGCTTGCCTTCAGTCGAGCCATTGATCCATATCTTTCAGACGTATCATTCTCGAGAAGACCACGTATTGTCAACAAGTCAAAACACGCAGTTTACCCCATTCAATCGCCCTACTACTAGAAGTGGAAAAGTGGTCTGAACTTGTTAATGCATAGTGTAACTTTCTCTAGCCTGATTCTAAGAATGTACAACTCTAAGGGGAACGGATCTTACCTACGCGAACGACTTGCCGCCATAAGCATAGGGGCCATGAGGTGTCGCTATTAGCGCCTTATGCAGAACTGATCTCCACACACAGTAAGCCCCATGCTCATCCAACATCTCAAGTACCCCTAATTTTGCTGTAATTTCTAAGTGAAAGATATATGTCCGGTTAAGGTGAAAAGTTGTAACTAAGGCTTCTCTAAAATGCTATTCCCAAATATCAGCATCTCTGTTCAACTCACCAAATCTGCAAACTTTTTTTTTATGTAATTCTTACAATAAGTTTCATTGTGAATTTGGAAGAACTGGAAAAGAAGCGAAAAAATTTGCTTTGATTAGGGAAATTGGCTGAATCCAAAATTCGTCATATTAGTAAATTCCAACATATTCGATCCAAAAAAACACCAATGTCTAAAACTGAAAATGACTCGGGACTGATCAGCTCTGCATATAGTGCTAGTTAGTTTTGCTGACAACCCATGATACCGAAGGTACAATGCGGCAAGTCTTTTGGGTAGGTAATTTCCCTCACCCCAGCTCCAAACTCGCACGGGGAAAAATCCTTCCAGAAAAGCGAGTTCAAGTTGCAGTGCTAGAAGATCAATACTTTACATCGCCTGATTATTTCTTGCAATTTTGTGAGCGCAGAATTTCTTAACAAGTCGTTACTAACTTCTTTTGGTGATTATTGACCATCTCTCTAAATTCAAACTCCATTTTTGGTACTTGTCGTATATGATTGCCTTCGAAATTGCTTGCATCCTCTGTCGTACCAGGCAAGCAAATTCCCACTTCTCGTGAGGGTAGTCATACCACGAGCAATCAAACGACGCATCTCCACGCGATTTCGCTAGGTGATAGGGAAAAGTTCGAAAGGCTCACAAAGAATAACTAAAAAAGCATTTTGTTTTCAACTCATAATCCATGTGATCTCCAGCTAAACTGCCTTCCAATTGAGAAAATCTGTAGAGCCTGAGAACTTTACTTCTTTGGAGTATGAATCTAGTCTCTCAAACATCGATTGTTGAAATGAGCGCCTTTCGACATACACGAAATTATAAATGATAACAAATGCATTTCGTGATTACCTGATCACGTTATCTTTTTTGTTTCTCTCCCTCTTGAGTAACGAATCAGCATTTTGGAAGAAATGTTATTATCAACAGTTCATCGCTGAGCTCCTACATTTCATGGAATTTCTGTGAAAGTTCTGCATAGAAACCATCAACAACCTTTTAACTGAGCAAATTCGCATAAATCGCATAGTTGTTAACAAAAGCACAAGAATGTGGACGAATTCTCAATACCCCGCAGAAGTTGACATAGTCTTTAAAACAATTGCTTCCTACAAAAAATAAAACATTCCTACAAAAATAAAAACACTGCTGGCCCCGCATTCGGACTTGTCCCGATTTTCTCATGATAACGTCTGTAGTTCTAGGAGCACAATTACCTTCGAAACAGTGGAACAAATAACGGTTCATTGATAGGCACCAGTTGGCTAAACAGTAAAAATCTCAATCGATTTTTGAGATGCATATGATTAGATCCGAGACACCTAGAAAGCAGTGGTTAGACTGAGTTGACGATAAACGGCGCCAACAACAATGGGTGCCGACGTTGATCGTGAGACAGCTATCATACGTTCAGCGTAAGAGTAAAAAAAAAGCAGGTTTGCTTTAAGCCAAACATTCTGATGTTTTCGGTAAAATAAAAAGCAGTGATTCATCGTGTACCTTTTTTTCTAGTCAAAATCAGCAGTTTTCACTATTAACAGGGGAATTTGACAGATCAAATCAGAAAGGTTGGAATCTCCGAATGGATCTTCCAACTCAGGTGGCCTAAGCTAAAGCTAGTTCCAAACACAGTGGGGGGTTAGATAGATCATTCAAAACCAAGCTCAACTTTTTGATTCTACCCTTCACCCAACCTCCATTTACCCTCTAACGAAACCACAAACTGAGCGACCGAAAGATTGCTTCGGTTGGGTTCATGCTGATCTGTGAATTCCGGATCACTTGAGGCACGGCACACAATTCGAGCGTTGTGGAACTGTCGAAACATGCAGGTCAATATGAATCCAACCTTCTGGTACAAGGCACGGCTGTACAAGGGTTCGATGCAGCACAGTGCCTCCATAAATTTCCAAGATTCAACAGCCAAACAGAAAAGAGACTTCATTAAAACCATAAGAAAATAAAGCGAAAAAGAGCGAAAGTAAGTAACAACAGCATTAGTAACAACAGTCAATGCAAAAAAAGATACCGAGTATTGTTCAAACATACTCAAACCAAAAAACTGTTGAGTTCGTAAAGAAGATTGTTGATTTGTTGACAAGTGAAGGTGAAGATGTCTCAGTAAGAGTGTCACAGGTTGAGTGATTCGCGCAGTCGCCACCGATTCGCTCGTGCCCTGCACCACATTCGCAGACAACCTTCACAAAAGCCCAGCGAGGTCGAGCGAGCCGGCTGCGGATGGCCAAAGTGCGAGCTGCCACATTTTTGAGACAGCATATATCAATATCGAAAACAATGTAGAATGCATTTTGTAATCACGAACCAAAAATCGAAACCTCTGGATTATGGATCAAAAAAGACATCGAAAGTACGACACTGCCAACAACTCACTTGCATAATTTTATGAAAAGGAGTGATACGCAGAAAGAGACGGAAAACAGATACAGTGCATTAACTCCATGCTTTCAACAGGATTATCATTGTCAAGGTTAGCCTAGATGGGGAACGGAACTTATCCCTCATCCTATGGTATCTTGTATTACATGAAATCTGATTTATCTGGCATGTCGAAATAAAAATTTTGATAGGCTTTTCGTTCGATCAGGATAAAAACTGGTATTTAGACGTTTTCTGTCACGGCGTTTCCGATTATGCTTGTGATTTTGCTTAAAACTTCAACATTTTATTTGAACAAGTTTTTTCAATGAATTTCACTGCGAATTTGAAAAGTTATATTTGGGGGTTTCTGTCATGTGTTTCCAAATAAGCTGTGTTTTGCTGTGTTTTGCTTGAAACTTGGAACTTAAAGTACAGTTTTTATTCGAGGATGAAGTCAAGTTCTGAACTGAAAATTTTCTATGACTTTAATTTCTTATTTTTGGAGTCCAAAACAGCGGTCAGCAAACAACAGTCTTCAATATTTCAAGGTTTCAACTAAAATCTTAAGCATGTTCAGAAACACTGGGATTGAAAACCTCCAAATACCAACTTTAAACTAATTAAACAAAAATCTTACCTGAACTCTTATCTCGAAATTCCAGATAGATTCAGCTTTCATGTACTGCAGAGTACCGTATGGTGAGAACAAGCTACTATGTGCCAGAATCAATTCTGTTAGGGTGCAAAATGGGTGCTATTTAGCATTGCTGGCAGTTCATGACCTTCGTAACTGCGTTGCGGCAAGCGTTCGGGTAAGTAAGTTCCCTCACACGCCTAAATGGCACCGTGAAGAAACATTGCCGCAGATAGACGCTGATTGACAATGAGACTAAAGCAGAGGATCCTCACCTAAGACTATGCAGCTGGGCCAGCGCAGATGGTCTCCAACCAATCACAGATGTGCCATCAGAGTCCATTTGGGGCTTGGAGTATGGAGGTGAAGATAGCCATGAATGGAACTCTGGAATGCATACGCGCATCATCAGCATATATTTGGATGTGAGTTCGAAATTCAAAAAAAAAGAAAGAACCAAAGCCATTGCTCTTATATTTACAAAAAATTGGGAAGCAGCACACTAAAATATGTATCAGTTTTTTAGAATTTGTCAAAATCAAGTATGAAATCGTGACGATGAATTTTACTGCGAACTTTGCGCCTACAGAAGCATAAAAGCTCATACAAGAAGGCTTCACCTCAACATGTAGCTCAGTCACTTCCAATGTCTGAATATATCATACGTAAGCGAGAAAACCATTCGACTAAAGATGAAGACCGAGAAAAAGTTTCCTGAAGTGGCGTGCGTGTCGCGAGCGGTCGCGCTATAGTCACGATTTTTCAAATGCCCTATAATTCTCTTTCTGACAGCGCGCATATGCAGTGCAGACCACTAAAGCTGCGAGCGCGCAAAGTACGCGAAGAGCTTGGCCTAATCACGATTGGATGGTTTGTATGTGGAACCCTAGAGGTAATGTTCAAAGAGAGAAAGAGTATGGAAATGATAAATTTCGATCAAAAAAAGCTACTTGTTTTCTGACCAACGACACAAAAAATAAGCATGTGAAGTTAAGAAAGAACAATCATGCCAAAACATCGAGAATAAGATATAATGCCGCCGTCGATAACCGCACGAAAAGAGAAATGAAAAAGCTCAGAAATGCATAATCTGGAACCCAACTACAAAAAATTTGCTAACCTTTATTTCCCGCTTTCTCCTCATATCATTAGCTCTCTTCTTCGCCTTGCTCATCTTCATGTCGAACTTGTTCCGACTATAATAGTTGTACGATTGCAATCGCTTTTCATCTACGATATTCAACTCTGGAAAGAAAACCTGTACAGGTGACTGACTTTTGCGTTTCGATAGGACTTCGCAATAAAAAAAAACAAAGTGTTAAATAGTTGGGCAGCTCAGCTAAAGTTTAGTTGAGTCAGCGCACGCAGGGACAGGGCATTCTTGCGGACGCTATCGGCGTTTTTCTAATTGGGAGCCCTTTCATTTTTCGTACCTCCACCTCTCATGCCGGACTATCTTCTTCTAAGGCCCCGGACAGACTTCACGCGATTTGATCGTCGCGACTAAATCGCCGACATTTCCATTCATTTTCATCTCACATTTAAGAATTTCGGGCTGGAAAAGTATCACAACCGAAATGCAAGTTGATCGGCATGGAATGATGTTGTAAAAGTTGTCTCGTAGCGAATCAGTCGCGACGATCAAAGCGCGTGAAGTCTGTCCGGGGCCTAACGTAACAATAAGCTCTCTGCTAGCGATAACTTGCTTATAGTCGTCCTCACTCCATCACATCTGGCGATAGATGCAAACTTATTCTGAAGCAGGCCAACTGCCGTAGAACGCGACACCCTCACAGCTCAGTTCGAGCACAGATAATTCCTTTTAGAGTTTTCTTTCGTTGCATGCTACTTTCTAGTAATAACACTCAGGATCGAACCGAGGATGTTCTGTTGTTGAAGGATTCCTCGTGGTGCTCTGGTCATACCTCCAACTCTGATTGCGAGTAAGTTTGAGAAAATTACGCAGATGGGGCACATCTTTGACATGAATTCACTAAGCAGCACTTCTGCACAGTCTATTAACTGAAAAGAGGGTTTACGAGCAAAATCCAACGCACTGTTTCTCCAAGGTTACTGAAGTCAGAGTCGAAGAGACGAGCATACCATTATGAAACACCTTCCAAGAATATAAGTTGTCATTTTCAGACGAAACATTATTACGACACAGAAGATAGCTTGCTATAATGAGAAAGTTTATAACAATAACTCTGACTCGAACTGAGAGCTGGTGCCGCGCTCTACCGCAGTTGGTTTACTTGTTCGAATTCGAGTTCGCCCACCAAATGTATAGTGGGGTGAGAACGACTATACCTAGTCAAGGAATCGCTTCGAAAAAAGGGCGTAATCATAAGTTTTCTATCAAAGGTGCGGAGTAATTAACCTGCTAAGGCTAGGCTAGCGGTGCAGAAGAGCCGTCTTCCAATAACCATAATCAAAGAATGAACAACTCATCCTCCCCTAATTTCGAGTTTATTTTGCAAGGTTAAACACATATATGAACGCGCTCCATGTGTTTCCAATCGCATGTAGATGGGCGTTAACATTTCGATGAATGAAAAGCAAAAACGGGTAAAACGAAATAAGTAGAATGATCAAAGAACTGAACTGCTACAAGAAGCAAAAACGCTAACCTTTATTCCTAGTATGAAATTCGTTTCAGACAACCCCATCACACCAATGAACGTGGTCGGCCCAGATTCACACTGCTGCTTCGCCCTTTCTTCTTAACACTGGTCCCTATTTGAATAGGGCCAAATTATCCACCAGTTCACGTACCTATAACGACTTCAGTTTGACGAAGCTGATTTAAATCGAATAATAATGTTGTTTTTATGACGCGAAAAGGTGCGATTTTCGCCTTCGTTAGCAAATAAACACGCAATTGTACCGTACATCTCAGGATAATGAACACAAATGACGAAAGTGGAATGTGTGCAAACGCAACTGATAACAATAGATGTTATGGATGTTTAGCTGTTCTCAGCAAATGCTGTTTATATACAGCACGTTGTGAAACGGAAAGCATCAGCCAGCCCTATCTGCTACTTCTGCCTTTTACAAAGTGTAGCTCGACATTAGCTGCGATCATAAGTGTCATATAAGAATAGACTAGCTTTTGAATCGGCAATGCTACTTTCCTACAGATAATTTGAAAAAGCAAATTTTCAGAAGTTTTTATTCTGGGGCAAGGGGGAGGAGCAAAAGAACTCGTCACTTTGCACGCTATAATTACAATGCAACTCGTTCAATAAAATATTTGTACTAGCGACCCGTAGGGTCGCTAGTAAGTGGGTTGGGACAGATACATTGATAAGTGTCTACGTGCAACTAACAAGGGAAGCGTCATTAGTCGAAGTGGCCTTTCCAGATGAGACCCATATTGCTTTGAAGAGCATTAAGCGATGATTCCAAATCTGCCTTCCAAATCTACCAAGCGCCTTTGGACGCCGAGTTATGGGCGTTTTCCAGGTCAAAAAATTGAACACAAAACTTCAACAAAATTATCCAAATTTACTCAAATGGTCCAGTGTCAAGTATCAGAGCCGTTTATGCAATGGATACATTTGTCTAATATGCTAACACTTAACATTGCTTTATCTGAGCACTGAAAAGATTGTAAAAATCGATTTTACCTAAATTGCATTCATTTTTCGTTTCAAAAAATGGTCATAACTCGGCGGCCAGAGGCGCTTGGCAGATTTGGAAGGCAGATCTGGAATCACGCTTAATGCTCTTCAAGCGGTATGGGATTCTTCTGTAAAGGCCACTTCGACTAATGGCGCTTCCCCTGTAAGAATAGCAAGGGAATGAATTCCCATTTCAACGATCTTTTTCGCAATGCAAGTAGTAACAGAAGCAAGATCAGGCTCAAGCAAACTTTTTACAGCGACTAACTACCAAATCGTATACGCTGTTCTTCTTGCAAAGACCCAACCCCAGCTCCTAAAAATGAAAATTGCCTGAGCAGTCATCTATGCAGAAAGCTGATTCAATCCGAAATTTAGACTGACTTTCAGGAATGTGCGACGGTAGCAAACACATCGAGCTTCACGATCATGCACAGTCCTACACTCTCCTTATGATATCTCGCGAAGTCATTTCTTGAAGCGAGATTGAGTTCGCTCAAAGCTTTCTTTTGGACAATCTTAGCAAACATGTCCTGCCTCATAGACCGAGACCACGAGATCAAGTCCCCTTTCCTTTTTTGCTGAAGGGGGCAGAAGTATGATTTCTGCGAAGTAAAAGCGGCCAAAATGGGTTTCAAACAATATTTTTGATAAGTTAGCATCGATCTTGCCGCATAAGCCATCGGGACATTCCTTCCCTCAAGTCCAAGTCTGCTTTGCTTCTTTATTGTAGGAGGCAGAGGTATGATTTCTGCGAAATAAAAGCGGCCAAATTGAATACCAAGCGAGCTTTTGTACAGTTTAGCATTGAAATTGAGAAGTTCTTAGCAGAAATGCACTGCCGCATGAAGCCCTTAGGCCTTCCTTCCCTCGAGATCAAGCTCTCGCTTTGCTTCTTTGTTATAGGAGGCAGAGGTATAATTTCTGCGAAATATTAGGTTGTAAAGGAAGAGTCCGGGCACTTTTGAAGATTTCGTTTTTTGATGCATTTTTTTGCCGCTCCTTCGGTATTTGACACCGAGTTTTATACTGTTCGGTAGAAGGAAGCCTAATCTTTTCGAAGCCGCTTCTAATTTTCATCGATACCAAAGCATGTATGATCTGCACATCAAAAAAGGAAAGCTTTCTAACAAAACAATTTCACAAATTTTCTTCCTGTGGCCATTTTTTGTGAAGTTCATAGGTTTTCGTCCAAATTGTGTGTGATCCAATCGAGGAGACTGTTAGCTTCTGACCCGCAGCTGCCCTCGTTTTGCGATTGCGCTCAGAAATTACAAGCTGTCAAACTTGCCTCTGACTGCAACTATTTTCGCAGCTGACATCGCTTCTGCGAGAATCGCCATTGGGTCCAAAAGATGTATAAGGCATTAGCCCAACAATCTTCGCAATAATCAGAATTTGCTGTCTCCCGTGGAGAACGAGAAGACTTCAAAGTCGTTTATTCGAGAAATGGTGCATTTTTAAGGCAAAAAATGGTCGATTTCTCAACCTTTGTGGAAAAACTTATTTTGCAGATAGTCGCTCAAAGGCGTAAATAGTCTCCAAGACAGCCCTGACAGACTTCTATGTAACTACAGCATATGAGCTGTCCAGCTCCTATCATGCCTGAGATATTCTGAGCAAATAGGTTACTTTTCGCGTCGATTTTTTTCCCTTCTGCGCATGCTGGTGGACCGCAGTGAGACGCTGAAATGCCAGCAAGATAAATATATGTTGTAAACAAAATTGTCTTTGCAAAGAAGAGCTTGTAGCTTTAAAGAAGAATCAATCTGCTTGAAGTTACAGCAATTTGAAAAAAAAATTTTTTGCAAGTGCCCGGGAACTTTCTTTAAGACCTAATAAAAGCGGTCAAAAGTGGATTTCAAGCGAGATGTATAATTCAGCACTGAAACTAAGAAATTTTTAGGAGAAATGTTTGCAGCTTGAAGTGCTTAAAACCTTTCTTTGAGACCAAGCTCCCTTTGCTTCTTTGTTATAAGAGGCAGAGATGTGATTTCTGCGAAATAAAAGCGGTTAAAAGTGGACTTCAAGCGAGCTTTTGTATAATTTAGCATTAAAACTGAGAAATTATCAACAGAAACACACTGCCGCATGAAGCTCCTTCAGCTTTCCTTCCTTCGAAACAAATTCTCCTCTGCTCTTTTTGATTCTGTAAGGCAGAAGTACGATTTTGTTTTCGCAATTCGATCTCGTATATCATACTTGTGGCCATTGCTATTAAAATCTTGTTGTCGTAGATTGGTTATCCTACTGGTGCTCAGTTTCCCTTTCGCAGTTGAACCATATTTCGCCAAAGTTTCTTTGCGGTGTGATCGTCTGACTTTGGATGCGTCCGGTTTTTGCAGTGTCTATTTTCAATGCATGGTTCTGCTTCAAGTATATCCTTGGCCGGTGTTTCTCTTGAATAACTCTGTAATGTGTGAAAGTGGAACTGCAGATTAGCAGCAACAGGGAAGAAAAAGCGTGGAAGATGAAAAGCGTCGGCGTTTGCGCTTGAAACAGCAAGAATTTGATGATTTTGCGCTTCTATGACGAAGCGGCCAGCCGCGGCTACGAACTGCCAGCGGCCTGCCGGCGCGGTATGAAGGCACCCTTATAGCGATACTAAAGCTCGCTGAAACTTTCCAATGGATAATCTAGCAAAAAGGTCCTGCTGTGAAGCCCATGGCTCTATCCTTCTTTTGAGACCAGCCTCCTTTGCTTTTCTGCTTTTAGGTGCACAAGCATAATTTTCGCGAAGTAGGCGCGGTTAAAATGGAATTGAAGGATTTTTTTATAACTCAGCCTTGAAAAAAAGGAATCGTTCGGAAAAATGTCCTGCGGCAGTAGCGACCCTAGGGGTCGCTAGTAAGTGGGTTAGGGCAGATACATTGATAACCATCTGCGTGCAACTCGAAATGGCAAGGAAATGGACTTCCATTTTTTCAACGATTTTTGGCGAAACGTAACTATGTAGTCGAAACGTAACTATGTAGTGTAGTAGGAGTTCATGCTCTCAAACTTTTTACAATGATAACTCTCAAATCATCTACGGTGTTCTTCTTGCAAAGCTCCTTTACTTTTCTGCTCTTAAGAGCACAAGAATTTTTGCTTGAAGTGGATTTCAAGGAGGTTTTTTATAACTTAGCCTTGAAAACAAGGAATTCTTAACAAAAATGTCCTGCAGCAGTATGTGTAGTTAGCTTCCGGTAAGCAATGTCAAAAGTATGAAAACTCTCGAGAAAATAGCCTCAATAAAAGCTTCCAGTAAGCAATGTCGAAAGTATGATAACTCTCGAGAAAATAGCCTCAATAAATTTGCTCATCGACGTCATCATAAACCAGCCGATCTTTTGTGACAGATGCCTTCCACTGGCAGTTTTTATCTTGTGGTAAAAGTCATCGAAAAATAGACTCGGTAGATTTGAAAAATCCTACTATGAACTGAATGTACTGGAATGACAATGATTAGCGGAATCAATAAGGAATTTTAGAACTATTTTAGATGCTTGTAAGCAGGAAGAGAAACATCAAAAATGCAGCTAATTATGCGACCACGACATATACATAACACACGAAAATGGAATATTTGAAGAACAGAAAGTAGAATTTCCTGCAAGATGGAGTGCAAAATTAAATCACAAAATGGAGGAGATAATAGCAGCTCGGGTTCACTGACTAGATATATCTGGTCAGTATATCCAGATATATCTGGTTACTATAGTAGTGACACTTTCGAGATCCTCTTCAAACTTTCAAGAGTATCTAGTTTTCATCAAGACAAGACACCGGCTAGGCGGCCCTATATCAGCAGATTTCACACTTAATCGATGAGCACCCAAATTGCCATCAAGCAGAAACATGACAGCTGGGATAAGATACGGATGTCATGTCAAAAAAGAGAAGTTTGATCATTTCAGGCAAAATTTATTCTAGTTTAGATGATAGGTGTACCAACAACAAAATGAAAGGAAGCGAAGAAAAAAAACCAAAAACGTCGAATCCGCACAAGCACGGCGAGGGAAAATGTGTGCAGTTTTGCGTTGAGTTTTTCTGCATTGTTAGGCAAATTATGATGTTTTGTAAGTTACTCAGGAGCAACTTACGAAAAGTTTCTCTGCGTATCATCATTAGCACACTATTTTCATCAATTGGTAGTCTAACTGAATGTGAACTGACTGAAGTAAGGTAGACTACCTCGTCAGGTAGACGGACGGTCAGCTGAAATTTCATTTTTCATTCTTAGAACGTGGTGAGCTGGTGATAGGCAGTCTACCTTACCGAACCTTGGATGAGGGCCTCAGTTCAGTTCACCTGAACTGAATTAGGTTTACACGGGCCAAAGTCTCCACTAGCGGCCTCCAGCCACTACATTAACATGGGCGTGGAGACTTTGATATGAAAAGTCTCCACCCCGGTTTAGAGCCGCAAAGACACCGACCCCTCCCCACATATTATATATCACCTGAAAGCCTTGAAGAGGAGAATTTAACCTATGAAGTCGCAACATGATTCATACAATTTCGAAGAAGTTATGAGCTGTTGAAGTGGAAAGAGCGGTTTTTTTACCTGTTTTTTCAAAAGCCTGAATCTCAGCGGTATCTCAATGGATCGATACGGCTAAAGTATATTCTGATAGTAATCCTTATTCCACAAAAACTATGAAGTCGCAACATTGCACACCTTCACATTCCAGATTTATAAGAGTCTAGACGTCAGCTGTCACTGAGTAACTTAACATGGCTTAATTTTTTCAAAATTCTCGTTCGCGGCGGCCACTGCTCAAGTCGACCTAATTCTCTCAATATCTGGTAGAACAAGACCTGCCCTTCAAAACCTTTGAAGTCGCATTTGCTGACATTTTCAACCACCAGATTTATGACAGGAAATTTCGCATGATTTTACGTTATTTTATCATTCGAAATTCTGGTTCCCGGCGGTACTGCCTAGATCGACCTACTATTAGGTTGTCCGGAAATTGATGCAGGTTTCTGCAAATGCAATTTCAAAAGGATCATTCTTTTGTGTATGTGCATCTTTCGACCAATTCCGCAAACTAAAAGAAGCCGCTCTTCATGCTCTTTCTTATATTTACTACTTCTACGACCAACTTCATTTGTTCAAAATCTACAACCATCCGAAGATGAAGCTTCAAATCAATAAATTTACCCTTTGCACTATTTTGGCTTGAACTTATTCGGCAAGAGGGGTATTTCCATGATAACATAGCTGAAGCAAGATATTGAGTGAACCTACAAAATAGATAGTAGCGCATTTTTTGAACGATTGTGAAAGTAGAGAAACTGAGGCTTTAACATGAATAATTGTCGCGGCCACTCCATGGCGTAGAAAACTTTTCTAAAGATACCAACCGTGAAGATCTCTCCTCGTGCTTGAAGAGTGAGGCCAGTGCCGTCAGATATCATCCCAATTGGTACCTCCCAGACTTTATTTTTGGTGAGTTATTTAAAAAAATCAAAATTGTCGGAGATCGCAGCCGTGGAGGAAATATCGAAAAATGGAAAATTTTGATTCCGCAAAATTTTCTCTTGCAGAAAATTTCTGAAAAATTTTTTGCACAACTATATATGTAATACTGGTCTGTGGCTATAAACTACAGAAGTCTCTGGCTGAACACTCATATTCGGTAGGAGTTTACAACTTGCCAAGTATGACCTTGTCAAAAAAAATTTCTTTTTACTTTCTGGCTTTCAGTAATTTGCTAGTTGAGCTACAGTTACAAAAGAAAATGGCTCAAATAGAAAAAGACTTGCTGATTACAGTAGTTTTTACATCATTTCAAAATATACGATTTCAAACGAGTTATGACGCTTTGAAGTGAGAATATGCAAAACCTGCATTAATTTCCGGACAACCTAATACATAGCTCCCAATACTTTCTTTTGCTTCTTTTCTGCTTATTTTCCTTCTTTTAATCAGCAAAAAAATTCCAAGCCCAAAAGTGAAGGTGATCACCCTGCACCAGCCCAAAAGTGAAGGTAGGCGGAGACTCGGCTCCGACTATCGCACCTCTGGTAGCCAGGTAAAGTTGCATAGTTTGGCTAGAGCCTCTAATGATTGTCCGGAAATCAATGTCATTGCAAATGCACGTACGACAACGCGCATTTTCAGTTGTCCGCCTTGTGGAACCATGTCTTCCATGAAAAAAATGAAATATTCAGCTAATTTATGCAGATCGTCATCTACCGTGAATCTATGGTAATTCTAAGAAGCAGAAAAGAAATGCGGAAGTATTCACTAGAATCAGAGCGTAAGAGAACTTCTGAAACGAATGTGCTCCAAGATGATAGTCATATTGACGAAATTTAAGCCATGACCCCCCACCGTGCGATAACGTAGTCCCATGTGGCAGTCATTGCATGACCCACCATGTGGGCCACGTTGTCAATGTGTTAAAAATAACACTTTGCAAGGTGCTAAGAGCGAAAAAAACTTCTTAACAATCACCAACTTAGCAATTCATAACAGGGTTTGACACGAGTTGCTTTGGCAATCTAACGAAGTTCCGCTGACTTCGCAGCAAAAATACGATATCCGCTAAGGCACGCTCATAGATGAGTCAAATTTGGATAAATAAAAAAAGGTTAAAGGATTCGGCTCTTCATACAGTCAGCGGGCATGCAACGAACGCACACTACTTTATATCGAAGAGATAATTGTATGCGTAAGCCTATTACAGTGATTTGTAGGGGCCAGCCGTTTCCAAGTTAGTGTTTTACACTCCCAGATCACCTGGTACAATTTACCGGCCCCGGAGGGTAGAGGGCCTGGCTGGCCTAGAGGCAGAGATCGAACCTGTGCCCGATCTGGTTATAGCGGCGCTTCATGCCACTACCATTGTCCCCCTCAAACATGGATAGCAAAAAAAACAAATATGAATACCAAAGATTAAAAAACACAAAAAACAACTTCGGACAGCTTTGTCTATATACTCCGAAATGGCTGTATACGGTGTCCGATATGCACCACAGCGTGCTTGGAGCGGATTGCCTTCATTATTTGATTTGGAGCTCTTTTATTAGACTGGAAGATGGGGTTCAGGGAGATTCAAAAACTAGTTTTAGGCGTAGATTGAAGTCGTATAAAAAGCCTAAAAGAATTATGTGGCAAAATTAGGTAACTACAGATGGCTCCAAACCTTCAAAAAAGTTTTTCACGCCTTCATTCTACATTTAATATATCGTAGTTCCAACTTCCTAAGTTTTGCACAGCAAATCTACATCATGTCATTCCCTCATCACCGTAAAACAAGAATTTGTTTTGTTTTTGTTTTTTGGTGGGGGGGGGGGGGGGGCACAGAATTTTTGCACTTGTACGAAGAGCGTATTGGAAAAGGAAATGCGATTTTGCAAGAATAGGATCGGTGTAGTGATGAGCGCAACGTCTCCAGGAGATGGAGAGTGGAATGATGAGAGAAGTGATTGTAGAAAAGGGGCGAAAATTTTCATTATACAGGGTGTCCCAAAAGTAGGTACACATTGTTTGATCGTTAATATCTCTCTTCCTTTGAAGTCTTCTGCCAACCTTCGGGTACCATGTTGTAGAGCTGGCCTCAACTTAGATCTGCAGTGTAAAGCGAACCACCTATCGATCAACCACCTATCGTATGGAGCTAATCACCGATCTTTCTTCATTAGGAATTACGGTAGAAACTTCAAAAGCCTTTTGAGCCATTGACGGTCCTGTTTCGCCTCAGAAAGCAAACAAACATCCTGAAAACTCTTACACTAGGCTAATTAGTCGCTAGAACCATATACGAACTCTGCAATTTGCCGCGATGCTTCCTTCATAACTTATGGCAGGTAAACCGCAATAGCTGTCTTCATGATGCTCCCTAAAATTGTTGTTACACCCATTTACAAACGCCTAAACAGTTGAGTAATGGAATTAGGGCGCGTAGTATCCCTGATACACCACTTCCGAATTTTTGGAACTTCTTTTTGAAACAGGTTGGTCCACAAGGACGCTGTAAGCCAGAAGTTCATACGTAACCGCACAGTAACGATGAACAATAGGTGGTTCGCTTCATACTGTAGATCTAAGTTGAAGCCAGCTATACATAGTGGTACCTAAAGGTGGCCGAAAGACTTTGGGAAAAGAGATACCAATGACCAAACAGTGTATCCATATTTGTGGGACACTGTATATAAGTGTGTGACTCATATAAGAATAGATGGGATAAGCCTTTTTGTCTAGGAGGGCTGCCAAAATTCTGTTATGTTCATCGCTTTTATCTGTGAGCTGTTCGATTAGGTCGTTGAAGTTTACCACTCGGTCAGTATTATATAGAAATCCATATACTGCCTTGCGTAAACCAAAGCTTTCCAAGATTTTCTTACCATTCTCGAGATTCTATTTTGCACAAAAGAATTGGAGCTTTTGCATGTACGCTTGAGTTCATACATGTTTTCCGCATCTTCTGGGACTCCGCAAAACCAATACCTCTTTGCTTTTTACACCCAAATCATATCAAATCTGC
Organism: Cylicocyclus nassatus; assembly: GCA_958299035.1. Classification (NCBI taxonomy): domain Eukaryota; kingdom Metazoa; phylum Nematoda; class Chromadorea; order Rhabditida; family Strongylidae; genus Cylicocyclus; species Cylicocyclus nassatus. The sequence continues at coordinate 79,569,430 of CATQJL010000223.1, forward strand.
CCCTAAAAGCATTGTTCAGATCAATCGGAGGGAGAGAGAGATTTTGACGCACTGCGGGAGCACGGGTCCTGACTAATGTAACAGTTCAAGTCCGATCGGAAATGGTGATTTCTGATTGTGAAGAGAAAATCGCGCGGAAAAACGCGATGATACACAAATACCGCTCTTGACAGTCTTGACGTGGTGAATGTTGTAAATCTACTGCATGAACCACGCCATAACTTGTCATAGGGAGGGGTCCGCGTATCGTTCTTTTTTTGGAGCGATTTTTTTGCTTCCGAATCCACCCTTTTCGACAGCCTTGATTTGTTGTATCAATGAGCCGAGAAGCCGAGTTCCCGCAGCGTCAAAATTTTACCATCCCTCAGTTGACCTGGACAATGCCTTTGAAGGCAGTGTCCAGGCAGATCTGGACCTGTGGGGCTCTCATGTGGAAAGTAATCTTGAGGCCCTAAATAAGACTTTGCCCAAGCGGCAGTTTAGATAGTGCACTCATGGCTAAGATATTGGGCTCTAAACTATGCTCCGTGACCGCATTCGCATGAATTCATGGCTTGGCACATCATTCGCATGGATCCTCGCGCGAAAGCGCCACGAATCCATCCGAATACGGTTACAGGGCAAGTTTGAAGCCCAATATCTTAGCCGTAAGTGCACTATCTGAACTACAGCTTGGGCAGAGTCTTATTTAGGGTCCCAAGATTAGTTTCCACTTGAGAGCAATTTAGGTTCAGATTTGCGGGCGCTGCCTTTAAGGGTCGCATGCGCTAACATTCCTGCAGGGAAAGGGAGCACATTTTAAAAAAATCTTGGCTTTTTTTGGAAAAATATCGCAACATTTTTTCTATGTTCAAGTTGTCTTGCTCTGATGAACAGAACAACGCAAACGCCGGGAACATAAAACCACTAAACGGGATTACATTTATACTTTAAAAACACAACGAAGATCAAGCTGCTCTTGATGTGCAAATTTCCTTTCAAGATACCTTCAAAACATGACTCAGTTTGAGTTTTCTTACTTTGAGGGCATTGAAGGAGAATTCGCCGCGCTATTTCCGTGTTCCCTGAGCACAAACCTGCGAGTCAACAACAAGGGGCGTTCGCAATCGCTGCGGCTGCATTGCAATGTATATCAGTTGGTATTCCTTGAAGCTGCTCAACAAGTCATAAGTTTCTCCCAACATCTTTTCCACGCTATCTTCGTAAACTCATTTTACATTTGAGTTACCCATAAGGCCTCGGGCAGAGTTCACCGATTTTATCGTCTCGCAATTCTCCAAACAAGACAACAGTTTCAATTCCATTGCATGCCGACCATCTTGCATTTCGGTTGTGATAGTTAGTCACTATTAGTCATGTCGGAAAACTGTCGCAACCGGAATGAGGAATGATT
>CATQJL010000223.1:80190968-80205994 GCA_958299035.1 Cylicocyclus nassatus
AAGCAGTGGTATCAACGCAGAGTGCTAGTCGCCGAGTCACGAGCCTACGAAAACACGTCCTCATGAATTTTGCCCAAATGTAAAGATCGCAGCTCTGAATTTCAAAGCTATTTCATGGCTAGAGCTTAAACTACCAAATCTAGCACAACAAGATCCACTAAGGATGTGAAAAGATTTAATCAGCGTGCTGTACAAGCGCTCACGATGCATAAGCACTCATGGTGGAATTTCGACGAAATTTCCGATCTTTACATTTTGAGCAAAATTCATAAGGACGTGTTTTCGCAGGCTCGTGACTCGGCGACTTTCATAGACTGGAGCCTGAGTCATGCACCATTCGATAGCACATTTCCTAGTAACTTTGACCTAGGAAAGCAAGCAGGCAAGTTTTCTGACAGATACGCGAGAAGTGCTGGCAAATTTACGCACTTTCGTGGTGCAGTTACAGTCACCTCACCGCATCTTCGTAACAAGACCCTGTAATCCCCAAAGACCACGATTTTCGTAAAAAGCTTGTTCTAAAACCTCTATAAGCGAAGTTTCCTTACAATTCAAGAGCATCAACATTCTGACCAAAATCCATCGGCGAGCTTCCGGAGCGTAAAACGAGAAAAAATGAAATAACCCGAACATATCGGAAAACTTGCTCATAAAGGTTGTCTGACCTGCTGATTTCGAAACTCACATCTGCTTAGCAAGATAGCTTCGTATTCTAGGGCTGGCGAGTAGAATTTGGGACGACAAGATTTTTCCACAACTCACCAGCCCTTCTGTTTCCTTTGAAAACAAATCTGCGGCTACTATTTAGCGCATCATAATCTACCGAAAAAATACTATCAAAAGGCCCTGGCTGATATTTACCCGGGACAATGCTCGCTGCTTTACACCTTCGCGAAGAGACGTCCGCAGAAAGATTCAAGATTACTAAAATCATAATATCAAGGACATGCTGTATATCAAAAGATTCGCCTTGACGAGCTGAGCACAGCACTGTTTTCGGTTTCAAACACCTATTTCGAAGGAAGTTATGGAGTAGAATTTAAAAACGCGTGATTTTTCCAGAATTCACCAAAGCTTCCATCTCCTTTGGAAAGAAGTCTGAGCCTATTTTTTAGCGCACAATAATCTACAAGAACAGTATTATCGAATACTTCTTAGTGGAATCTTCTATGTTGGACAGGCGCTGCTTCACATATTCGCGAAAGGACCTCCGCAGAAGAATTTGAAAAGACTGGAAACGGAATATCGAAGACATCGCACCCCCACTTCCAATACAGAAGATGCTCCTCGCCGAGCTGAATCGAAAGTTGGCTTTGGATTCAGAGTTCGTCCACTCTGAAGCGAGATATGGCCGTGCGACGGTGATGTCCATACATTAGACGTAACTCGCGCGACCGTCGCGTGACTGTCCGTTGCATGAGTTATGCTACATTCGCGTCTAATTTTCGAGGGCATGCTGTACATCAAAAGATCTGCTTGACGATTTAAACAAAATGCTGCTCTCGGATTTGAAATATATTTATTGCGAAGGGTGTTATGGCGTTGCGTATTCTGCGTGATTCCCGTGATTCCGCGGATCCTAGAATGTCGCAAACTTCCAGAAATATCGCGGAATTCGAAGGAAATCCCGGAATTCCGCGAAGTTCACGGGAGTTTTGCACATTCTGTGAGCGGTATTGTGACCTTGAGCAGATTTTAGAACAAACGATCAGACTGAACTTCTATGTGTCACCAGCGACAAATCAATGGCAATACTGTTATCAGCACACTGAACAATCCAATCAAACAAAAATCTGCAAAACTGAGCGAAAACCTACTGTCTAGCGTATACCTATCATATCCCGCTAGACTGTGGCACTCCTATACACTAGATGATGCGTCTCACCGAGCTGAATCGAACGGTGTCCTCGGATTCAAAATTCGTCCATTCTGAAGCGAGATACAGCGATGCGACGCGGATTCCGACAGACACTAGTGATGTGCGGCGCACTCCGCCGCTCTCCGGCGGACTCTAATGGAGTGTGGCGCACTCCGCTGCACTCTAGTAGACTGCGTCAGCGCACTCCGGCGGAGTCCGCCGCAGTCCGGGGACTTTTTTGACGAATTATGAGCGGTGTTGTATATGATAGTATAAATGTGTGTTCAAATGTTGAACTGGACACTGTGCTTTGGTTTCATTCAACGTAGGGGCAGAATCTGTTTGTTATAGAAAGTCTTTTGAACTGCTTAGTGCGGATAGTATCTTTGAATTGCCTGTTCAAAGAAGATTATTGATTCGTACAGAGACGCGACAGTGCGTCAAAAAAGTAAAACAATCTAACCTTAGCGAAGAAGCAAGGTGATAGAAGATAGAAGCAAGGTGCCGAAGTTTCCTATGACGTTAGAGCAGCGGATGTGTTAGCACGTGTATATACTGTACACCCTAACCAAGCCGAATGCTTCTACCTCAGATTGTTGCTTCACACAATCCGAGGACCGACGTCATTCGCGGCATTGAGGACCATTGATGGAGAGGTTTGTGAGACCTACAGAGAAAGCCAAAAACTTGGCTTGCTTGAAGATGATCAGCAATGGCACAGAACTCTCGCAGAAGCAGCTACGACAAGTTTTGCTGCTCAACTGCGAAGTCTCTTCGGCATCATCTTGACAGCCTGTCAACCGCCTGGTCCCTTCATACTACGCCGCGTGCGCCGCGTACGCCGCAGCACGCAGCGTACGCTGCCGCGGCGAGAATACGCCTATAGCAGCACACTCTGTCTATCACTGTATTTCTATATGCTACTCCCTGTGTTTTCCGAGTGTTCATAGCGAGATTGTGCCGCCATGGGCGTATTTTCACTGTGAGCAGTGTGTATTTTCACGCGGCGCACCTGTCAAATCCTCGAGCACTCTGGGAGAAGTACAAAGAGGCTCTGAGTGAAGACGTACTCAGGGAATGTCGCAGAGTGGCACCCTCTGCACGTCGGTTACTCTCCCAAGATATTCAACCGAGCGTTGATATGCTTGAGGATACGTGCGTGTCGATGACCGATCAAACCCTCAAAAATCGGTTTGCCGTCACCAATACGCGAAGATGACCAGCCACTCGAGAGCGATGTTCTCCGAGAGAGGTCCTATGGTGCCGATCAGCTCACCACAATTGTAGAGTCCAACAGACCTCCTCTTACGGAGGATCAAGAGTTGGTTTACCGTGCTGTTCTGGACACAATTTCCAGTGGCAAGGGTGGGCCACTCTTTCTCGACGCTCCGGGTGGAACAGAGAAACGTTTCTCATCAATCTCCTTCTTGCCGAGATTCGCAGACAAGGAGGACTCGCATAGCAGTGGTATCCTCGGGGATTGCCTCAACACTGCTAGAAGGAGGCCGAACTGCTCATTCACCCTTCAAGCTTTCTCTGGATATTGCTCATGTAGAGCATTAAGCAAAGGCACAGGGAAAGCTAAGGTGCTACAATAAACCAAACTCATAGTTTGAGGCGAATGAACCATGGCGCATAAGAAGTGCCTAGAAGCCCTTGACAACACATTACGGGACATACGAGGAAGCAGCAGGCTAATGGGTGAGGCCGTCGTGCTACTGGCAGGCGACTTTCGTCGAACTCTGCCAGTGATTCCGCGATCGACTCCAGCAGATGAGCTGGACGCTTGCCTCAAAGATTCTCATCTCTGGAGACATGTTCGATCGCTGAACCTCACGACGAACATGCGAGTCCACCTCCTTGGCGATGTGAGACTGCCCGAAGCTTTGCGCAACAGCTGTTGCTTTTTGGCGAAGGCAGAATTCCGGTTGAACCAAGTTCTGGCTAAATTACCTTTCCTCCAGACTTCTGCAATATGGTTCAGTCGGTGGAAGAACTGCTCGAAAAGGTCTTCCCAAACATTGCCACCAACTTGAGCAATGGGGAGTGGATTTGCGAGCGAGCAATTCGGCACCCAAAAATGAGCAAGTGAATTCTATTAATACTTAGATTCTAAACTTAGGCTGTATACTTTACTTACTAATCCTACCTGGACCGGTGTCAACGTCCACATCTGTTGATACGATGGTTCAGTGTGAACAGTCTGTTTACTTTCCTATTGAGTTCTTGGATTCACTCGAGCCGAATGGGATACCACCTCACAGACTTGATCTGAAGATTGGTTTACCAATCATGCTCCTTCGTAACATCAACCCGCCGAAGATGTGCAATGATACAAGGCTTTGCATCAGGGATCTCATGCCAAACGTCATAATAGCGACCATAGTGGCGGGGAAGTTCAAAGGCGAAGTCGTTCATATTCCACGAGTCCCTTTGGTCCCCTCCGATTTGCCCTTTGACTTCAGGCGAGTGCAGTTTCCGGTTAGGCCTGCACTCGCTATGACGATCAACAAAGCGCAAGGACAGTCTCTGCGAACAGTAGGAGTAGATCTGGAAACTCCCTGTTTTTCGCATGATCAGCTGTACGTGCGTGTTCGAGGGTCGGAAGTCCGGCGGACCTGTACATATATGCGCCCAAAGGGAGCACAGCTAATAGCGTATCCCAGGGCGCTAGCATAATTGCATGCTGTAATATAGTACAGTAATTATTTTTTGCATGCCATCCTGTTGGAAAATCCAAAAAATTGGAAAATACAAAATCCAAAAAATGGCAAAACGAAAACCCAAAAAACTGACGGCCAGCGGCGGTCAGGGCAGCTGGGTGGGACAAACAAGAAGCTGAGCAGATCCAGTCGAGCTTCCTTCCTTACTGATGAGTTCCGGGGAAACCCTAGGGCTGTTTAGTCAAACCGTCTAAGGGTAGGAACGAAACGGTACAACTAAGGAGCCGAAGTTGTATTCCTCTTTTTGGAGAAGACAACTCGGCTTTTTTTGACCGAAGTGTATGTGATGCTGTGCGGAGCCGGGTAAGCCAGTTAGTTAATGATAAACTGAGAACTAAGAAAGGGTACGGGAGGTAATGCGAGATTCGCAACAGGAGGTAAAGCGTTAAAAATATTCTTTTCAACTTCGGTAACATAGATAAACGAAACTGATGGGTTTTTCCTAATTTACGATAGATTCCATAGAATAACTCATGTGTTGCGACCAAGTGGGACAATTTACGATTTCGTAAGTTTCGTTGTCAAGAGGCTCTTTGTGGATACGATAAAAGGTAAGCCTGGAGATGGATTTGCGCAGTCACCCTAGAACTATACTTGGGTCCGAATCGAATTAAAGTTCGACCATTCGAATAAAACATTCCAATATATTTGTATTCGAAATTCGATATTCGGAGTTCTTCCATTTTCGAAAAATATTCGAAAATCGAATAATTGAGAAAACGGGGTTTCGAATAAGATTCGAAACTCGAATAATTAAAACACAGGATTTCGAATAAAATTCGAAAACTCAAATAATCAAAAAACGAGAATTCGAATATTATTCGAAAACTCGAATAATTATAAAGGGGTTTCGAATAGATTTTATTCGAATGTTTTATTCGAATGTTTATTCGAATTCGTATTCGAATGACTCCGTATTCAGATTATTCGACTTTGTTGCAAAGCCAACTGCTGAGTATCAAGCTCATTTCGTCCGCGTTTTTTTTCCGCAAAACTTGGTAATGCATCTTTGCAATCGTTATGACCTTTAAACCAGGGTCAAGCGTGTGATGCGACTGTCGCAACGGGGGGTCGTAAAGTGGGCAACTAAGGTGGGCAGGGGGTCGTAAGAGAAAGTAGTTTGGCTGAAAACAGTAAGCTTAAAAGGAAATCAAAAAACAGATAACCAGTTCATGTTTTTCAGAATAAATTTAGAAAAAAATTAGAAATAAGAATACTAAGGATAAAATTTTTAAAAGAAATTCTTAAAAAAAACATTCCCAAGAGCTCAAAACACTTTTGAAGGATGTAAGATTTAATAAAAAAATTGAAATGTATCAATTGGCTTAGAAATCTTGCTTTCGAAGCCTCACTGAAGTCTCACACACTCGACAAAAGCGCACATTTAGATCAACGATGACAATCAATAATTCGTAAATTTTTTGAAATGCCATTTATATGGCCTTTACAATTTATATGTACTTTGGATAAGCCCTGCTACTGCTGTACGAAATCTGGTGTTATTTTGTAAACTGTGGATTTTCTTATGATTTTTTGTATGGTAGCAAAAGTCAGGAAAGGGGGGTCGTATCTGAGTCGCATCTAAATTCCTTCGGAGCTATCGAAACTTGTTGGCTGCAATTTTGCTGTAATATGATACCATCCTTCTACTTTCCCTCATAAACAAAATTTTAAGCTCAAAAATCCCAGTTGCTTTTTAGGATCGCAGCTAAATTTGCGAGAGTCGCATCTAAATTTTTTCGAGCTTACTGCTCCTCAAGGGATGAAACTTTTTTCTATGAATAGTCTGGGCACTATGCTACAGAACCTATGCTTTGCAGCTTCTCAGTCTGTTCCTGGCCGTAGTTACGAATTTTCAAACTACCGTGCGCAGGCACGTTTTTGATGTCGTTCTGGACGGCGCTAAAGCGGCTTTTTTGGCGGAAAAAACTGTGGAAGAGGTAGGAAGTAAGCTTCTTAGTCGAAAACATCTTTTTTAGTTCAAGAATGTCATTTTTTTCTCCGTGCAAAAATTTGTGTCGCATACGGGAATCGAATTTGCTGCTGAAGTATGCCTAAAAATTCAAAAAAAAAACTTGCAGAATCACAAACATTATTGAAGGTGTGTATGTGTGCTACAGATGCTGGGATACGGATGGATGGGTGCCTTCAAGGTGGGGGGGGGGTCGTAGGGTCCCGGATCGCATCAACACGCTTGGCCCTGCTTTGAATTGTATGGAGAGTCGCATTCTTCCGACTGCTTGCGACAGTAAAAAAATCATATGTGGACTTCAATTGATGCTTTTTCGACCAATGAGATTGTTCGCATTGCTATTGGCACCAAATCAGCAAAGAAGCTATCAAATTCAAGCTCATGTTCCGAGTTCATATATCAAAAGGTGTTTTGAAATGCCTGTTCTTCTTTCTTTGCATTGCTCATGCTTGTGGTACGCAATGCCCACACTAGTGAGCACTCTTGCTTGCATAAGTTATATTGCACAACTGCCTCTATTCGTTACCTTAGGGATTTTTTGCGAATTGGTGTATTTTGAGTGAAGGACATCGCAGTTGTAGTGGAGAATTAGACGGTTTAGATCGCCATACGCGATTTGCCAGTTGAGATGTCTTCAGATCTAACGCCAGCTTACCACAAATGTTTAGCGTGTACAACTTGCTAAATAGATAAATGCCCTGCATTCTGCACTTTTCGAACAAGTTTTGGGAATTTTACTATTGCCAAAACACGTCGCACTGAAATGCCTGCAATATGCCCGGAGTTATAGGGGCATCCGTGCTCGTTTCGCATAATCCACAGGCATTCATAACTACCTTCGCCTTTGTAGCTACTTGCCTTCAAGCTGGGGGGGTGGGAGTTGGTACAAGGGGGGTATGTGAGGGCGCTGATTACGGATAAAAATTTACTTTATCGATTTTTGGAAAATCTTGAGCTACGAGATTGGGAGTTGGTACAAGGGGGAGGGGGTAAATGACGATGCTGATTAAAACCAAAATTTATTTTATCGATTTCAGCGATTTTTGGAAAATTTTGAGCTAGGAGTGGTATAGAAGATACGAGGGTGCTGACTATGATTGGCTTCACCGAGATATGTCGGCAAGTTTGAGATATGGTTGCTCTAGTTATTCGATAAATCATTCGAATATTTATTCGAAATTCGACTTCCAATGTTCGAATATATTCGATATTCATTTATTCGATATTTTTGATTTTCCGAATTTATTCAGAATTCATTCATTCGAGAATTTTTGAACCTCAAATTCTTTCGATATTCGTTTATTCAAGATTTTTTATTTTCGAATTAACTCATCATTCATTTATTCAAAATCTTTCCTTTTCGAATTAACTCGATATTCATTCATTCGATGAAATATCTCGAATTTACCCAAGTATACAGTGCAGTGGTCAGTTGGTCCGTGAAACTACCTGTTGCTTAAGAGATCCTTGACGGTGGGTGATGGGCTATATCGCATCAGGTAATCGGGTGGCGATCATATGCAACACAGTACGGACTATAACCAGGGTCGAGCAAGAAATGTGACACACAACCGCAGGGTACGACCTCCCCCTCCCCTTCTAATTTCTGTCTCAATAACTTCCTCTCTTCCCCCTCGCATTCTCGTTTTCCTATCGTAATCATAAAGGCTCTACCAAGCATAATTAGTAACATATTCGTAATTATCATGTCAAGTAACGTCTGCAGGCCAAGCTTTAGCAAATTCTGAGGGTTCGAACTATTGAGCCACCCAAGTGGAGTGGTCATTTTCAAACACGGTTAACTTCATTTCGAAAGTGGATTAGCTACCGCTTATAGTACTCAATACAAACTACTCCCTACTTGCCCAGACTATGAATTCTGCTCCAAATAAACGCCGAGCTGTGAAATTAGGAGCCAGTCAAAAACTCTTTTGTCCCATTTTTCGCTTACAGTGGTTAGTGTCTCCAATAATTATTAATCAAACAAAAGAAAGCGAAATCAACTCTAGTCACTTCTATACAAACTACCAGAGTTTGGCCATGGAACTGTATAAATTTCGTTCGCTAAAATCCTGTTTGGAGGTGGGGTGTGGCACAACCCAGAAAAGCTGTGGTCGCCGCAGCTTTCTAGGATTTATGCCACACCCCATTAACTTACCCTCAAAGCAATCAAATATCTGAATTTTTTTTTCAAAATCGTTCCACTGCTAAACAATTCTTCTTTACACAGCAGGAATTGCACTTGAAATCGTTTTTCCTAGGGGAAGTCATAGTCGTTTTTCCTTACCTTTGCAAATGGGAAATACTGCGAGAATATTGAGTAACGATAACATTTTAAGTCGCCACTACGTGAATTGCGAGGAAAAGCTGCAAGCTTAAACATTTTCAATGGCCTAAACCTCGTAAGTTTTACAAAAGCGATTTGAGCCTAATCCGTTTTCTCTAGTCTAAGATATTGTGAGCGAAAAATGGGGCAAACAAGATTTTGGCTTGCTCTTATTTCTATAGTTTTGAACTTATTTGGAGTGGGATTCCTAACGTGAGCATAGAAGTAGTAGAATTTTGTAAATGCGAAAAGAAGCAGTTAACTTACCTTTGAAACAAAGTTGAATGTTCGAAAATGACCATCCTTGGGCGGTCTAGTATTTGGGAACTTACAATTTCGCAGACTTGGCTCACAGGAATTATTTGACATGCCAATTATGGAAATAATGCTCTTATGCTTTTACTGCTTTTTCTGGTGATTATAACCTGTGGTGTCATCGATACTTGTGTTATAGGCGAAGACAATCGGCTGCAGGAAATCAGACCTAGCCCATTGGCTTTTGAACAGTAAGCCCTTAGACCTCGGACAGAGTTCACGCGATTTGGTCGTCGCGATTCAATCGCCAAAGACAAGTGTTACGAGTTCATTGCATGCCGATCTTCTTGTATTTTGGTTGTGAAAGTTTTCCAGCACGACTAATTGTGACTAATTATCACAACCGAAATACAAGAAGATCGGCATGCAATGAACTCGTAATACTTGTCTTTAGCGATTGAATCGCGACGATCAAATCGCGTGAACTCTGCCCGAGGTCTAAGAGAGTCTGTAATTACCTTAACCATCCTTTCAATTTGGCCGTTCGTTTTGCGGTTGCAACTAGTGGTGAACATGCTGGAAATGCTCGGTATTTGTTCATTTTCAGAGACATCTTACTAGTGTAATTCGAACCACGATCGGACACTGGCGTTAGGAATTCCGTGTTTAGCTATGACATCATTTAATAAAGCTTTGACAACAAATATGTTTTCTCATTGGGGAGTGGAGTACAAAGATCAGTTTGCTAGAGGCATAAATGGTAATTGAGACGATTTTGCGACGGTTGATACTGAGGTAATAGGCCAACTATATCTGTATGCAGTCGTTCGAAAGGTCGTTGAGGCATTGCGAATAATCCCAAATTTTTCCAGTTGATATACGAGATGGTTAATTTTCTGGCAGGTGGGACATTTTCGAATAAATTTGGCTTTGTTCGTTGAACTCATCTCAAAAATATTTAGCTGAAATGGCCTTCATAGTTTTCCGTACGCTTAAATGTGATCCTAAAGGTGGATTAGTATGAAGAATCTGATTTTACCTTGAAGTGCACTATCAGGAATAACCAATCGACATGTGTAATGAAAAGTATAATAAAGACAGCCACTACAAAAGAAATACCTGCCCAACATGTGAAAAAATTTTGGCGGTAATTTATCTAATTCACCTTTCAAAAACTTGATAGGATTCTCATGAATGGAATTCTGTTGAGACTGCTAAAGTTGGTCCAGGGGTAGGCAATGTATTTACCTGCACCAAATTTGTACTCCAATAGGGTAGCGACTTGGAAGATTGCATAGAGTTTTGTTTTCCAGCACCGTACTGAATCTAGATATCGTACGCTTGTAAATTATTTGGTACTTAGCGAGACGACGCACGAATTCTGACTTATGCATTAGAGATCTCAGTAGTGCATGGTCAGTTATCAAGGTAATGAAACTGTTCGCGATGTATGGATAGAAGTGTTTCAAGGCAAAAACTATTGCCAGAGCTTCCAATTCTTTCATCGCATAATTCCTCTTGTTTTGTCAGTGGACGGCTGCAATATACTCCGGATTGACTTGAGGTAAGCATACGCCGATATCAATGGTTGATGCATGGCTATAAATTAGGTATGGCCGACCTGATGTAGGGTGCACTAAATCTTCCACTAGAGCACGTTTCAGAGATAAGAGCGCTTGTTGATATTCCTCTTTCCACAAGAATGCTGCATCTTTGAAAGATTATTAATGGATTTCCTATCATGCGAAACGCGTAATTAATCTTCGAAAATAGGAGGCTGCTTCTAAGAAAAAGTTGAGCGCTTTGGTGTCTATTGGCGTAAATCTTGGCCATGATGTCTGCTTTAGCAGGATTTAGGGGTATTCCTTTCATACTTTTCAAAACACCCAAATATTGTTTTTCGAATTGAAAAAAATGAGCATTTTTCTGGCGTCAGTTACAATCCAAAGCTCTTAATGCGAGCGACTTTTTCACCTTCCAAATTCTAGGATACAGATACACAAAGCCCAGAGGTGCGATACGTGGAGCCGGGCCCCCCAAAAGTGAAGGTGGTTCCAGCTACCACTGGCCGGCCAAAAGTGAAGGTGGTAGTGCCGGATACTCACCTCCCAAAAATGTCGACCGGTGGGGGGGGATCGCAGCTACCACTGGCCAGCAAAAGTGAAGGTGGTAGTGCCGGACACTCACCTCTCAAAAACGTTGACCGGGGGTGGGGGTAGAGAGGGGGGGGGGAGCACAGGACGGACTTTGGATTTGGGTTTTTTGGGTTGGTTTGCGTTTTTTGGTTTTTTTTTGGTTTGGGTTTTTTTCGGACTTTTGGGTATTGATTTTTTTTGCTAAAACTGAAAAAAGGAAATTAATCAAAATGAACGCAAAAGAAAGTATTGAGAGCATATTCTATGTAGTTTATTTTTAGGAAGTCGCCGTCGCCTACTGCGAGCACCTGGAGGCCATCACCGGCATGGACGCATATACGCCTCAGCACTTTCTACGATAGAGCAAAGCTTCAGGATTACTTCGGACAACTGCCCCCTTACGTGACAATGTTCACGACGTGCTCGTCCTCTGCGAACGAAGACGGGCACGTTCTGCAGTCACGACGTTCAGCTTTTCGCTGCGCGTCCGTGATAAGAGATAGGCGCGCGACGAATCGCGGCCGAAACGAAACGTGCTGGGTACGTGCGATGTTTCGAACGTCGCGACCATCACGAGGGGGGATTACTACGAGCCCTTGCTTCACACATTTTGTCCGCATCGGGGGCCAGGCCAAAAATGTACCGCACTCGGGTTCGTAACAAACAGGGGGGCACATTTTTTGCATTAGTATCTATCTTGTTCCCACAGTGTTCAGAATCTGCTTAGGCTTCCTAGTTGCTGGCCAACCCTCTGCTCCGTACGGGGTGACTGGTTGTATCGTCCGAAACTTTTGCTCTGAGATGTACTGGAATTTTACGAGCGCAGAATACTCTTGTCACTTGACGCCATTTCAGTGAAGCTGCATTCGTTCAAGCACGTGTCAGCGATCGTTTGCAATTCGGGGTTACAAGTGAGTCCAGTCATTTGAAAGTAATGGTTATCTTCGGTGGCCGTCCGTAGATGCTCGTTATTCCGTCGGTTTACTCCCCACATTACAGTACCCAGTCTTTCCGGCATTCAGTCGCAAGTCGTACTCGGACAGGGCTGTATGATACAACATGTTTTGACATGCAGTGTTAGTGGAACGAATGCGCTGAAGCAAAGCAAAGCGAGGGTGTCGTATACTTGAGTCCGAATCGAATAAGAATTTGATCATGCGAATGAAACATTCGAATATATTCGTTCGCATTCAAAATAGGATCGTGCTTTTCCATTTTTGAATAAAATTCGAAACTCGAATAAATAAAAAACCAGGATTCGAAAAAAATTCGGAAACTCAGTCCAATACAAAGGCGAAAATAGATTTCATTCGGATGTTTTATTCGAATTCTATTCGTAATCCTTGCGCACATCAATCTCTTTCAGACCATCTGAAGAAGATTTTTTCGGGCGTCGCATAAGAATTTATATCATGTATACTTCCACTGTAGATCACTGAATAGGAGATAAATTATGACGTTTTGCTAATGTATAAACCGAAGTAATCTTCTTTAACGGCTCCTAACTTTTAAACCATCTCATAGCAAATCGCGAAAACAATACTGCAATAATGCGCAAAATTTTCTTCAAATAAAAATCACAATTTGTTATGACCCAGCTCGGAAAATGCCTATCTTGACTGATTTCCTTCAATTGTTTCCAACTCTCGAATTTTCTCAGATTAATTCGTGGCGGAGTTACAACTGCAAAAAACATGGATTCCTCTTTCAAACAAATTTTTTGAGGAAATCCATCGCGAGAAGGGTTATGATTTCTTGAAAATGATGCGCAAGAACTTCCGGATCAACCTAACACTTTATCGATGACCGATTTTTGGGAAATCTTGGGCTACGGAGCTGGGAGTTGGTATAGGGGTGTGACGGTGCTGATTATGAATGGATTAGTTATAACCGGGTATACAACAAGTTTTAGATATGGTTGCTCAAATATTGGATAAATCATTCGAATGTTTACTTGAAATCGATTCCCAGTGCTCGAATATAATCGATATTCATTTATTAGATACTTTCAATTTTTCAATTTTATTCGAGATTCATTCATTCGGAAAATTTTGAATGTCGAATTTATTCGATATTCATTCATTCGGTGGAAAATTCGAATTCCCCAAGTATTAGGTTGGTACAAAAGTAATGCGCGTTTTGCGAGTTTTCACTTTGACGTGCTATAACTCTCTAAAAAATCCCATTCTTCAGTGCGGTAAAGACGATCAGAGGCACAAATTTCTCAATATAGCGCACATCCACCTATGCTCATATCACTAATGGTCACAAAAATATGGTTCGATAAGCAAAAAGCTTTTTTTAAATCCCGTCTTTAGCTGATTATAATTCCCTTCAAAAGTTATTGTGAATGATAAGTAGCCTGCCTTGTAGCAGCAAGCCAATAGTACAAAAAAGTCGGAAAGAGCTTAAGCAAAGAAGATTTGCAAAAAGGTAAAAAAATAATATTCAAAATTGCTCGCTTTTTTCGACATTTTTTCGTAAGTCTCAAAATCCTGAAATATGGAGATTTTTAATTTTCTGTGTACTGAACAGCTTCCATATTTCTGCAAAAACTGTAAGCAGGAGGTCTACCTTTACGCTTACAGAAATGAGCAAAACTTTGGCGATTACCTTCTTCAAAGGAAATCTATGGGCCACAGAATGGCCAAAACCATTACTCATGCTGAGGCGCCAAAATCTCAATCTAGGTTATTTTCTAAGAAAAGCAAAGTATGCGTAATGTAGACAATTTCTATTACATATAATAGTCAAATTTCTAAAAGAATGCCCACATTCGCGCTTGCATTCTGGCCAAAAAAGTAGGTGCAATGAAATTGTGATTTCGTGCGGTTGTATGAAGCTCTATTAACTTCTAACGAATGAAGCTATTAGGTTGGTGCAAAAGTAATGCGCGTTTTGCGAGTTCCCACTTTGTCGTGCTATAACTTTCTAAAAGATCCATATTTTTCAATGCGGCAAAGTTCATCAGAAACACCAAACCTCTCTCTATACAGCGCACATTGCCTTATGTTAACATCGCAAATCAATTGAAAAATATGGATTGACAAGCAAAAAAAATTTTTTTTTCGGAAACCTTGTTTTTAACTGATCATAACTTCCTTCAAAACTTGTTGTTATAAATGATAAGTTGACTATCTTGTAGCCGCAAGCCAGTAGTACAAAAAAAATTACAAAAGGGCTCAAATAAAGAATATTTGCAAAAAGGTAAGAAAATAATATTCAAAATTGCTCGCTTTTTTCGACATTTTTTCGTAGCCCTCAAAATCAAAAAAAGGAGATTTTTGCTTTTCTGTGTAATACACGGCTTCCACAATTCTGCAAAAACTGTCAACAGGAGGCCCACCCTTAAGCTTTCAGAAATAAACAAAACTTTGGCGATTGCTTTCTTCAAAGGAAATTCATGGGCCACAGAATGGCCAAAACCATCACTCATGTTGAGGCGCCTAAATCTCAATCTAGGTTATTTTCTAAGAAAATAGCAAAGTATGCGTAATGTAGACAATTTCTATTACATATAATAGTCAAATTTCTAAAAGAATGCCTACATTCGCGCTTGCATTCTGGCCAAAAAAGTAGGTGCAATGAAATTGTGATTTCGATGCGGTTGTATGAAGCTCTATTAACTTTTAACGAATGAAGCTATTAGGTTGGTGCAAAAGTAATGCGCGTTTTGCGAGTTCCCAATTTGTCGTGCTATAACTTTCTAAAAGATCCATATTTTTCAATGCGGCAAAGTTCATCAGAAACAAAATTT
>CATQJL010000223.1:80206494-80374513 GCA_958299035.1 Cylicocyclus nassatus
AAGCAGTGGTATCAACGCAGAGTACTCTGGAAACGGAATATCGAAGACATCGCACCCCCACTTCCAATACAGAAGATGCTCCTCGCCGAGCTGAATCGAAAGTTGGCTTTGGACTCAGAGTTCGTCCACTCTGAAGCGAGATATGGCCGTGCGACGGTGATGTCCATACATTAGACGTACCTCGCGCGACCGTCGCGTGACTGACCGTTGCATGAGTTATGCTACATTCGCGTTTAATTTTCGAGGGCATGCTGTACATCAAAAGATCTGCTTGACGATTTAAACAAAATGCTGCTCTCGGATTTGAAATATATTTATTGCGAAGGATGTTATGGCGTTGCGTATTCTGCGTGACTTCCGTGATTCCGCGGATCCTAGAATGTCGCAAACTTCCAGAAATATCGCGGAATTCGAAGGAAATCCCGGAATTCCGCGAAGTTCAAGGGAATTTTGCACATTCTGTGAGCGGTATTGTGACCTTGAGCAGATTTTAGAACAAACGATCAGACTGAACTTCTATGTGTCACCAGCGACAAATCAATGGCAATACTGTTATCAGCACACTGAACAATCCAATCAAACAAAAATCTGCAAAACTGAGCGAAAACCTACTGTCTAGCGTATACCTATCATATCCCGCTAGACTGTGGCACTCCTATACACTAGATGATGTGTCTCACGGAGCTGAATCGAGCGGTGTCCTCGGATTCAAAATCGTCTATTCTGAAGCGAGGTATAGCGATGCGACGCGGATTACGACAGACTCTAGTGATGTGCGGCGCACTCCGCCGCTCTCCGGCGGACTCTAATGGAGTGTGGCGCACTCTGCCGCACTCGGGCGCACTGCAGCGCACTGCAGCGCACTCCGGCGGACTGTAGTGCAGTGCGGCGCACTCCGCTGCACTCTAGTAGACTGCGTCAGCACACTCCGGCGGAGTCCGCCGCAGTCCGGGGACTTTTTTGACGAATTATGAGCGGTATTTTACAAGTAAACAGTGATGTACACACATGTGTTTTTGAATATTACATTATAGACATGTCTGATAAACTGCTGACCAGTTATTAGGCTGTCCAAAAGTAAACTCCTTTTTGAATAACTCAAGCTGTTTTTGTTTTCTTAGTATATTTAGAGTATCATTCGATAGAGCAGATCAAGCTCTACAAAATGACAACCAAGGGTCCGCCTAAGTCGCCTTCCATGTAAAGTTTGAAGCCAAAATCGAAAAAAATTTTGTCACCTGAAAATTGGATTTCCGCGACAAAGAGTCCTACATACCTCCAACCTAATCATTATACAGTAGGCATATAGTAGTACACAAATATGCCTTTATTGGATTTTTTCCGAGCATAGAAAGCGAGAAACGAAAATTGTCCAAAAATGGCAGACTCCGCCCCCAGCCCCTCCCATATATGTCATTGTATACTACAAGCCTTTCTAAGTATAATTTCAAAACCTTACCCCTGTATGTGCTCTTATAATCGAGAAATGCCAAGTTTTACATAAAAAGCCTGAAAAAGTGGCATTTTGGCATTTTGGGACCCTATTTGTTTCTCAAATTGAGCCCCGGAAAATCCCACCAAATACATTTTTGGGTACTACCATGTGCCTACTATATAAAGACCAAGTTGGAAGTCCGTAGGAATTTTCTGGAAGGAGAGTCGATTTTTAGGGTAGCTGAAAAATTTTATTTTTGGCTCCAAAATTTACTTGGTTATGAATTAAGTGGAACTTTGATAGCCCTTTTATAGAGCTTGCTGCGCTCTACCGAACAGTACCCTAAATCTGTCAAAAAAACAAAAACAGCTCAAGTTATTTGAAAATAGAGTTTACTTTTGGGACAACCTGATAGTATTTCAATCGAAGACTTTATATCTGCTAATGTTTGTACACCTTTTATGCGCTACCATTTTTCCTACAAAATATTGTCAGTTTCCACCAATTCAGCTGTTAAGAACTTCCTGCTACTTAGCGATTGTCAATGTATTATTACATCTCCACAGTATGCCATTCTGCCCCTTCAACTTCAGTACCCATCCATCACCATCCACCAACCCAGCAGTCTCTGTCACTATGTCTTCTCATACAAACCATTCCCCACCATTATATTCTGCATGATCTAAACACCCTCTATCCCGTACCATACTGCTCTCAATTCGACTGCGACAGCCTTGTATGCCTTATACCGTATATAGCAAGCTTGCGAACGAGCTTTCTCAGTGCTCCAGGATAAGGTGAAGGTCGATACCTGTCGCTTCACCGGATTCGCTTTTTTCTATCGAAACTCTGCACTACCTATGCCATGTATCAATTGTTCCCACCCTATGTTACATGCTTATTTCCAATGTGCGTTACCCGAAAGAGCAAGTTTCTATCCCAACTTTACACTACATTACCTATGCCATCTATCATTTCTTCTCGCCGTATATTGCGTGCTGACTTCAACCGCACGTTACCAAAGAACAGTTCTTACGCTCGCGGACGAGCTTCTTAAAGGTATGGAGGTGTCGAGTGCTTGTGTTTGCTTGAGATTTTTTTCAGCAGCTGTCCCCTCCCTGGGCAGGCTGTAAAGCCCGAGCCGAGCACAGTGACCCCCGTGACCGCTGCCTAGCAGGTAACTAATAACTGCGACTTGGGACAATGTGACCTTAGGTGGATCACTTCTTGAAATTTGTTAAAAAGATTACAATTATTGAGTACATTTTTTTCATGAAGTCTTTTAAGCTCTGACCCTAAAGAATACTTTGAGGTTTTTGGCTGCAATTTAGAAGTTGTGTAAGTATAGTATAGATGACGATCTGCGTGATTTTAGCTACAAACTCTCGACTTATTCGTGGAAGGCATTGTCACACATGGCAGACGATTAAAAATTCGCGTTGTTGTCAACGTGGTTATGTCGAAATCAAATTTTCGGGAACTGGAACTCGCAGAAAGCTGGAAATTTGCGGCTATACTTCTCGAGGCTATATTACACATCTATTTATGTCGAAAAAGGGCAGCATCGCTTTTTCAAATCATGAAAATTTTGATTTTTTCAATTTCAAGCTTAGTAAAAAATGCAGCAAGGCATATCTGTATGTCTTCTGCGAAGTGTATATGTTGGATGAGTTTTTAGCGGAAGGGATTAGAGCGTGACGTTTAGTCAACAAGTTCGGTAGGGCTAAGAAAAACAATCGTCGGGCGTGCTCGAACTATACTTTGGAGTCAGACATGTTAATCTTTTTTGGAGTATTACTGCGCGGTTTTGCAGAAGAGAGCAAAGCTGAACCAGTTAAG
The DNA here is from genome assembly GCA_958299035.1 of Cylicocyclus nassatus. NCBI lineage: Eukaryota > Metazoa > Nematoda > Chromadorea > Rhabditida > Strongylidae > Cylicocyclus > Cylicocyclus nassatus. The sequence continues at coordinate 80,209,769 of CATQJL010000223.1, forward strand.
AAGTTTAGTAGCGCTCCGCTAAATGCCATTATTTGACTGTGACCCATTTTGGTAGGAATCTCAACTTGAGAAGCATTTACACTGTATAAAATGCACTTTTCTTTCAAAAAGGACTGTAGGTAAACTTTGGCCTTGCTGTAGTATTTGTGAAGATCGGGACCTATCAACGCTAAGTATTTTTTAAATATTGATTTCTCGTTTTTCAGGGATGTGTGATCTCGGAAAGCGTCTACACTGCAGAATCTGCTCTTTTTCTGGCAAAGTGAACTCTATAGGCAAACTGCGGTTTGTATAAAAGTGAACTTTTAAACGCAAGGTATTTTTCGAAAAATTTATTTGTATGGAAATTGTGTGAAAAATTGAATTGAGAAGCGTTTCTGCTGCAAAAAAATGCATTTAGAAAAACGACTCCGAAAGCAAACTGTGGTCTCGCTGGTAGCTTAATCGATACTTTTGGAGGCTAAGTACCGAAAAAATTTTCTACAAGGATTTTGTGAGAATCTCAGATTGGGAAGCATTTAAACTGCAGGAGATAGACATCTTTTCAAAGAGAAGACTCTGTATCAAACTGTGGTCTCGCTAGTACGAGGATCATAGCTTTTGAAGGCCATGTATTCGTTCAAAAACAAGAACGAGGCACTGATGATTCACGAAGAGCAGAGCAGAAGAGCATCCGTAACAATGATTTTCGCATGTGTCGCCATCGCATGCGAGTAGGGTGCTATTTTACAATTTTGAGACCACTATCGTCTTAAGATTGTCTGCTTCATAGGAGTGCGCCCTCCTCGTTTTCTCACGGTCCAAAATCCCTGCGAGAGAGTTGATGTCCTGCGCTCTCACACTGTCAACAACTTTCCCTCCGCAACGCTGAAAGGGGGCGCAGGGTGGAAGACGAAGGGGGATTTTCTTCGCCACGACCATGAAGATATTCGGTTCCTATACTAATTACCTTCCCGTCCTATTATATCCCTATTGCATAGTTCATTCTCATACAATTTGTTTACAGATCGCTCAAAGCCGATGTTAGCAAGATGCCACCAGATAGAGAGGGAGGAGCAACTTCGAGACCGTGAGAAATGTACAACAACCGAGCCACCTCTTCTTTCGGCTCAGACCTTGTTTTTATTGCTTATTGATGTTTGTCTTCCCGGTCGTTGGTAATGATATTGTTTTGATGCTATAGTGATCAATCTGAATTTTAGAATGCGTTTTCGGGACATGTCCGAGGCTCAATTATTATCTAATATGGTATCTGCCATTAAAAGAGTGTATTGGTAGGATATCCATAAGTGACATATGACTATTAAAAGAGTCAAATTTTTGATGACACATAGATTCGCGCACATCTGCCACAAAATCCCATCATAACCATTTCGATTAACTGTGTTTTTATTGATCAGCACTGTTTCGTGAAATTTTGATAAAAAAACTGCAACAATTTAAAAAAACGAAAAAATGAAATGCGGATTTTGCAAGGAGTCTTCAAAGCTCAGGAGGTTTGAAGAATTCCATCGCAAAGGAAGAAGGCAAGAATGCTTCCGGACAACGCTTGCTTTGGAAATTTACTTGCAAAACCTGCATCAACTCTCTAGAGTGTGCTCTTCAGTTTTCTCACTGAAAGCACAGCAGATGTAATCACCAGGATAAGAAGATTCCCATTCCCCAACCTCCACCTCGTGTCTTATGCATGCGACTCTGCGCCATTTCGAGTGTCCCTGTAAAGTATTTATATATTTCAGTTGAATTCTTGTCATGCACGCAAGCAAGAGTTTGGCGGCTTTGCGTCTAGCACGAGTTAGCTTCGAGGATTTTGAAAAAGAAGTCCCTTATAGCTGCACACAATTTTTTTGAATCATTTTGAAGTATCTTAGAGCATATAATTTCGTCAAAAAGTTCAACAGCTGATTTTAAGATGCAAAATGGATAATAAAATTCAATTTAGTCAAAATACTCTATTTTCGAGTATATAAGCCGCGGTTGATTATTTTCCAAAATCGATCAATATAAACCGCGACAGGATTTCAAGAGCGACCGAAAAATCCCATATCGTACTGCATATTGGCTGAGAGATCGTGCGGCATAAGGATCGCTTTCCGAAACACAGTGAAGCGGCTGAGCAGCTCTGTTGAAAATTCAAGAAAGGTGCGGCATATACACATGAGAATGAAGTGCTTTTACAGACAATCCAGCAAATTCTTTAACTTCTTCTTTGACGACGAGCTGTTTTTCGACGACTGTCCCTGTAGACGAACTGTGTTCGGGCATTTTCACAGCTGGCTGCATGTAAAGGCTGCTGCTTGACGGAGGCGCACAAGTAGTAATAGTTGAGCGGGCGCGAACGCTATCTTCACCGTTGTAAATCCTGCACCTCATGCGCTCTGCGGCTGATGAAACCGCTTTCGCGCTCAAAGATATGGCGCCTTCGCTATGCAACAGCCTATATGTATGCATGCATCTATGCGTGAGACACAAAAATTCAAGTGAGCGGGGCAGCTCCGCCCACTTTTGGCACTTTTCAAAATATCGGAACTTGCATAAGATTCACGAATTCGTGCGAATTCCGGCACTATTGAAAAGTGGGCGGGGCATGCCGCTGAGAGCCTGCACAACGAGGGTTGGAGCTGGAAAATTAAGGCTAATTTGAGATTTTTCAGTCATCTACGAACTTTTCTGTGCGATCTGAGAACGAAAAAAGTTTCTTGTATAGGACAACAGAGTGGGCAGAGTTTGCCAAAAGAAGGCGGGGCCAACATGAAATACTACTGAGTCTAGATTGATTATGTGAACACAAATTGGAACCATTGTGCGCATTAGAATTTGATGTTTAGGGTGTCACCATAGCTCGACATCGTCCACAGGGACAGACTGCGTGTCGCACACCACGCGTAACACTGTCGTCAACGTGTTGAAAAATGCGCGAAAATGCAGGCGAATTTACGAACTTTCGTGGCTTAGCTACAGCTTCCTCACTTTACCTTTGCTGGAAGACCATCTCAGACAAATGACCGGAACTTCCGCAGAGCACTTGCGAAAGTTCCGCCGGGTTACCTGCGGAAGTTCTGTAAACGTGCTGCGGAAGATCCGAAATGAGGTCCTGCGGAAGTTCCGAAAAATGCGAACTACAACAGCAAAAGAGAACACTGAAGCGAGATTTGAACCTCACTCTACTGACTTTAAAACGCACCTACTTCCTCTACACTACGGCTGACATGTTCGATAACGCACTCTAGTTGTTGGCGAGGCAACATCACGAGACAACACACTCAAAGTTCTGCGGAACTTCTGGCATTTTTCGGAATTTCCGCAGGATTTTGAAAAAGGTTCTGCGCCGGTAAGTTCCGGTAAGTCTATTTTGGCATGAAAATCCCGCGGAAGTTCCGATTTTCAACATTTTCAATTTTGCAATAGTGAACAAAGTCCTGCGGAACTTCTGCAAATTTGGCTAGTCCTGCGGAAGTTCCGGTAATTTGTCTGAGATGTACTTCGCAAAGACCACATTTTCGTAAACAGCGTCTTTGAAAACCTTTAAGAGCAAAGTTTTTTACTCCAAGATGATCAACATTTCAGACACAACCTATCGGCAAACTTCTAAAATAAAACAACCCATACTTCCTGATGTACTTGCTCATAAAGGTTATCTGATCTGCTGATTACGAAAGATACATCGGCTTGGCAGAAGAACCTCAAGTTTTAGGTTTATGGTGAGTAGAATTTGGGACGACAGGATTTTTTCAGAATTCACCAGCCCGTCTCTGTTAAAAAGAATCTCCGGTTGTTTTCTAATCTAGGAAAACAATTAGACTAAAATAATACCAACAATAAACTATTAGTTTACTGGAATTTTTTGTGTGTGATGTGCGTTGCGTTGCGTCCTTGCGAAAAGACTTCGCAGAATAATTTAAGAAAACTGAAAAAGGATATCAAGCACATGCTGTATATCACCAGATTCGCGTTAATGAACTGAGCACAATGCCTTTTTGAGTTTAGAATACATTTATATCAAAAAAAAGTTGTGGTGCTGCGTTGTTCGCTTGTTTCGCGTAATTCCGCGCATTTCCCAAATTTCCGCGACATTCACGGAAATTTTGAATGTTCTGTGAGCGGTATTGTACTGATCTAAAATAAAGCAAGCGCTTTCTTGTCGGACTTCAGCACGCAGCTGCGACTATACACGAAAGTTTTGCTAAAGCACGACGCGCCAGCCTGGCTTACATTTATGATCGCCCACAATTCGATTAACTTACAAGACTTTTCTTTAAAAGCGTGGGTCCGTATTTGGTGTCCTTAAAAATTTATGTGGCATTCGTGTAGTAAAAAAAAACTGCCACCGCTTACGATTAGGTTTGACACACATAAAGTTTTAAGCACTTTCAAACTCGTGTAATGGCTGTTCGTTATCTAAGTTTCTGGTAGCTGGCTTGGTCTAATTTGTCTTACCTTAAAGCTGCAAATAGCTATTCTGGCTAATTCTGCTGCCAATCTTTCGGTCGGTATCGCTTCATATTTCTTCCGCCTAGAATTCAACCAGTAATGGAGCAAAATGAGACAGAGCTGTTATTTGTAACTTACATGTACGAAAACGTTCTGCTGAATACAAAAGTATGGAATCTAGACAGCCATTGACCTTTTTTGAAGTAAGAAATTCTAACGAATAGCGGATCGAGGTCGCTAGTCGCGTAATGCTGGAAGAAGTATTTCAAAAAACGATTGTTCGAAAACACATGTTTAGGATAAGATCATTATAATCCGTGTTCCACGTTGCAAGCCAAAAATGTAGCTGCTTTCAAACGTAGAATTAATGCACTTGGCTCACTACACTTGAAATACTTTGAAAAAGTTGAGTTTGCTTATTAGCGTTCTTAATATCAGTTCAACTGTTTCATGTTTGCTGACAGGGAAAAGAGCTTGCTCTTCAAATATCCAGCCTTTTGGTTGGTTTCTCAATATGGATTGTAAGCCTCACTCATAGGGTCCTACAGCCTCACTCATGGATCTATACCAATACATTTATTGTTTGCTTGCTTCTTTCTCCATCTAAGCGATATAAGTGAAAGCTCAAAAAGCATTTATTTTAGTCGCGGCACGCATGGAACTAAGACTATTCTGGTGTCTTTCTCTTTTTCCGCTTGACAGTGATAACTCAAAGGTTATTCACATTATGGTTGCAGCAGCCCGCTCATCATTCGCTTACAGTTGCATTTGTATATATGTAGACGTTTCCCATGCACATAGCGGGCGTGGTCTGCAGAGATCTGAACATGTTGAGGAAAATGTCAAACCTTTCATTCTAAGAATCAGTTTTTGTGCTCTGTAACTTCCGAAAATGCCACGCGCATACATACGTTGGCAAACGTTAGCTACGTTAACTCCATCCGCTATACTATGGTGAATGAACGATACCTATTGAGTGTGTGCTATGAATTTAATTTTTGCAGTACAGTCTGATTTTTTGAAGAACCACCACTTCTTGTTTTTTTTGTTGCTAATAAAGACGACTTCGTTGAACTAATCCGTTCGTTGGGCGCTCATTAAATGCGTAAATAAATAGTTATTTCAGATTGTTCCGAGACCACTTTGCAAATCTTTGATATTTTTGAAACAGATTTGTTGTTGCTGTTGCTTGAAGACACGGATTTGACACAGAAATCGAAATGGCACAAACTACAGCGAGAGTTATAGAAGTAAAACCCACAAGATCATTTTTCAAAGTTCCACAGCCAGATTTGAGTCCCTTTATTATTTCATCACCACCTTTTTTAGGCAGGATTTTGCTCCCATATGGATCATATCGACAAGACACTGGAAGAACCTAAAAGAGTCATTAGGTCATTATTGCAGATATAAAGTCCTGAGGTCGTATTGATTATTAAATGAAGCAATTTTCAAGAGGTAAATTCTACTTCAAGGTGCGTTGTATCTTGAGCAAAGGCATCCATCAATGCATCTATCGGATTGCGGACTTTTCCTGATTACAAGGATAAAGTTGATGAGAAAGTACAAAAAACAATCTTGTAACGTGGAGGTTTAATAAGTTTATCCTTTATCTTTAAAATCAGGGAGAGTCACCAACCCGCCTTCTCACGAAACTGAGAGCGACGATAGCTTAAATAATTCTACCTTTGCCAGCGTAATAAACACTGACGTTTAATCAAAGCACTCTATGACGTCTTAAGGGCACAAAGTTTCTTTTGCTAGCAAAGCTATTTTCTTTCCAACACAAGACTAATCATAATGTTATGCTCTCCGTATTCGAGGTGACATCTTTAGAAAGGAAGATGTTCAAAAGTTGCTCACATGTTTGAACATGACAAATTGCGAAAGTCATGTGTTAGTAAAAGAAAGGAGACTTGTGGCCATTATCTTTGCTCAGACTATATGTATTGACTGAGCGTAAGCAGCTCTTCTATCTTGATAGCGGCAGATCGAAAAGAGATATATCTAATTGCGATTTTGAACGCTAATTCCAAATCAGAAATCAGCGTAAAGGTAGAAAGCACCTATGGAAATTTTCCGTAGCTGCATCATGTCTTTGTACTTAGTATACACAATACAATGACAATGATTGCCCACCTTTCGATCTATTTGTGTAGCTTTGTGCTGATATCATGCCACTTAAGAAAAAAGGACCAAAAGCAAAGCAAAATCATTAGCGAGCACATAGAGCAATTTCTTGCTTTTGAAGAGGCCTCTAGGTTCTTTTTGGTGTTTTCAAGTGCTTTTCGGTGCTTCAAGGGGTTGGAGCGCTTTTCGGTAATTTGTTCAATCTTTTAAAGAAAAAGTTGGGTTTATTCTACACATCCTCCCATGTCATTCAGCTACGATAATGAGATCGGAATGAACTACTGCATTGCAAGCTACCTTGAAGTGTTATCTCGATGTTCAATTTACCCCAAGGTACTATTTTTATAACCCTCAAATTGTTTTTACACGCTCTACAAATTCCCGGAATTTCGCGACATTCACGAAAATTTTGCACCTTCTGCGAACGGTATTGCATAGATTTCAAGGTGTTACAGTCAATGATTTTGAGCTGTACTGTCATAATCAACTACTCCAGGCTCAAAGGCATTTTTTCTGAGGAGTGATTGTTTTTAGCTACATTTGTTTGCAGTTTCGCAACATTTTTACAATGGAACCTGCCTCTCTGGGAAAATCTCTTCTTGCGCATCTGGCTCGACGTAGTGTTGACGGAAGTTTTTGAGTGTCCAACATTATTTTGACTTCACAATAAGCATGCTTGATTTTCTGATGATGTTAGATTAGCAGTCTGCTAATTCTGGGGGTAAGAGGAAGTTTTGTGGATCATTTTTGTCACGAGTTTCATTTCTCCCCAGTTCAACAGATTCGAGACTTTTTCAGAAAGTCGTAGAGTTTGTGAAGCTTCTGATGCAAACAATAAACGTAGAGCATGTACGCGCAGCTCCCAGAGAAACAGTTTTCCGACTTGGAGAATATTTCATAGTTACATTTGAATGCTGTTCTTAGATGTGGCGTGATTAAACAAAACAACAAAATGTAGAGTAAAGATGTTAAAATTTTCTCTACTGAGTCAGTAACATTTTCATTTAGTGTTTTTGTATTCGAGCCAACTCTTTTTTCCCATTGGAGTGCCCACTCAAGAAAACAACGTGGTATCCCGTGAACAGTATGATCAAGGAATGTTGGAGTCGTTTACATAGCAATAAACGTCATCATTCGAATCTTTCTGTAAATCAATCAGGGCAAGGCACGAGGCGGGCAAATGACAAACTGGAAATCGTTTTGAAAAAAAAGGAAAGGAGATATCTCTTGAGTAGGGGAGGGAGGGGGGGGGGGGTCAGGGCGGAGCCATGGAAAATATTGATAGTTCAACAAACAAATTTGAACTCTTTCTTATATACTGGGCTTTCGTACGCGTCAAATCGCGCCGCTGCTGACTGCCGCACGGCGACTTCGCTTAAGCGAGCAAATTGGGACAGGGTATATACATGACTAGTTCTCAATGTGTGTGTAACGCGATGGCACCAAATTGAGTAAATGAACAAACATAGGCTAGCACAAGGTATGAAAAATTATGAAAAACTTATATGAGCGGAGGGTGTGTCAATGAGTAAAGCTACCTAACTTAGTCTCGACCTTCTGGCAATGGACATAAACACTCTGAATCAACTTTGTACGCTGACTTCGAATATGCTCTTCCTAGCTGCCGCGCACCATTTCGAAGCGAGTTATGGTCTTTTTCCTGCGCAAAATTGGCATACTACTGATTGTAGGAAGATTGCCTGTGGATAAATGCAAGTAAAAAGTGCTGAGGTGTCGAACCAACACAAATCCAATCTTCCTCCTTGAAAAAAGTTCAACGAAAGTATATTAGCCTTAGGTGATGTAGCCCTTGTTGCCAGTGAGTAGACAAGTATGTCAATTTCGTGCAGGAAAAAGCCATAACTCGCTTTGGAATGGTGCTTGAAACCTAAAAATGGCGTATTTGAAATCAGCGTTTAAACCTGATTTAAAATATATAAGTCTCTTGCCGCAAGGCCGAGATAGTTTGTAGATTGCCTTATAACTTTTCCTCTCAAAAATATCCCATAACTGGCGAGTGAAGTGCTATTGAAATTTTCGGCAAAACAAAGGCGATAATATGGTAGAAAACTGGTAAGTATATGGACATGGGTCTAAAGGAGCCAACTGAGAAGTTCCATAAAAAAATTTCTGCAAATGAAGGTTTTGGCAAGCTTTTTTCTGAAAAATTTTCACTACCAATAAAAGAGAAAATGGCTCGCTTGCAACCCACAGATAACGATATGGCACGAAATTTGGTCTGTATACGTGCATTGGAAGGAACAAAATATGCAAAATTATGAAAAACTCATGTGAGTGAAAAGCATGCTCAGTTTTTTCCCAAATTAGGTTGGAAATCGCAAAACTGAGATAGGCAAAACTTTCACTTCAAATAATTTCTTCGAAATTTTACATAGATCTGTTCTACATCCATCTATTATATAGTAATAGTTTGGTTCCAAAACTCCTCCACTCTTCTTATCAGGATCCGTAATAGCAACGACGTCGGTCCTTTCGAGGAAGGAAGTGCGCTCCAATCAAACAACCGACGCACCTGGTAAGATCAAGTGAGAAATCGCAAAAATCGATAGTGACAAAGGCGGAGTCGTTTCACCGATGTCCATTTGTTACCCTCGTGCTGGGTCCTGTCTAAAATTCGAAACGAAGTGTTTTTGTTTAGCACGTATTGGGTCATTCCATAAATTCATAGCGTTCTCGAAATCATCAAAATGACAAATTTTGTCAAAATTCAGTTGATGATGTGTTTTCCGTTGTTGCGCGCAACCTTTTTCCACTTTGCCCCTAAAGTCAATTTCGTTTACCCAAAACTTCCCAAAGCTTAAAATCGTTTTCAGAGTCAGAACAATCATCGTTCATATGGTTCGCAAGAGTGCGAGACAAGTGATCATCTGGTATTGCGAGGTCTGATGAGTACACCGAATACTAATACGTCACCCTGTCAAGTTTTGCAGGACAGTTTTGACAAAGTTTGCCGTTCGGGGGCCAAATTTGTCATGCAAAAAAACTCAGGGGACCTGTCTTTTGAACCATTTTTGCAACATAGATTCGTTTAGACGGTACAAATGGGTTGCGTACGTTTGTTTTGTTTGATATGTTTGGTATGATCGTTTGTTTTGTTTCTGTCTAGCATTTTTTAGAGCAGAACCTCCTGCCCGTCCTGCAAAAAGTCTGGTTCAGGGGATATCAGTTGAACTTTCAATTTCTTTAAAGCAATCTAATACTTTTAGTCTCATACTGACGGTAAAGCGCCATTTTCATAAGCGGCAAAAGACTTATAAGACTTATGCACTTTCTCTTGCTAAAAAAAGTGGGCAAATTTCGAAAATGCTTTTTTTTGTCTTTCAAAAGATGCGCATTTAGAATCTGAAAAATCGAAGTGGGTTAGCTTTTTCAAGAAACCAATAGGTTTGTTATAAAGAGCATGATTAACTCTTTTCTACGATTTGCGCAACTTGCCGCAAATCGACCGCCTTCCAGAGAAATTCAGACGAGAAATGCTACGAACTTGTGAAACGACAGGTGCAGATTCGTACTTTGCAACATAGTTATTGTGTTCAACTCTGAGAGAAAATGAATCTCGTTTGATTAAAGGCAGTGTCCCACCAGACTGGAGGTATCTGGCTCCCGTAGTCATGTAACAGTAGACCCCCTACCTAATCGATGTCTGAAGTTCGGAGCGAAAAAGGGGGTCTACCAAGCCTAAAATTTGCTCCGAAAGTGGGCCGAATCACGGTAAGCTCGGGCGATTGCGAGGTGGATGCAAGGTAGAGACGCAGAGTTGTTGCTGTTCATGACTGTGTGCGCTATATGCACTCTAGCCTTGCAATCGATATTGCTGTGTGGGCGGCATTCGGCCCTACCGTAAGATTCGGCCCACTTTCGGAGCAAATTTTAGGCTTGGTAGACTCCCTTTTCGCTCCGAACTTCAGACATCGATTAGGTAGGGGGTCTACTATTACATGACTACGGGAGCCAGATACCTCCAGTCCGGTGGGACACTGCCTTTGAGTCCAGCTCAACCTAATCAAATTTTAAGGCTTTTATCAACATTTATAAAGTTTCTAAAAGTATAGGCACAATTCTTAGGTCAAGTTCGTAGAACCTCTACAACTTCAACCATCAATGGGAACCTAATTCCGTGAAATTGCATTGCGACGGTGAACTGAGCTACGTTACTGCATTAATCATGCGAAAAATCAACTTTGAAGGTTCAAAGATTTTCAAGGAATCCTTCCAACCTTGCCTCTTTCTAGGGTTAGAACTTGTATGGGAAATGTACAATGTACCTTAAAATAATGAGAGTTCGTGAGAGTAGGGATTATGAGTGATATAACTATCTTCAGGTAGGAATTTACGTTAAGATACTTTCCATTCAACACAAAATCTTTTTTATGTAAACTTGAGAAAATCCTATTACTATAGTGAATACAAATAGCTGCTGATGATGAGTTATGAAACACCGCAGGGTAGGATTTACCTCAAGGTACCAATGATGAATACGACCTCTGAAACTGCAGCTTACCATAAAGAAGAAACAATAAAATAGCATTTCAGATGAAACACACAGACTCTGACCACCTTTTATACTAGCAGGTATGGGAATAGACTATTGTGAATATTACTGAAAAAATGAACTCTGTTGTAGTTCAATGGCTACTTGGTGGAATGTGTCAAGCCTGTGTAAGTGCATCTATAGTGCATCCATCTATGACGATACGAGGTCAATGTGACAGTGGTCAATCTACTTTCGTTTTGTTCACTTTTTCACAACATTATCCCATATGATTTTTGTACTCTAAGTCAGTGCGTATGTTTCAAATGATGACGTACGCTACCGTAAGAGAGAGTTAAGAGTTGTACTCTTACAAAAAATTTGGAAAGCTTCAGCTTCGCAAGCACTCGATTACCGCTTATAGTTCACGTAGGCATGGCATTCTGAAAGCCGCGATTTACGTGCGCTCAATTGCTCATCTGAGCTAATACAATATTACGAAGAGATTTCATGCCGATCAGCTGATGATGGCTGTGAGACTACTATTCCTTCGAAAGCTGCTGGACAACTTCTGATGCAATCTCTTAAGATGAACGAGAAGGCGCACTCAATTGCAATCTTGTACAAGCACTAGTGCCTTTTTATGTGCTAATTGTTAAAATAACCTGAGGTCCTGCGCAGAGAAATTTTATTTGGAGGTGTCCGTGCACGTGTGGTTTACGTCAACAAGACCACTCAACTGTCAGTCATTAACTTATTAGGTAACATGAGTTGCACGTCATATAAAAATGACTTTGAGAAATAAAAATGTGAAAAAATCATGATGTGTAAATAACGTGTTCATAAAGAATCGATCTTCGAAACTAAAAACAGCCAAACCCGAAAACTTAAGACCACTAACACAGTTATATGACCTCGTCTGCAAATTTTAAATTTGCATAATCCGATACCAAGTCTGAAGTTTTAAATACTAACGATTCTGACTGCCTGTATCCCGTGAAATTAATACGGAAAAGGTCCGTAACTTCGTGCGGAGAGTCACAGAAGATAAAACATAGATTTGGAATCAGCGTTTGAAGACCCATCTACTGGTATACATAATCTCACTGCAAATTGTCACGGTCACCAAGTATCCTTCCCTTGTTAGCCTACAGGATCATTGAAAGCCTCCAGAATCCAGACCCAAGAAAATCTCGCGTAAAAGCATTTGGGGCCCTAACTAAGACACTGCCCAAGCGGCAGTGCGAGTAACACACTCACTGCTGAGATATTCGCCTTCAGACTGGACCTCAGGATTGTATTTACGGACGACTTGCATCGTTCTTACATGCTTTCGCGCAAGTAATATGCGAAACTGATTGTTCATGGTGATTATGAGAGCACGAGGCAAGTCTTCCGTTAATACAATACTGGGGTCTGGTTTCGGTTTCGGAGATGATCTCAGCCGAGTACAAAATCTGAGCTGTTGCTTAGGCATCGCTTTTAGTTAGAGCCCAATCGTTTTCCGCGTGAAATCACCATATGTTCGGATGCCAAATACGGTTATCATATTCGTTTTTTGTTTTAGAATATGTTTGCGGAAGCCTCCCATAGGCTATATCACCCAGTATCGCTCGTGAGATCTCATGAGTTGAGGCGAGCGCGACGCAGACAGCGAAATTAGTACGCGAGCGCAAAAGCGTAAGGGCCGTACATACATACGCGATTTCATCACCGCGGTCTCTGGTCGCGATTTGTTGCAAGTTACGACGAAATCGCGGCGACCAAATTGTATAGTTGCTTGTTTAGGGGCATACTTCTGCTGCGATTCATGCATCCAGCAGCACATAACATATTTTCTCGAACTACTTGTAAGTATTTCTAATACATTCGGTTCAAAATTTTCAATCTTATTTTTATTTTTAGTCCAAAATTAATTCTAATTGCAAGATCACATAAAATTTTACTATATATCTAGACCTCACTGTTTCGGAGCCGCTGATTTTGCCTAAACTCGGTTCAAAGGAGTTATTCGACCCACTGCTGCCAAATATCATATTCAGTGTGCTTGGTAAAACGACATTTTTGGGGTCATGGTGGGAACACGTAAGGGGACAAAACCATAGATTTGGCTAGAATTTCATTTAAAGAAGTTATTTAACATGCTGATCACAAAAATCATATTCACATCGTGAATTGGGGGGAAGTTGCGGTGAATATATGGTAGTTGTCAGAGTCATATACTTGTCTGAATCTTGCGCAGTGAATTATTTGATGTTCTGATTACGAAAATTATGCATTTCGCATGGTGAAATCTTTACCAGAATTTTTTGTATCTATTAGGTTGTTTCTGCCTGCCCTGTCTGTTGTGCCATAAGTCTTTTCATATTCGAAATTTCAATTCGATATTTCTCAAGAACTAGGCACCTAGTAGGCTGCAAATTTGTAGCAGTAATTCTGAGTGGATAAGCGATAGAATCACTCATAATAAAAGGGAACATAGAACTGACACAGGCAAAAAAAAGAAAATTGAGCGCATTATTTTTTATTGGTTTCTAGCCATCAGAAATATGCAGCAAGTGCAGTTAAATATCGATGAATAAAGTATATGAGAAGGTGGGAAATTTGCAGAGTTGTTTTGAACTGAGATATGACGATTTTCGTTTTATGACGATTTTCGTTTTTTCGGAAATTCGGTTTTTTTGTTTTGGGCCTAACTTGTTGCAGACTAAGCTTTCTGCGAACTTTTGAGCGCTGTTTTGTAGAGCTCGCTCTGATCTGTCGAATAATGCACTGCAATCTACTGGGAGCTGAAAAAGAACTAATTTATGTTGCTGAAAATTTAGGTATGAAAAGACTTGTAGGACAACCTAATGAATTGACCCGGGATTAAATGCTAATTGTTGTTGTGATTGACACAGATTGCAAGAAAATGGCGCTTTCTTGAATAATCATTATGACAATCATGTTCAGCGCGCCAAGCAACCCTTCTCCCCCAAAACAAATTTACTGCGGATCCGCGATTTTGACCCTTTACCGTATACCCACGGTAGCCCCAGAAAATGATGCTACTTTACAAAACCAACCATGGTTTCGGCACCAGCGAGTCGAATAATCCCCCTAAACCGAGTCTAAGCGAAATTCACGAATTTTGTAGTATATCGTTTAGCTTTTTCTATGCCACAACAGGTTTTTATCGGAGTCTTTTCCTTCGAAGAAAATAAAAATGAATCTCAAAATGAGCGGAGCTTGCAGTTCGCAGTAGAAAATGTATATAATTGTAGAAATGCGTATTTCTAATTTGATACTAGGGAGGCCAGGTAAAAGCTAAATAATAGTATTCTGGGAGATAGCCAGATAAAAGTTGTGTGGCAATATTAATATTAAGTTGACCCGAAAGTTTTATCCGTTTTTTTCATCGCTCGCTGGAACTCACAGAACACCAATCCATGGACGACCTAGGTACCATTTGATTTAGATTTTTATCCACTTTCTTACACCTATGTTAGCTCTCTAATCTACCAAGATTGTAGTTTGGCCAAAATCGATAAAATTCGATAATCTAGAAGCTGTCAAATCTCCAAAATCGATATAATCGAAACCGCTGGCTTTTCTAACATTTCTTGAGTTTCGAAACATCAGATTTATAGAATTTTACCGATTTTCAATATCGAAGTTCTGGAGCTTTCGCAATTCAAAGTTACGATTTTGCTTATTTCAGGAGATTTCGAACTCTGCGAACCCCTCAAAACTCCCCAACTCATATCCCTATCCTCACCCCGTCGAAGCTCCGTTTAGTACACTCCATTTTCTCTCCTTAATTTCTTACTTTTATCCATCCATTTACTCAAAACCACCCGATTCTTGCCGAATTCTCCGCTAGCTCCGCCCCCTTTGACCCCATACCCAAGTCTTCGCCCACTTTTTCCCCACCTTCCCATTCCAGCGCATCCATGTCCTAGCTACTAACCTTCCAGTAACCACGAGCAGACCAATACTGACCGATTTATATACAGAGATCAAAGATCAAATTGAGAAATTCTCCGGATACTATAGGGCAGCGCACCTTCACATTGATGCTACGCCCAACTTTTTATGACAGTGCACTGCTAAGACAGTGCCTTGATCATACTCCTGAAATCATTATTTCATTTTTTCCCATTACAAAGTTCTCCGAAAAATTTCCAAATCCGGGACCTTTCTTAAATCAGCTCCTTGTGTATTCAGCCTCTTTTCTGTAGATTTTCAGAAAAAGTCCCTTCGATAGAAACACAATTCGGATATCCGAAGCATCCCAATCCCATTTTCCACAGAGATGTGCATAAAAATGTACTTTGCTATCCTCATAAACCCCCACCTACAGAAGAGCTCAGAGTCCGCTTTTATCATCGAGAGAAAAAGCTCATAAAGAGGCGTATAAGTGACTACCTAACAATTGCTCATCCGCGCAACTCGGGGTAATGAATTCACCCTCGCACTTTAATTAGCAAATCTGCACTTTTAACTGTCAATTACAACACCACCCACAGAATGTGCAAAATCTGGGTGTTCCGCAAAAGTCGCGATATCCGGGATTTTTGAGACATTTACGGAAATTTTGCGTGTTATGTGAGCGGTATTGTATTGTCGGGTGAGGTACTACAGATTTGGAAGGAGTCAATGATTACCGCAATTCCAAGATTTCTAACGCTCTAATTAGCAGACTTCCGCCCCATCAGCTCAATTTCAACTGCTGTGAAAATTATGGAGAAGATTTTGCGCGATAGACTGCTCTCCGGCTTGCTAAGATCAAAGTGATCCCAACTTATCAGCACGTTTTCATCGCAGGTTCATTGACTGTCACAAATCTTGTTTGATTCTGCTTACGACTGGTATTTAGCCCCAACAGAGGTAAGTTTGTGGATGTTATCTATGTGAACCTGTCCAAGACATTTGTCAAGGTTAATCTCAGAATACTTCTACAAAAGCTAGAGCGACTTGGGTTAGGAGGTAATCTTTTTGAGTGGCGTACAGGGGAATGCTCAGAAACGTTAACTTGCTAAGAGATCTCTTACAAAGTGCAAATTGGGCGGTACAGATCTATGTTCAATTTAGGGGCTGGGCAACACGCAGCTAGGTTAATTCATATTTTTGCCTAAAGGTGAGCTGAAAGTGCGGCAAGGTGCTCAATTTGCAATTTCTATAAGCGATTTTTTTGCAATAAAACTGCTTATAAGGTAAAGAATACAGATTTGGAGTCAGTGTTTCATGCTGTATCGAATAATATTCAGCTTGCTTGAATTGGCGACTTCGACTTACCATTCCCTTGTTAGATCCTACTTCAGTAACGGAGGCATGACGGTCAGAGTGGGATATCACTTTTCACAAGGGAAGGACCTTCGGTCGAAGTGGGGTTCCCACACGTGATGCATATCATATGCTAGTTCTTGGGGCACTAATGCCAAATACGTGTTCCTTAGCTGCTCAGTGATCTTTTGGAAAGAGTTACGAGTAATTGTTCTCTCAGGATGACCATGGATCGCTTAAGTTAAAGCTGCCGAGATTATGTCAGTTGTGGAGGGATGGGCGAGTGGATAGCTGCGGAGACTACAGAGGAAGTGGTAAAACGTTCGGAATACTTATGTTCCAAACATTCTTGCATCTCTGCAAATTATTGGACGGGTGCCGGATGTTTCTCAGCCTTGGGGCCCTCTAAGGATACATATCAAACTCTACAATTCCAAAGAATGTTTGGAACATAGCAGTGGCGTACCCAGGATTTCGGCTCGGGGGGGGCGCGGCAAAAAAAAATTTCAAATGAAGGTGCGTGGCGTTAGCCACGCACTCCGAAAAAATTTTAGGGGGGCTTCTCAACAATTTTGCGGGCCCCAAACCCATAAAATCTGGAAAAAAGGGGCGTGGCGTCAGCCACGCCCCCGAAAAATTTTTTTTTATAAGGCTAATTTGAATTTTTAAAAAATTTTAAAAATTATTTTAATTGTTTACAAAAACAAACAAGTCATTTGCACATTTTTATAGCGCATGTAAGTAATTTTCAAAAATTTCGCGACCCGTTCTCGGGGGGGGGCGCGCGCCCCCCCCCCGCCCCCCCCCCTCGGTACGCCACTGGAACATAGATATTCCGAAATTCTTACCACTATCTCCATAATCTCCACAGTTGTCCACTCGGCCATCCCTCTACGACTGATATTTCTCGGCGCCGCTAACTAAAGCGATCCGT
Organism: Cylicocyclus nassatus; assembly: GCA_958299035.1. Taxonomy (NCBI): domain Eukaryota; kingdom Metazoa; phylum Nematoda; class Chromadorea; order Rhabditida; family Strongylidae; genus Cylicocyclus; species Cylicocyclus nassatus. The sequence continues at coordinate 80,227,021 of CATQJL010000223.1, forward strand.
GGTCATCCTGAAGAAATCATCGCGCGTAACTTTTCCCAGAAGATCATTGAGAAGCTAAGGAAAACGGATTTGTTATTAGTGCCTCAAGACCACACAATGATATGCATCACGTGTGGGAACCCCATTTCGACCGAGGGTCCTTCTATTGTCAGATCGACATACATGCGTGAGTGGTGCTCCACAAAGTAGCGTCCTTTCTCCGTTACCTTTCTGAACATATACAGGGTGTCCCGAAAAAAGTGCACACTGTTTGATCGTTAATAACTTCCCTGCTTTCATGTCTTTTGCCAGAGCTTGAGGCGTCATTCTATAGACCGAGATTTAACTTAGATTTGCTGTTTGGAGTGAATCACCAACCACTCTTCATTACTGTAGGACTACGGTATGAACTTCCAGCATACAGCGTCACTGTGAAATAAGACTCTTCATTACTGTAGGATTACGGTATGAACTTTCAGCATACAGCGTCACTGTGAAATAAGACTCTTCATTACTGTAGGATTACGGTATGAACTTCCAGCATACAGCGTCACTGTGAAATAGGCTTCTGATGAAATAATTTTAAAAAAATCTGAAAATTTGTATGGCAAGGTTTTCAGGCGTGCTGATTTCACCACATACTTTTCATGAGTTTTTCGAGCTTTCTTGATGGCATTTCTGATGAACATCGCAAAAACAGTTGTTACTCTAAGTCTGAAATAACTCAAGAAAGAAGCGCTATACTAAAGTGCAAATTTTTGATTTGAAATCAGCGTCTTCGATTAGCCCGTTCAAGAGTTTCTGGCTCGTTTGACTTTTTTCTGAGGTAAATTACCGGCAGAATACCGCTTTCAATGCTTAAAATCCTCCTCAAAGTTCCTACCATAACCTTACAGTAAGAAGAAGGATCGGTCATTCGCTCCGCATAGCAAATCTAAGTTGAACCTCGCTCTACAGAATGGCACCTTAAGCTCGGCGACATGAAAGCAAAAGAGCTATTAACGATCAAACAAACCCTCTCCTGTTGAGCTTCCGTCAATCTTGATCACATCCGCTCATGTTTTTATACAAATGTACGCGTATGACATCACGATTTAGGTATGCTGTAGTGAACAGAATTGTACTGAGGTCCGCACAGCGATGAAGAACTCATTGGAAAATTTGATGCGTCAAGCAGTTGCTTCTGGTATTCTTCTCAACTTGGATAAATGCCTTGTCATGCATTTCGGTGATCAGGAAAATCGATTTATAAGATAAATGTGTTGTAGAGCCGTCCTTATATTGGAACTTGCTCGCTCACTATAGGCTAGGTCGACATGGTCTCTGTGGTTGCGGCGTACCCTCCGCGCTTGATATATTTGCGTGTTGTTATAGAACTATTCCTAGTGAACCCTCGGCATGTACGCTGATAGGCAGAGGGGGAACTCTTGTGTTTTTCTAATAAATCGTCAACGGCTCAACGCGTTCCACATCAACTGGCGATCAGGATGAGATCATCCGCCTCAGGATGATTCGCAGACTGGATGCACATACAGACGAAACACCGCTGACAATCGAGGACTTGGTCAGCGAGTGCGGGAATTACACCGCGTCGAAGATGGACAACACGGATATGGAAGGAATCCGCGATGTTCATGCGGTTTGGAAGAAAAAGGTAGATTGTTTTAGATGTGGAGGTCCGCAGACACTGTCCACAACTCTCTAGAACAAGTCGAAGGAAGCGACGGAAGACAAGGATCCAGCCCTATGGTCGCAGAAGACAGTGCAAAAGTGTGATCGCCTTCGACGCCGAGAACGCCCGCACCTACCTCGACGTTGTCGTCAGAGGATGCCCTCTCAAGCTTCAATTGGACACGGGTGCGGATATAACACTGATATCCCGTAAAGCCTGGAAGAGGATGGGATCTCCAGCCTTAGAACCCTGTGTGATGCCTGTAAAAACGGCAGATGGGACGCCAATGCAGATCGACGGTAAATTTCTAACGGATTTCAAGGTCAAAGACCGAGTTACAGGACGAATGGTCCATGGAAAAGGAACATGCTATGTCACCGAAGGCTCGAATCTCCTGGGATTGGAATGGTGCATCCAATTGCCAGCTTACAAGAAGTTGAAGACCAAGTACAACTGCAGGAAGGTGACTAGCGAAGAAGAAATTTGAGCCGAAGTTGTCGCCGACGTGAAGAACAAGTATCTGGATGTCTTTAAGAGCGAACTAGGGAAATGTAAGAAGAGCAAAGCCAGGTTAGTTTTGAAGAAGGATGCTGTCCCAGTCTTCAAGAAGAAGAGAACAGTTCCATACGCCACAGCACCGGAACTGGAGGCAGAAATTGATCGGCTGGTAGCTGAAGGAGTTATTTCTGCTGTGGAACACTCAGAGTGGGCCGCTCCAGTAGTCGCCGTCAAGAAGAAGAATGGCAAGATCCGTTTATGCGCCGACTTCTCGACGGGACTCAACTATGCATTGCAGCTTCAGCACCCATTGCCCACAGCGGAGGATGTGTTCACCAAGCTCAATGGAGGCCAGCTCTTCACTCAGCTCGATCAGGTGGCCGAGTGATTAAGACAATGGATGCTAATCCATTGAGGTTTCCCCGTGTGGGTACGTGATTTTCGCTCTGGATGTGAAAAATGAATTCCAGCTCGAGTGAAGAAACGCTATGGAGAAGCATTATATGGCGTGCTTACTGAAGACGGTCAGTTATGGAGGCGTCATGCGAACCAAATGCGCGGAGCAACAAGTATGGATCGACATCATGACTCAACACAGTCCATCCCCGACGAAGGCCGACGTAATAATGGTATGGATGCTACTGAATACCAAGCCACCTCGTCTACGCCACCGACATCAACCAGACCAAGTCGCCATCGTCGCCCACCAGAACGTCTACAAGTAGATCCTCATTGCAAGATGTACCATTGTTCATCTTAGAAGGGAGGTGTAGTAGAGTTGTCGCTTATATTGGAACTTGCTCGCTCACTGTAGGCTAGGTCGACATGGTCTTTGTGGTTGCGGCGTACCCGCCGCGCTTTGATATATTTGCGTGTTTAGAGCATTCGTCTATCCTTTCAGGTCGTTGCCGCCAGTGCGCGGAAAATAAGCAAAACAAATGCAAAAGAGATCATTGAAAGCATATTTTTTTTAATGTATACAGCGTCATGAATAACTAAAATAAATGCTTATCAAATAGTGTGTTCGGAAGTAAAACTCAGCGGAATTGTAAGTATTTTATTAACTAAATTTTGTTATAATGTACAGCGAAGAAACTAGGTCGATCCAGGCAGTAACCGCCGAGAATCAGAATTTCGAATGATAAAATAATGAAAAATCGTGAAAATCATTTCACTGTTACAAATCTGCTGGCTGAAGACCTCCACAGTTGCGACTTCATAGGTTTCAAATGGTAAGTGTTGTTCTACCAGATAGTGAAAGAATCAGTTTGATTTGAGGAGTGGCCGCCGAGAACGAGAATTTTGAAAAACCTCAAAAATCTTCTCAATTCTAGGTTGCTTAATGATAACTGACATTTAAACTCTTATAAATCCGGACTTTGAAAGTGTGTGATGTTGCGACTTCATAGGTTTTGTAGGGTGAGGTTTGCCCTATCAGAGTATGTCTTAGCTGTACCGATCCATTGAAACATTGCCGAGATCCAGGCTCTTAAAAAAGCAGGTAAAAAACCGTTTTTCAGCTCATAACTTCTTCAGAATTGCATAATTCATGTTGCGATTTCATAGGTTGGATTTTCCTCATCAAGAGCTTTCAAATGATATATAATATGTGGGGGATTCACGCCTCCCACGGCATATGCCGGGGGTGGAGTACCTCTGTTCACTAATTCTCCACTGGCGGCCTCCCGCCAATACATTGAAATGGGCGGGGTGGAGAACTAATGAAGAGGAGTACTCCACCTCGGGTTAGAGCCGCAAGAAACACTCAATCCCCCACATAATATATCATTTGAAAGCTCTTGATGAGAAAAATCCAACCTATGAATTCGCAACATCACACACCTCCAAAGTCCGGATTTATAAGAGTTTAAATGTCAGTTATTATTAAGCAACCTAGAATTGAGAAGATTTTTGAGGTTTTTCAAAATTCTCGTTCTCGGCGGCCACTCCTCAAATCAAACTGATTCTTTCACTATCTGGTAGAACAACACTTACCCTTTGAAACCTATGAAGTCGCAACTGTGGAGGTCTTCAGTCAGCAGATTTGTAGCAGTGGAATGATTTTTCACGATTTTATATTATTTTATCATTCGAAATTCTGATTCTCGGCGGTTACTGCCTGGATCGACCTACTACATAGATATATGCTCTTAATACTTTCTTTTACATTCCTTTTGCTTACTTTCCTTCTTATGAGCTGTAGCAAAAAAAATTTCAGACCCAAAAGTGAAAGTGGTCACCCTGTACCAGCTCAAAAGTGAAGGTAGGCGGAGAATCGGCTCCGACTATCGCACCTCTGCTCAACGCGTTCCACATCGAAATGGAAAAACGCTGAAGAACTGTTCCACTGCTAAAGATTTGGGCATTATGGTTGATGCTGACCTCAGTTTCTCGAATCACATACCCTCGATATCACCCCATATGTCTTCCATCAACAAGACGTGGATTATGTGGATTGGTGAAGCGCCGCCTCGCTCCTGGCTTGCGGCACGCTGCGGGCGCCTTTTTGGCGTGGTGTGGCAACAAGAACAACATGATAAAGCCTGGGCTACGTTGTTTTACACGACACGTGCATCGTGAGGCGCAATGCGATTCGCCTCACCAATCCACATAATCCACTTCTTGTTGAGGGAAGACATATGGGCTGATATCGAGGGTAGATGAAATGGTGAGCAAAGCGTACTCGGCTTTGTTTACAATCCTTCGGATGATACACATAGATAACCCCTTTGTTTTGAACGCCTTTACAAGTCTTATGTGTTACATCATTTAAAATATCGCTCGTTCTGCAGGAATTTTATTTATTATGTGACACATGCGGGCACCAAATGAATTCTGTAGGCTAGTTTTCGCCATCCTTTGGAATTATGTGTGTATTTGTTGATTCTAAAACGACGGATACTATTGGGACGTAAAATGCAGAATTCCGGAATTCTTAAACGAGTTTCAGATTTGAAGATCTTGTAAGCTAGCAATATGTCAGGTAATAATCTTCTGTGATATAAGGTTTTGGGTCAGCATGGTTAGTCTAGTTTTATAATCGGGAAGAGCCCGAGGGTACTTAGAATTTGAGAATACTTGGTAGAATTAGATTTAGTGAATGTACGTTGAACTTTTTCCAATTTTTTGATCAGATTTTTGACATTAGGATTCCGAACTGGAAATATTCTAAGACAGGAAGTTCGTAAGCTTTCCAGAGCTTCAGCCAATTTTGATGTTATGAACATGTACGTTTCTTAGTAAGGTTTACATTATGCGGTTGGTCTTGCAAACAATATTATCAATGTGTAATGAATATTTGAAAGAAGAATGAATAACCACATCGAGGCCTCTAACATTTTGCTGAATTTGTAAGGAAACTCCGTAATCGAACACAGTCAGATTAGCCCCTGGTTGCGGTATCTGACTTTTGGAAATTAACTCTGAATTCCCCATCTCTAGCCCATTTGATGAACAGACAATCTCAACTTTTCGCGTATTACTAGACTATCATTGCTATCGTAACTACCATTGATTTTAATGCCATCAGCATAAGATGCTACATTGATACGAGAATCAATTCTTAGTAGGTTTGGTAGTTCCATGGTATAGATGTTAACTAATAGTGGGGAGAGAGCACTTCCTTGAGGAACACCTGACGTACAAGGTTTTGCTGTAGACTTTTGACCTTGGAAAAGAACTTCAAAGGTCCGTTCCGATAGAAAGGATTCGAACCAGCTTAAAAGATTGGTTCTAATGCCTATGCTTTCAAGTTTCATGAGAAGCCCAGTACGATTGACAGAATCAAATGAGTCCTTTACTTGAGTCGAAATATATGATATTAATTGATTTGCCTTCGCTAAGTGCCATGATCCAATCTTGGCAACATTTCACCAGTTGTGTAGATGTAGAGGAGCCGGGTATGAATTCATGTTGTCCATCGGGTAAAAAGTAGTTTGCTAAGCACCACTCTGAGAAGATTTTGCCAAGATTTTTGTATTAATGCAGGGCGCAGGCAAAATGCTAATTGGCTTAAACTCGGAAGCATTGTTTGCGAATGCACACTTGGGTATGGGCATCATAGCTCTTTTCCAAAATCCTGGGACATTCCCAAAGAAGCGTTAGAGGCAAGAAAAGGCTTTTAGCGCATTTGTTGTAGAAGAAACCAGGTGTGCTTTCGAAAGTGCATGACATTGAGGGTTTAATTGCTTTTAAAAGCTTGTGTACTTCAGTATGCGAGAAAACTGGATTGGAAAGCACATTACCGCTTAGGGGGTCAACCTGGGAGATTTGCAGGCAAGTGCTGTTATAGCCTGCGAAACATTCAGCCAAAGCATTAGCCTTGTCTAGAGATGAGAGTAGGGTGTCTCGTCATCATCGAGAATAGTGGCACCAACTTTGGATTTGGACGATAACTCATCATATTGAAAAAAGCGCGCATATTATTTTTCTTCGCCATTTTTTTTGTTTGTAATCTCAAAAACGTCGTAGATGATGAGAAAGAGTCCGCCAAACAGTTCTGTATTGTTTAGAGTCAGTGGAAATTTTAGAGAGAAAGAGTCTCCTCTTTTGATGTAAAAGGAGGATATTCAATGACAAAACCGTGATGTTGAGTGGGACGTAAGTTTTAATCAAATTATATAGTACTGCGAGAAATCTTGAGTAGTTATCATCAGTACCAACATAGCCAACAAATATTGGAAACAATTAATGGCTGCTATTTCTCTGTTGATGGTATTAAAATCAGTAGAATCAGAATCACCTTTATTGTGCATTACTTGATTTTTGGCATTTCTAAGGTAAATTTGATATTGCATGGTCAGCACAACCAAAAGGAGGTAAAGTCCCTTCGAAGCAAGCAAGACCTGTGGCCGTAATCATCAACAACTCAGTGGGTTCCGGAACCCATTGGGTAGGCTTAATCCATGAGATCGGTATTCACGAAGCTAGTGAGTTTCGGAACCGAATGGGTTAAGCCTTCCCAGTAAATGCCGAAACCCACGAAAAGCCACTTAACCGGTATTCACGAACGTACCTAATGGATTCGTGAACCCAAAAGGCGAGCATACCGGCATTCACGAAACAAGTTTCCCAGTTCTCGTGGGTTCCGGAACCCACCGAGCGCTGGGTTGGCGAGCCCAAGCACGATGCAAATTCTTCAGTGAGTTGCATGCGAACCCATTCTCTTTGCTAAATATTATGAAGACTTTTATTAGCAGGGGTGGTCATTACTAGCAAACTTATACATTAGAAACATTCCCCGAATTCTTCATAACTGAAAGGAATTTTTTGATACTTTTGGTTAAACTTGATGCCGTCACAATTTGGCAGTCTCTGAGAAGTCGCAAACAAGCTTTTTTAACGGAAATTTTTTGCGTCAAATTGTAAAGAGCCTAAGCACTTGCCCACGTTTGCTCATGCTATCTTAGAACTTTTCTGATACTGCTGCGACTACAGAAGGAGCCTCATACAGGAAGCAGAGCGCCTACCTGCATTCGTTTTTATGCATTTGGTTGTCTATTGTCCATGTTTGTCTATGTTTGTTTACTCCTCAAATTCAAAAAAAAGCCTTGCTTCCATTCCGATCTAGTCAGCAGAAAGAAAAAAGAAGCGGTTTTAATCAAAACCGTTTGTTCCTTATGGTGGAGTAAAAACTAATGGGAAGGGAATAAGTAGTAATCATGGTGATCACGTATTAGTTTACATCCTATAGATCAGAACTCTATCGATGATTTTTTTGCACAGTCTGAGGAAAGTGTGCTCCCTCTACCATTCGGGCGTCCTCGCACAAGAAATACAAATGACAAAGACTTAAGTGCTTCCTGCGAATATGCGCCTTGTCACTGACAAAAATCCCGTTTGAAGGTAGGAGTTCGAAAAAAAAGGCATAGATTTACTTGTTATGTGCAGCAAAAGCATTCATGGGATATAATTTAGCTACTCCTTGCACCATGACAATTATTCAAACTAGGCGGATTCGTGAATCTCAGCTATGCTGTGCAAACTTGGAAGAATGTGGCTGACATCTTCCCTATGAGATAAAAACAACTCTGAACAAGAAAGATCACTTGTAAAAAAAAAGACTAGAGTCTTTTTTCTGCATCCATTTCCACACATATCATTGTCGACAGTCATGTTGGGGGTAGGAAGAATACTCAAATAAAATACAGAATAAGGGAAGTGCAAGTTTCATCGCACAAGAGACATTGATTCATGTCATCCATCCAAACAGAAGAGTTTCCGAAAGCGTGTCAGGCACTGAAGCTTTTAATCTAACGCGATTCGTGGTGTTGGAAATATGGAAAATAAAACACAGACTGGAGAGGCACATTGGTGATATGGGTTGGCGAACCCAGCGGGGCACTTGTGAACAGTGATCTTACCCAGTGGATTTGCGAACCCACGGAACCCATTGGGTTCGCGAAGCTGATGAATATGGCCACTAAAGAAGCAAGAACGGTGTCCAGAATGGAGTTTCCCGGTGTGGGCAACGTAACTTGGTTCATCTCAAGAAAATCAAACAAGTCTAGATGTTTTCTGGAGGAAAGCGTTTTTGCTCATTTTTCAGTCTACACCGCTCAAGCTGATATCATTCAATACTATAGTCCTCGTGTTATCAAATGCGAGGTGAGATAGGATAAAGCGTAGTTCATCATCGTCCTGCTAATGGCATTAAGAGGTCGGTAGGTTAATACAAATCGATACTTATTGGGGAATTAGTACATAACATCAAATGCTACAATGTTGTAGATGGATTGCGAACCAAAGTTAACGCGAGAAATATTATACAATACTTCAGTATGATTAAGAACACCATCGCCTTTTTATGGAATCGCACTGCGTAAAATAGAGTATGGGAAATTACTTCATTACCAGAAACGTTCGATGTTAACCAGCTCTCAATAATAAACACTATAACGTTTAGTACAAAAAAATAGGTGATGCAGCTCAAGGAGTTTGTTGGTGAGGGTTCTGGCATTAAACAAAAGGGCATAAATGTTTATCTAAAGCAAAAACATCTTCAGTTTTTTGAAAACCATGCTTTCATGTTTGGTATGTCAGGAACCTTAATTATCTCATTTCTATACACCACATACATTTTCACGCCATTATGCTCTCGGATCATTTCATGTGCTTTTCTTCGCAATTCTTTGTCTCAATGCAGCGTCTTAGTGCATTCCTCTCGGGTCATCGACCTTCTTATGAAGATTTGGTTGTGACCGTCTAAGCGACGTATTTTCGGAGCGTTTCGTAAGGTTTTGAAGACAAAGCGCTGCGAGGGCAAAACACATTCAATGAGTCAAGGTCTCTCTGATGTAAAGGAGCCCATGCGGTAGGCCTCCGTTGGGCGGGCTTCCACCTCAAGTAGATCGAGGATTCTTGAAACAGCTGCCTCATATGTTTCTGCTTCTCAAAGAGAGCAGCATCATCCCTCGCTTTATTAACACCTTAGGTAACTAAGGATCTGGCTCTTTTCTCTTTTTCCACAATGGTATGTGGACCTGTATTGGAAAACCTCAATAATTTCTCAAAAGGCGGAGAACGCCAGGTGCCTTATTCACGATTATCGAGTGCAGCTGGGCAATCAGCTGATCCCTCTGGGGTTCGTTCGAATCCGTTGTCGTACCATGACTGGCAGTGTTAATGCATTTCTGCTCCATAGTAAAGGCTGATGTACGAGAATGAAGAACCATGTTATCTGAAATTGATGCAGAAAATGACGTGGCTTCAGTGGTTTTGGTGTTTTTGAGCTTAGTGGGCACTGACGACATATGAATTCAACCGCTCGGTGTGAGAATAGAATGGACTGATTTTACTAAATAATTTTCTATTGTTTTGTAATGTTACTAATAAGCTTAGAAATGTATGCTATTTAGATAAACAGCCTCATTCATCTGAATCTCGAGTTTAAATTATCCTTTCAGCGTAGTCAGTCCCTCACTCTGGTCGGATATCAATCGCTCGCAGTTGATAGATTTACTCCTACCATTTCCCTTTCGAATCTTGCTCTCGTCTAAAACAAATATTCTATGGGGTCAAGTCAGCTAGCTTTTACCGGGGGGCTCGCTAAAGCCCAAAAACAGAGTCTTAATAAATTTTGAAAGAAGGATTTTAAAGGATTGGGCAAAGCGCTTTTTCCTTCGGCTTTGCTGATCTGTTAAATGTCTATATCATTAGGGTAGGGTATTTTGTCTTGCCGGTTTGCGTAACTCTCCTTTCTCCTGCGACTGAGGATTGGTTAATCCTTTGTCTTTTCTTTTGTTTCCAGATAGTTTGTTCGATTTCGGTCTTTTAAATGGTGCACATGAATGTATACATGAATAAATAAATATGTAAATAGATGAAAAATAAGTAAAATATATAGTTATAACGTTGCAGTGTAACACTGCAAGAAGCTACTCAGACAGTGGAGGTCAGCTGGCAGCTGTAAAGCCACCGCCAATCCCACCAAAAGCTCCGTGCCCTATCGTCTCACTGTCGCTTTCCGCTGAGAACCGTAGAAGTGAGCGGGCTGTAAATATGGCACTGAGCATGACGTTAAAACTGGCTGCGGGGCGGGTTGCTATAAAGCCTTCAGCGCGATGCGAAAGTGGCGGCGATAAGGCACGGAGCTTTTGGCGGAAATGGTGGCTTTGCAGCTGCCGGCTAAGAGCCTTCGATTGTCTAAGAGTATTCTCCAATTTTGCAGTGTTTTTTTGAGGAAAGGGCTCCATGCAGAAGATGCATATACCAGATGAGGTAATATGCAGCTCTTGTATAGTTCAGGGCTCAGCAAAGGTGGCGTTTTCACACGCTGGAGTCGCTTTCTTAGAAAAAAGCAAAAGGAACTTGTAAAATTCCCAGGAGTGATTCGCGGAAATCTACTATTATTAGTGGGCGAAAGCTAACCTTTAGTAAGTCCTTATTTCAACTCTGACGTCATTTCACAAGTAGCAGGTAGATACAAGTTACAAACAGAATAAGTGCTCAGACCTGTGTGCACACGATTTCAGCGTGTCAAAACACAGTCTTTATGCATAAAAAATAAGTAATCATTTTGTTTACAACCGGTAAGTAAAGCTACACACCAAATTTGGTGTGTAGCTTCGCGACCACGATCAAAGAAAAGTATGAAAAATTATGAAAAATTGTGTGAATGAAAAGAGAAATGAAATGTAAATGTTTTTCTAATGCAGGCTGCTTCCGCGCAACCTGGGAGCACCCCGAGTCGCGCAGAACCAAACGTAGTCATAACTTTCTCCCTTCTTCACATAATTTCTCAAAATCTTTCACATAAATCTATTCTTCTGTTCGAACAGCCTATGTAAACTTACTTCAAAGGCAGTGGCTCGGGAAAATTGTGACTGCGGGCTTTTCATGACTACATGGCCTTCGGACCAGCTGAGTCCGGTACCTTGAAAGGTCAAAAAAGTGCTTTTTTGGCGTTTCCGGGCCTTCGAGATTGCTGAAGGGGTGGGGAGAGGGTTTTACCCCAAAAGGAGCAACTGGCTACTGGAGAGTGTAACTCCACCTATTTTGGGGCGCAATTGGCTTATCAGCCTAGGCAACCATCGCGACACAGTTTACCGTCAAAATAGGTCAAGTTACAGTCTCCTGCAGCCGGTTCATTTTGGGGGTAAATCCCCCACCCCGCCTCCTTAGCAATCTCCAAGGCCCGGAAACGCCAAAAAAGCACTTTTTTGGCTTCAAACGTGATACCGGACTCAGCTGATTTAGAAGGCCATGTAGTCGTGGAAAGCCCGCAGTCACAATTTTTCCGAGCTACTGTCTTCAACCGAAATTTCGTCCGCTCTGCTTTGCTCTCCGATTTTCCTTGTCTTTTCTTGACTTCCATTCACTCTTCGTTTGCTGCAGGTTACTAGCCGTGTTTCTACAAACACCACAAAAGATATCTGCAATCTTCTGCAATGTCAAGGGGGACTTCGCTTTCAAAATTGTCAAACACCATCTCGTGCTGAACCCTAGTATAGTTTCAAATCTCAGATTTTTACTGCGGATGCTTCTGAAAATGTGAAAAAGGCTGAGTTTGACTTTTCATTACTAACTCAGGGTGAGATAAAAAACTGAGGAAGTTCCAGTTATACCCCGAGGTCTCTTACAATACAGGAGTTTTCAAGAGCAGGGGTGCAGAACATAGTCTTAAAGGCAGTAGCTCGGCAAAACCGAACATCGCGAAATTTGATATGGAAGGTAGCTTGCATCCCGAACATCAGAGCAGGTCCGAGCGCACAGCATGCGCTCCTGCCTAGAAAACTGCTCCTAAACCCGTACGCGCAAGCCATTCTCACGCGCGATTGGACGAGCTTGCGATTCCCTTCCCATCGTCAGAGGCGGCATGCCGCAGTGCTATATGCACACATGAAGGTCCTGCAACGACTCTACGAAAGTGTTCTACTCGTCCAAATTCAAAACAAAGGGCCTCGGGAAATGATGTTTTTTTTTTTGCCATTTTTGTGCTCTATAAAATGGTATTCGGAATCATCGCGCCGAATTACCCCAGGTAAGCTAAAAAAAACTTCAGGTCGAGGGTTTGCCGAGCCACTGCCTCTAAAGGCATTGACAGGAAATTGTCAATCTCTTGACTTCGATTACTTGTCAATGCGCCCTGGGATGTCATCCGTGGGTGGCAGGTAGGTGCTAGCCATACTTGTCTGATTAGGTGTTATCGCATAGTGCAGCACGAAGGCGCCGAAATGAAAGTGCGTCTCAGTATACTGACTTATGAGCCCATGATGTCAGTGCACAGAACTTTGAAGGCCTGCTGGATTAGCATCAAGGATCCAAAAAAGACGGAAGGAAATTTGCTATAATTCGATCCATGAAGCGCCGCAACTCTCTGTGGATTTTAATATGCAGGTCGACCGGAATCTTTAAACAGAGCTAAAGGTACATGTCCTTTGGTGATCATTGCACTTCTTGTTGTTTCATCTAAGATAGGTCCTGGCTGTCCTTAATTCTACTTTGGCCTTCGTACTAGTCATAGTCAAGCGTTATCGCGAGCTTATGTTAGTGGACAAGGAATGCATATTTAGTCGAAGTGGTCTTATTAGATGGGATGTATACCGTATTGAAGGACATAAAATGCTGATTCCAAACCTTCCTTCCTTATCTGCAGAACATTTATGGACGAGGAGTTATGAGCGCTTATTGGAGCAAAAAATTGAATGTGCAAGTAAGACAAAAATAGCCGTAATACTTTTTCTATCTCTTCAATGTAGCAGTGATAATCACAGAGCACTTTATTGAAATATACTCTAAAATCCTACTTGAGGGCTAGTAAGTTTTAGCAACTCACTTTATTCTAAATGCACATTCAATTAGTGTATTGCACATTCGACTTTCGATTCTCTGACGAAGGATAAACGTTGGTGGGTTTAGTAAAAGTTGTCAACATCTCGGTCTCTGATTGGACATACGACCCACTATTAATGATTCAAAAGATTACCAAATAGCCAACAACAAGTTGAAAATCTCACGAGAAGGTGATATATGTACTTACTTAGCAAGACGGTAACAATGATTTTCCGCTAGCTTCTAAATGTAAATGTGATCAAGATTACTCAATTTTTCGGCTAGATAAAAATTCGACCCCCGTTCTGAGCTTAATAATCGAACATCACATGCAGAGGTGCGATAGGGGGAGTCGTGCCCACCAAAAGAGAAGGTGGTAGTGCCGGACACTCACCTCCCAAAAACTTCGACCGGTGGGGGGGGGGGGACGAACGAACTGAGCCGAACTCACCCACTTTAATGTATTGGATGGAGGCCGCCAGGGGAGAATTTGTGATGAAAAATCCCCCCCCCCCCCCACGGGCATAAGTCGTAGGAGGCCCTTTTTTTTTATCTTTGCATTCTCCCATCACTCGGGGTCTGCCGCTCTTGTCAATCTTTTCCATTCTTCTCGATTCAAGGCCTGCTCTTCTCTTATACCAAGCTCTCTCATATCTGCTTTGACTTTATCCAGCCATCTCATCTTAGGTCTTCCTCTTGGTCTCTTCCCTGGCACTTCCACTGACATGGCCAATCTCGTAATGCGGTTTTCTTCTCTTCGGCTCACATGTCCATACCACTGTAGAAGTCTTTCTTGCATCTTCTTTACAATGGGTGTCACTTTCATTACGCTTCGTATAGTGTCATTCGGGACATGGTCTAGCATCGTTACTCCTGTGGTCCATCTCAGCATTCGTGTTTCCATTACACTGATCATTCTCTCTTCGTCACGTGTACATGGCCAGCATTCGCTTGCGCATAGGGCCGTTGGTCGAACTATCGTGCGATATATCAGGGACATCAGCTTTCTTGGCATCCGCTTATCACATAGGACTCCTGTGATACTTCTCCACTTCATCCACGCTGCGTTCACTCTACTGCTTATCTCATCGCGGAGGTTGCCATCTGCGGAGATACGGCTTCCCAGGTACTTAAAGGAAGTGGTCTTCTTAAGTTGCGTGCCTCCGATCTGGATTGTCCAGGGTGCCTGTGTTCCCAGTTCCATATACTCCGTTTTCGTCGTGTTCAGCTTCAGTCCATGCATCTCAAGCTGATCCTTCCACATCTGCACTTCCATCTGTGGCCATATTCATCAACGAACCCCGAGGGTTAAACTAACCCTGGAGGGTTAGTTTAACCCTGGAAAGCGTTTAACTCGCATTCATGAAACACAGGGTAGGCTTAACCCTGAGGGTTAAATCTAACCTTGAGGGTTAATTTTACCCCGAAAGCGACTAACCCGCATTCATCAACGAACAGTGAGGGTTAAACTAACCCTGGAGGGTTAAACTGACGTGATTCATCAGGGTTAATTTAACCTTAGCTCAGAGCAAGGTTGACTCTACCCTAACACTTCATACAAACAATTACTCGCATCTAATAGTTTATGGAAAACGATCAACGAGTATTGTAGTATTTAGTATTGGTTGTTGTTATAGTATTTAGTTTCGACTTCGTTTTATGTTCATATTCGAAGTACATGAAAAAATGACTTCGTTAGAAAAAGAATTCTAGCTTTGGTGACAATTGAATGCAACAAGATAAAAATGGCATTCCACTTTGACAAGTGCCAAAATAGAAGAACTCCTTTATAATAACACGCATTGATTCCTAAAAGAGTAGCACAAGACCAGTATAAAACGAACTGCGCACAGGTAAACCTTACACGGCACTATTGCACACATGAAAATAAATTCACGCTGTAAGATTGGATGCTGCACAAGTATGCTAGAGATGTATTATAAAAACTGGTGTTAGAAGCTTATTCGTTCACCACGCGTAGCGACGCCTTAACCCTCCAGGGTTAGTTTAACCCTCAGGGTTGATGAATACGGCCACAGGTTCGTTGATCGATACGGGTAGATCGCGTTCCGTGGTAAACCCTAGCCTATGATTGATGAATACGGCCAATGAACCCTGAGGGTTAAACTAACCCTAGAGGGTAAGCTTAACCCTCAGGGTTCGTTGATGAATACGGCCACTGGAGTCTCTTCTGCTTCTTGCCAGTAGGAAAACATCGTCTGCGTACACGAGCGTCCATGGTGGTTGTCGTATGAAGCCGTCGACCACTGCATCCATGACTGTGTTGAACAGGAGCGGTGAGAGTACAGAGCCTTGGTGTACGCCGGCTCCAGTGGCGTACCGATGGGGGGCGGGGGGGGGGGGGGGGGGGGGGGGGCGCGCCCCCCCCCCCGAGAATGGGTCGCGAAATTTTTGAAAGTTATTTAAATGTGTTATAAAAATGTGCAAAGGACTTGTCTTTACTTGTAAGTAATTAAAATAATTTTTAAAAAATTTTAAAAATACAAATTAGCCTTGTAAAAAAAATTTTTTCGGGGGCGTGGCTGACATCACGCCCCCTTTTTCCAGATTTTAGGGGTCGAGGACCCACAAAAACTCTCAGAAGCACCCCTAAAATTTTTTCGGAGCGCGTGGCTAACGCCACGCACTTTCATTCGAAAAAAAATTTTTGTCGCCCCCCCCCCCCCCCGAGCCGAAATCCTGGGTACGCCACTGGCCGGCTCGTATCTGGAATTCTTTCGTCGGTCCCGCTGCTGTCTGTACGTGGCTAGTAGCATTCTTGTAGATCATCTTCGTCCATTGCACGTACTCTTCCGGCACCTTGTGCTTTCGTAGTGCCCACCATATGATGTCGTGTGGTACCTTGTCGAACGCCTTCTCCAGGTCGAGGAACGCCGCATGTAATTCACATTGCTTCTCCCTGCTTCTTTCTATCATTATTCTGGCGGTATGGACGGCGTCTGTTGTGCTACAGCCCTTCACGAATCCACACTGATTGGGAGCTAGTTCTATGATGTTGTTGTTTATGATACTGAGCCGTGATCCGAGATTGTTAACAGTTTATTGGCTGACGTTTCGGCAAGTCGCCTTCTTCAGAGCCTGGAATGGACAGAACGACTTGCAAACTATTCGACCAAACGTCTCTGCAGCTATGCAAACAAAACTCTAAGACTTTGGTAGACCGATAGTTGACTGCCTGACCTAACACTCACCTTTTGAAACGCCGATGGAATTCTGATGCCAGAGCGAGAGCAATATGGTTAAACGCTAATGGCACGGCTATTTATAACGTCTTCGCCGGGTCAGAAGATCTGACCTAGGTACGGAGCGAGTTCACGAGTGATGGATAGGCATTCTTCCTTACGATTCATTTTAGGGCTTTTGGCATGGATCCAAAAGGCCTCTAAACATTTGCGAGCCGGTGTATGTGATTCATGCGCCAGGATTTTCACTGAGACGTCAAAATTTGTCTCCGCGTGTTTCAGCGTCCTGTGAGTGCCTAGTGGGGTGGAGGTTCGTGATCTATCCCTGCCGTCTAAGTGCTCTCTAATGCGAACACATAGCGGCCGCCGCTGTCTCGCCTATGTACTCGTCGCCGCAGTTCGCGCAGGTGATAAGATAGATGACCCCCGTCGCCATGCAGTCTCCGCACCTACCCTCAGGGCATATAATGCAATTGGGCGTAGTGCAGCCGCGATCATAGATGCGTTGCGGACCAAAATGCTTTTAAGGTTATTAGGGGGTGTTTCCACTATTGCAACTGTATTTTCCAGCCCACATTTCCTCAGACACTGTTGAAAGGCAGTGCTCACTTCATCGGAAATATAGGGGATGCAGAAAGGTATGTGCTCGTTCTGTCTACTTCGGTACGGCGATTTTCACCCCTCCTTGGTGTTCTACCACAATTTTCGTACCCATTGGAGGCCGCAATTTTCCGCGCAAGCGCCACTGATTCCACTCTTTCTTGCTGTCCACTGGAAACACGAAGAGCTGTCCGGAACATATTCTTGATGATGGCTTTCTTTGTTTGACGCGGATGAGCTGATCGGAAATGGACAAGAATATTTTTATTACTTGGCTTGCGGTACCATTTTGTCATGCACACACCTGAGGATATATTAACCTGCACATTCAAAAATGGCAACCATTCATTGCTAGGCCTTTCCCTCGTGAGCTTTATGTATGCAGATTGCTCATTAAGTACTCTAAAACAATTGTCAACCTCTGCCTGTGTTGAACAGATTATGAAACAATCGTCAATGTATCTGCAATACAGCAATGGGCGGCATTCCAAGACTGGCGCTTCGATCTTGGCCATGAAGGCTACCGCAAGTGTAGGCGCTAACCTTTGTCCCATCGCCAAACCTCTTACTTGCGCGTAATAGCTCCCATGCCATTTGAAAATGTTGCATTCTAAACACGCTTTGAGAAGTGTCATAAGCTGTGGGATTGAGACCCGTAAAGGTTTATGTTAGTTTCGTTACCCGTGAGAAGCTCAGAGACAGCTTGCAGCGCACGCTCATTACTAACGTTGGTGTAGAGGGCGCTAACATTAAATGATCCATGACACTGTTGCGATCAATGCGTGGCGCTCCAAAAACATATTTGTGTTGGCCAAGTGTGAAGGGATGAATCTGAGCAATTGCATTAGAATACAAGAGTTAGAGTTTTGTTTGCATAGCTGCAGAGACGTTTGATCGAATAGTTTGCAAGTCGTTCTGTCCATTCCAGGCTCTGAAGCAGGTGACTTGCCGAAACGTCAGCCAATAAACTGTTAACAATCTCGGATCACGGCTCAGTATCATAAACAACAATATCAACACCATGCCGAGGTTCATAGAGAGTTGCACATTTCATCAGTTCTATGATGCTTCGGAGTCTCGTTTCTAGTATTCGTTAGAAGATCTTCAGCGTGTGACTCGTTAGACGTATGGGACGATATGTGGAGCAATCGGCTATGTCTCCTTTCTTCTTCCATACTGAAATCGTTGCTTCTGGACAAATCGCGCGGCATCTTTTTGAATTTGATCATCTGATTGAGAAGCTGTGTCCAAGTGATTCCAGCTTGTCCGCACCTCTTCCAGAATTCGCTGGGGATGTCATCTGGGCCGGTTGCTTTGCCGTTCTTCGTCTTCGGCTATGGCTGCGCGAACTTCATCTTCTGTGATGTTTTCTACCGGTCCTTGTACCGTCCCAGCTACTATGGCAGATGACATTTGGTAGCTTGTAGATGCTATTCTCTCGAAGTGTGCTCTCCATCGTTCGCTTATCTTCTCTGGACTTCTTAGAATTCTTCCGTACTCGTCTTTGATGTTGTAGAAGTGGCTTGTATCTTCTGTGGCTTTTGCTCTTCTCCTTGTGATTCGGTAGATATCACGTTCGCCTTCTCGAGTGTACAGCTTCTTGTAGAAGTCTGCTGTGTACGCTTCCTTCGCTTCTCTTACGCTCTTCTTTGCTGCACGTTTTGCGTCTACATATTTCTGATGATCATCTTCTAATCTTGTCTTCTGCCAGAGCTGGTATGCGAGCTTCTTACTCTTGATCACAGCTTAAACATCCTCATTCCACCACCAAGTTTCTTTGTCGAGATCTTGGCTTTATTGGTTTTGTAAATCCCAGCAGGTTTCCTACCATTTGATGAACGTTCTTCTTCAGATTCGTCCAGGAACGCTCCGGTTCGTCTTCTAGGAGTGGTAGGGCTGATTCTATAGCAGCTTTGGATCGAGCGTCGTCTTTGAGCTTCCACCACTTGATGCGTATTCTGTCCTCCGTCATTGCCTTTCTTCGATTCTTGTCTGGGATATTCAGATCTAGAATCAGTGGTCGATGTTGTGGTACACATTCTTCGCTAGGGATCGCTTTGCAGTTCTTCACGTACTTGAGCTCCTTTAGTCGTACCGCCCAGAAGTCTATTTGCGATTTTCGATATGTTACTAGGTGATCGCTCTTCTTGATGAAGTAGGTGTTTGCCAACGCCAATTCATGAGCGGAAATGAACTCCAGAATTCGATCGACTTCTTCGTTGCGGATCCCATACCCGTGATTTCCGTGACTTTTACTCGCACCACTTCGCTGTTCACCGACATGGCTGTTAAGATCTGCTCCAATCAGTAGCGTTTCTTCTGAAGGTACACATCTGATGTAGTCATCTAGTTCTTGCCAGAAGCCGTCTTTCTCTTCTACCGTGCAACCTGCTTGGGGTGCGTATGCGGTGACTACTCGAAGAACTCGCTCACCTACATGTAATGTGATGCCCATAAGCCGGTCACTCAATCGATCTACACTTGTTATACTATCTCTTAACCGTTCGGAGATGACTATTCCGATGCCGTTTCTTTTGCTGCTTGTTCCTTTATATAGAAGCTTGAAGCCGTCTCCTATATCGCGTGACTTCTCACCCTTCCATCTGGTCTCCTCGATGCAGGCGATGTCTACTCTACGTCTTCCAAGAAGATCCGCCAGTTCTCGATGTCGCCCTGTAAGAGATCCGACGTTGACAGTGGCCAATCGAAGAGGAGAGAACTTGGATCGTTGATTGTTTCCATGATGAGCTAGCTTCTTCAACCGTCCCCGCTCACCTTGTTGGGACGGTAACCCTCGCTTATTGTTCGCATCTGTCGGGCTCAAATGCGCGTCGCCTCCGGGGAACGCCCTAGCTTTTACTCGAGAATCCTGATGAGACATAAAAGAGCATTGTGATGCGAGGGGGTTTCTTCATCAGCCGGCTTGTCGCTTGCTTTCCTTTGGATCAGCAGCCTGACGCTGGATTCGTGGGCAGAGCTTTTTGCCAAAGAAATTATGCCCGCAGCGGAACCGAACCTGTGACCTTCCTCCCCGTAGTCAAGGGCACTAACCTCTCGGCCAGCTCTGCCGTAGGAGGCTCTAAACCCCCACATATTTTACATCGTCTAAAAGCTCTTAACGAGAAGATTTTAAATTATGAAGTCGCAACATGATTCATGCAGTTCTGAAGAAGCTATGAGTTGTTGAAATTTGAAAAGCGCTTTTATACTTGCTTTTTCAGGAGCCTGGATCTTGGCGCCGTTTCAATGGATCGGTACGGCTAAGATATATTCTGATGAGGCAAGCCTTACTCTATAAAACCTATGAAGTAGCAACATAGTACACTTTCACATTCAGGATTTATATCAGTTTCATTTCACACTTTCACATTCAGGATTTATATGAGTTTAATTGTCAGCTGTCACTAAGCAACCTAAAATGGCCTAATTTTTTAAAATTCTGTCTCTCGGCGACCACTTCTCAAATCGAACTGATTCTTTCACAATCTGATAGAGCACCATCTACTTTTGAAAACCTTTGAGATCACAATTGCTGACATCTTCAAACACCAGATTTATAACAATGGAATCATCGCATGATTCTTCATTACTTTATCATTCGAAATTTTGGTTCTCGGCGGTTACTGCCTGGATCGACCTACTTTCTTCGCAGTACGTTATAGCAAAATGACGCTTGACATAACACTTTATAAAACACATAAAGTCTAGCTGAGTATCACCCACAAATATACTATTTCATTAACACGTTTATTCGAAATATTTATGCAATTGTATTCATCGTATTTGTGGCCTAAAGAGGACCTTTGAGTCACAGTTATTGGCCCCAAAGAGGACCGTTGGGTTAGAGCTCTTCAGTTATCCGAAGTCATCATGAAGCTTTGCTCTATCGTAGAAAGTGCTGAGGCGTATATGCGTCCATGCCGGTGATGGCCTCCAGGTGCTCGCAGTAGGCGACGGCGACTTCCTAAAAATAAACTACACAGAATAGGCTCTCAATGCTTTCTTTTGCGTTTACTTAATTTCCTTTTTCAGTTTCAGCAAAAAAAAATCAAAACCCAAAAGTGAAGGTGGTCACCCTATACCAGCTCAAAAGTGAAGGTAGGCGGAGAATCGGCTCCGACTATCGCACCTCTGTTTGCGACCTGCGACCGCCATTGAAACATACATACACACATACACAGACGTACTGACAAATAGACATCCGTTCACACGCCGGCGATGGGTCCGCATCTGGCCGCGGCTGACGACAGGCTCAAAGAGTGCTCGTCTACTGCGGATTCTGGGGGGTGTCCAAAACTCAATAATTTGATAATTTTGTTCGATTTTAGGCCTGGGTCTGGACTCAGCTGGCGCAATGGCTGCTAAAAAGGACAAAAACGAAATCGAGGATTTGGGTGGGCGGTGGCTCTAAACTTCAAACTAACAAAAAAACGGTATTCAAAGAGAAGTAGCATAAACAACAGTTTAAGTCATCCATATGGCTGCCGTGAAAGAATTGGTCTCTGCTACGGATATGATTTTCTTATAAAGGTACCTAGCAAGCTGCTCTTACAGTTGCTAGGCAGCTTTATACGGCTGCTTATTCCACTTCAGGACAATTGAAAGCCGTATCATTCAAGTTTGGCTAGCTGTAGTCTTTCGAGAAGATAGAAACCCTAAGGCGAATGTCGAAGAATCTTAGCGAACTATCTGATAGGACAACAATGCCTTTTATTGTCTTTACGTAGCACATAAGTTTACACATAAAATTTATGGCATAATCGCATTTCTAGAATGCTTAAGCGCTACATATCTGCTCTTTGATAAGGATAACGGATATGGGATTGGAAAGAGGAAGTGAACACAAGAAGCTAGTTAGCTGTAGTTAGCTGTTCTTATTTGAACATCAAGTTGAACAGCCAAAATTGGATCAAGGCAAGTTTCTTTCAGTTTCCTCATCGATTTTCTTTCTCCGTTTTTCTGCCTTTTTCTATGTCCATCCCTATTTTTGATGTTTGCAGAGTGAATTTGGTAATGAAAAATAGTACAGATGCACTGGATTTAGATTTGAGACCTATTTAGAAACGTTGTGCTATTATTCTGCATACATGGAAGTTGATTTTTGCTCATGTCAAGCAGAAAATTTTATCGTATGTACTGTATTAAGTTGGCTCAAAAGTAAAGCGCGTTTTCGTAGCCCTGTTTTTCTACGAAACTTTCTTACTTGGAAGAAACTTAGCATATCATCAAGAATTTTTTTTTCATGCTCTACCCAATTGTGGTTAAGACGGCCTTCTAGCCTCATTCGTTACGAATTTATAGAGCTTCACACAGCCGCACTCGAAATTAGAATTCCGTTGCATTTACTTTTCTGCCCCACAACTCAAGTCCGAATGAAGGCATTGTCTTGAAAATTTGGCTACTGTATGCAAAATTTGTCTATGTCTCTGTCTTATGCAGCCTTAGCTATTTTTCTAAAAATTAGCTGGACTGAGATTTCAGCGCTTCAACATGGGTAATCGTTTTGTTCATTCTGTGGTCCATGAACTTCCTATAAAAAAGGAAGTTTTGGGCTAAGGGTAACGTCAAAGCTTTGCTCATTTCTATGCGCATAAATGTGGGCCTCCTGTTGACAGTTTCTGTAAGAATTTTTAGATGCTCAGCACGCAGGAAATCAAAAAACTTCTTATTTTAGGACATTAAGGCCGAGAAAAAAAGCGGACAATTTTAGATTTTGAATTTTTCTTTTCCCAAGTTTTCCTTGTTTGAGCCCTTTTTGAACTTTTTGTACTACTGGCTGTTGCTACAAGATAGGCTACTTTTCATCCACACGAACAAATTTTGAATGGAGTTAGATCATTGAAAAACGATTTTTCAAAAAAAAACTCTTTTTGCTTAACAACCCTTATTTTTCTGTCCATTTGCAATTTGATTCTAGTTAGATGTGCACTGTGTTGCGGAAGGTTCGCTGCCTCTGATGGTTTTTATCGCCCTAAGAAATGAGTTTTTTCTAAAGTTATAAGACGTCAAATTAAGAACTTGCAAAACGCGCATTACTTTTGCACCAAACTAATACATTCATTAGGTCATCCTGGTCAACATCACAAAGCGTTTTTTCTCACTTAAATATGTTAATGACAACGGGTCCAGAAAACCTACTATATTTTCTCTGAAGATCTAGGATGTGCTCTTTGGACAGTATAATGTTGGCTTGCGAAGCAAAAATGAATTGAATATGGACTTTTCTTTCGATCCCTCATCAACCTTTTTCCGATTTTCTGCCTTTTTTATGTTCGTATATATTTTCAACAGTTTTGCGAAGTGAATTTGATATTGCCAAATAGTACAGATGCACGATTGTGGTTGAAAAAGCAAGGAGGAAACACTGTGGCCCGTAGTAAACCCCCCATCCGGGCATCTCTCTCGACGCGGGCCAGAGTTGAGGTCATCGCGCTTCAGTCCAGCATCCAGTGAGCTATTGATTTGGATGTGGATCGCTTCCTAGACATGATAACCACATGTGTTCTCAAAAAACCAACCACTTGAGCTGGTCTGGTCAAACGGATAAGCGATTGGAATCACACGCGCGCGGTCGTGGTTCGACACCGGCTAGCGCCACAACTTTTGCTGCATCGCCGGACAATCTTTGATAGCGACGACCACTGTCGAAAAAAATCGATGATGACCGCTAACAAGGATATCACTTAGCAAATGGACAGATAAAACAAAACTGACATATTTTGACGGAGAATTCATGAAAAACTGAAATTTTTGGAACATAAATAAAACGTAATAAATAAGTAGATTCTCTTCTAAAGTAGTTTTTACAATAAACTCAGATTGCTCTGCAAAAAAAGAAGAAAACTTTTATCCTTGCTTTTGTCGCCAAAATCAGCTGTTCATCGATCCTTCCCTTTTCGGGCGCCGGTATTGTGCAGTTTTGCGCCGATTTTTTCTGCATTTTTTGGCAAAGTTGTGTGTATCGTAAGTTACTCAGGAGCAACTTATGTTAGATGCAGTCACCTCTTGTCTGCGTCTCCTCTTCTACACACTATTTGGATCACTCTAACATCCGTTCACGTTGAGGTGACTTGAACGTGAACTGATGTGGAAGAGTTGACTGCGGCAGGTGGACAGATGGTCAACCATCAGTTGACTTGACCACCTTATAGCATGGGAACGTGGACGGTGATCAGTTCACCTCACCTAAGGTGAACTGATGGGATAAGTTGAGTTCACCTCAACTGATCGAGCTTTACTACGGGCCTGTAAGATTGCTCTGCATGAATGGAAAGCTTATTTTGATTGGTCAAATAAAAATTTTATATTATTTGTACCTACATTTCAATTATAGGTCAACTATACGCCAACTATACGCAGAGAATTCAGTTTTTTTTTCACTCGTAAAGGTTAATAACTGTAGACTGAGGAAAACTACTTTTCTGATCCTTTTTAAACAGCGTAAGATTCGTTCAGTTGAAACCAGGAAGAAAAAAACAGAACAATTCTTTGTGAGACACACTTTCTGATGAAGTTTAGTCAGCTATGAGTAGTGCGCATCGAGAAGAATCTACGTATCGGTTGACACAAACAAGCTCAGTCACTCTTAAACCATCGTGTGGTGGCTGATTGACTCATTACTATTAGGTTGGCACGAAAGTTCTTGCGTAATTTAAACAAAATTCAATAAATTTTCAAACACTCAACCTAAATTCACAATCTTGTATGCTAAAAATATAAGAAGTCTTACGCTTCACAATGAATGTTTAAGGATAAGATTCCGTGAGCTGGAAATCAAGAACGAAGCTTTCGAATATGGGGCTTCAAATTTTGCGATTTTGAGTTTGGTGCTAGAAAATCGCAGAGTGCCGCTAGCTAGCCGAAAAAAATTTGTAGAATTTACTCACACAACAAAAGTCCATATGTTACTTTGGAAGGCTTTGATCTTGCACGGTGAAGCAAAAACAAAAAATTCGTGAAATAAGTCATTTTGCGGAAGAAATCCCCTCATGTCCGCAGTTTTCTGGCGAAAACACTTTTTTACAATCGAGAAAACGTCGCAAGGCTCTAAATAGGCACTATGTCTAATTTCTGGTTGCAAACTGTGTTTCTGTGGAAAAGTTAGAGCGATAGGGGGATTTGTCCTGTGAAATGAGAATTTTCACAAATTTTTTGTTTTCGCGTTTCTATGCGAGAGCTAAGCCTGCTAAAACAACGTATGGACTTTTGCTGTGTGAGTAAATTCTACATATTTTTTTCGGCTAGCTAGCGGCACTCTGCGATTTTCCGGCACCAAACTCAAAATCGCAAAATTTGAAGCCCCGTATTCGAGAGCTTCGTTCTTGATGTCCAGCTCACGGAATCTTACGCTTAAACATCCATCATGAAGCGTAAGGCTTCTAATATTTTTAGCATACGAGATTGTGAATTTAGGTTGAGTCTTTGAAAAGTTATTGAATTTTGTTTGAATTACGCAAGAACTTTCGTGCCAACCTAATATTTTTTTTGCTTGCGGATTCACCATTTGTGTAGAGGACTAAACATGTCGTTTCATCGTCGTATAAAGGTTAACTTTCACTTTCGTCGATTATTGCTGGGGAAAAGAGCCAGAAGCTGAGTTTGTTCGAAATAGTTGTTGCAGAGTATCACTTTTGATCAGTATAATATGTAATTGATAATTTGTACAACTAACAAAAGATCACCTTGCCATACGATCATGACAAGTGTTATCAGCGCCATGATTTTTGACATTAAAAAAGCTACCAAGACGTAGTTGCAATGAATAAAGCAAGGCTCTTCCTGAGTGAGGGGTCACTACTGTCTCCGTCCTTCGAAAGTGAACGTTTGAGTGTAGGTGGCAAATTAGTTGTTGATCTTTGCTGAAATCGTGTGAGGAGAGAAGGAAAAGATAGTAAGTTATAATTTAGCAAATACAATTCTTTGATGGATCATAGAGTCAAGGTTTGAAAGTAAAAGGAGGAAGGTAGCGTCATGTGATCAGAGGTGCGGTAGTGGGAGCCGATTCTCCCCCTACCTTCACCTTTGAGCTGGTACAGGGTGGCACCATCACTTTGAAATTAAAAATCTCTTCGCTGGACATAAAGAAGGAAAATAAGCAAAACAAACGCAAAAAAGATTATTGAAAGCATATTTCTATTAGGTTGGTGCAAAAGTAATGCGCGTTTTGTGAGTTCTCACTTTGGCGTGCTATAACTTTCTAAAAAGCATATTTCTCAGTGCGGCAAATTCCATCAGAGGCACCAAACCTCTCTCTATACAGCGCACATTAATTTATGCTAACATCGCAAAACGGTGGAAAGTTTGGATTGATAAGCAAAAAAAATTTTTTTTTCGGAAACCTCGTTTTCAACTGATCATAACTTCCTTCAAGATTTGTCGGTATAAGTGAAAAGTTGACTGTCTTGTAGCCGTAAGCCAGTAGTACAAAAAAAAGTTGAAAGAGGCTTAAACAAAGAAGACTTGCGAAAAGGAAAAATGATATTCAAAATTGTCCGCTTTTTTCGACATTTTTTCGTAGCCCTCAAAATCCCAAAATATGGAGATTTTTGATTTTATGTGAACTGAACAGCTTCCACATTTCTGCAAAAACTGTCAACAAAAGGCCCACCCTTACGCTTATAGAAATGAGCGAAGCTTTAGCGATTGCCCTCCTTCAAAGGAAATTTATGGGCCACAGAATGGTCAAAACCATCACTCATGTTGAGGCGCCGAAATCTCAGGCTAAATTATTTCTGAAAAAACAGTAAAGAGTGCATAACGTAAGAAATTTCTACTACATACAGTAGTTAAATTTTCAAGAGAATGCGTTTACTCGCTCTCAAATTCTGGCCAAAAAAAGTGCAATGAAATTCTGGTTTCGAGTGCGGTTGTATGAAGCTCTATAAACTTTTAACGAATGAGGCCAGAAGCTTATTTCATTCACCGTTGGATAGAGCGTGAAAGAAGCTTCTTAATGGTATGCTGGGTAAGTTTTATAGGAGAAACTTTGATGGGGAAAAGCTATCTTGAAACAAGGGCTAGAAAAACGCGCATTACTTTTGCACCAGCCTAATATGTATACGGCAGCATAAATATTTGAAATAAAAGTGTTTAGTAACTCCCCCCCCCCCCTTCCCTCTTATTGCTGTCTCAATAAGACCCCCTGAACTATATTTAAGATAGCATTACTTGAAGGCCCTGTCATAACGAACGATATATCTAAAATAAGCATGTCAATTAAACTCTGTAGACAATAAGTTTTTCGTCCTCTCTTGCTTAAACCTCGGCATACTTGAGATTGTGATGTCAGTATTGTTTTGCCAAATCGAGGTTTTGGTGAAGCTCCTCTTTATTACATCAGTGGCCTAACGTTTCGTCTACTCGTCGTCTTCAGGGGCCTAAAGCAGTGTGGGATTAGCGATATAATGTCTGCCCCACCAAGTGCTTCATCAACCCTTGGATAGTTTCTTGATCCCCCCTTGAGTTTTACAAGCAAAATTCGCAAAATGGGAAAGTCGAACGCACCATTGCTCCACCGCAGGTGCACTTGATGGTATGTGCGACCGCTTCCTTGGTGACAGTAGTGCCAATAAGCCACAGTGAGCAGCTCATTGTAGATGTAATCATCTCACTACCCTATCATAGCTCACAGAGTGACAAAAACGGCATGAGGTCATTCGTGACGGCTGAGCACTCGTTTCTGTTGTTCATAAGCGGTTTTCTGCGCGTGATCTAAAATGCTTCGAGAGCTTTCCGAGCAGAGGTATCTTCTTCTTAAGCCAATATTGTACACTTGATTTCGTAGTCTTCGCCGCAATGGTACTCATGTTTATGTTTCCCGAGAGGCGAGACTAGATTACCTTTTCGTGTATTGGCGAGATGTTCTCTAACTCTCACGCTAAGTGCTCCTCCGGTTTCTCCTATATAGCTAGCTTCATGTCTTTCCCATTTTGCAAATTTTGTTTGTAAAACTCGAGGGGAGATCGAGAAACTATCTAAGGGTTGATGAAGCACTTGGTGGGGCTGACATAATATCGCTAATCCCGCACCGCTTTAGGCCTCTGGAGACGACGAGTAGTCGAAACGTTAGGCCACTGATGTAATAACGAGGAGCTTCACCAAAACCTCGAGTTGGCAAAACAATACTGACAACACAATCTGTAGACAATGTTTGAGCGAATTCTGAACATTCAAGATACTAGGCCACCTAAGTAAAGTTCATTTTTCAGCATGATTAACGTTGTTACAAAGATGAAGTAGCTAGTTGTTTTTGCACTCAAGACAAAGCACTGCTCCTTCTTGGCTAATTTAGAAATCTCGCTTCAAAAGACCTCCTAACTCCTATTTTTTTCCAATTTTCGCTTTTAGCGGCTGTGCTTTCACCAAATATTACTCAGAGCAAAAAAGACGAATCAGGCTCAAATCAATCCTATGAAATCTACGAGGTCTAGGTTATCGATTCATGTTAACAGCGTTCGCTAAAAATATTTTTTGATATAGTTAATGGGGTGTGGCACCACCCCTAAAAAGCTGTGGCTGCCACAGCCCATTAACTTACCTTTGAACGGATCAAATAGCTGAGTTTTTTTACATCGTTGTTACTGCTTAGACTACTTCTTTACATAGCAGAAATTTCATATGAAAACGTTTCTTCAAGAGCAAGATATAATCAATTTTCCTTACATATGCAAATGTAAAATATTGGTTAGATACTGCGAAAACATTGGGATACGGTAACATGCTAAGTCTGCGCGAGAGTGCGCAACCGCATTTTCTAGGTTTTCTTCTCTACTCGAACGGTTTTTCTGCTTTATGATAGTACTTAGACATTCGAAAAGACTGAACTGAGAGTGGAGGTGATGCCTTCTTGTATGAGTGTTTTCTGCTCCTGTGGGCAAGACCGCAATCAAATCCGTCGTCACGATTTTACGAACGACCTATATATATTCGATCGCCTAAGTCTCTTAATCTACATTAAAGCGATTTGAGCCTGATTGGTCTTCTTTAGCCTGAAATATTGAAGACGAAAGTTGGAACAAACGAAATCTCTGCTTGCTCTTAATTTTTTAATTTGGAGGTCATTTGAAGTAGCATTCGAGCAAAGAAATAGTAGTTCTTTGTATTGAGCGCAAAAAGAAGTAGTTAACTTACCTTTGAAACAAAATAACATGTTTGAAAACGACCATCTCACTTAGGTGGTCCTGTACTTGAAAACCTCAGAATTCGCTGAAACATGGACCATAGGGAATATTTTACTTGCTAGTTACAAAACGATGCTCCTACGCTTTATAGATTCTCAATTAAGCTTACCTGTAGTATACGATAATGGGTCAAACATCAATGTGCTGATATTTTGCATGGCCTATTTGACATTGTTAACGGATATCATGTTATGCAAACAGCGGACGCCTTGATGACGACCCCTTCCCTCCCTGATTCCCCTTGCCACACCCCAGGTTTGACGCTGTCTTAATACATGATGTGCTCTAAAATCCAATTCGGAAGTGCGTGACTAGCAAATTGAATATTGAGTGTATCGATCGAATGCTTACATGTACCGGAAACAAAAACAGTTTTGAATAACTAATACTTAGAGGTTTGGCGCTAAAGGTTTGCCAAATTTGGACATTTGAACCTCACAACTTTTTCTTATTAGAAAACGGCATTTTAGATAAGGGTAAATTTGAAATCAGCTCATCAAGACGCATCTGATGGTTCTGCGGCTCATTCCAGTTCGCCACCCTAAGTTGAGATCGTTTCCTGTTCAGATTGGAGTTCACTGTACAACTTTTTCATTGTGCGGCGCAAAGTTCAGAGCACAAACCTACTACTACAATGCCATTAAATTATTAATTGAATGTCATTCCTTCCTATCCTTTCAGACTCATTTAGAGTAATAGTGATAATTGCTTTAAGCCAGCTTATTTGATCCTTCAGACTTCTCCAATTTGGTATTACCTTACCGCCCAGATATCTTCAAGTATTATCTAAGTATCTGAGCGACACATAGGCTGCTTGCAAATCTTAGTGCAGATGCCGTATCACAAATCTAAGCTCCTAGAACAGATTGCACCGTTCAATGGTCGAATATGAACTACTTTTGTCATACTGTCGCAGCCCGCTGTGAAACTTGTCTGTACTTGCTTCAGTGAGCACTTGTATACATTGTTCATGGTTGACTCAACTGATTCTGGGAAGGGGGAGGGAGGGGTTATGTTCAGACAAACCAGCAATGAATTCAATGTCCCAACTTTCTGCTTTCACGGTCTATGTACTTAGATTTCACAATGACCTCTGTTCAAAAAGTTTTCATATTTCGCTCTTGCTTATGTCGTAAGGGCAGTGATCAATGGCAATACAGTGTTTGCCCATTTTCACGAGGGAAACACAGGGCTTGGCATGAGGTGGTTCTTTCAATTTTTTAAAAGCGAAGTCTCTAAAGATTTCTTCACAGAATTACGACATCACCTATGACGCGATCATGAATGGACCAAACATGAATAACAAAAAATAACGTAACGACCCCCACAATGGTCGGTCGCCTCATCGTGGCAAGGGGTAACATTGGGTGTCGAACTGCGATGCACAGCCGAGTGTATACTCTGGCAGGGTCTCCCAAGCTGTGAAAGAGTTCGAGGTTTCCGGTCTCGGCCGGATGCCTAGCTAAGAACCGGCCACGCCAGATCCCCCACCGTCTGGCTTCTTCTGGTCGCTAGGCGGTTCTCCCCGCTCCAAGCCCGGGGTCAGCGATCGTCCCGTGGAAATCAAGAGTTGGCCTAGTAAGTCTGCTCTTGTAGGAGAGCAAATCTTATTACTCAAGATATAGAAAAAACCCTGCGCATCGGATCTCGCCTACGGCGCCGGGTTGTAGCAAAAACGATGTCAGGGTCCTTAAGGCGCCTTTTGGATCGGACAAAAACGACACGTCTGCCCGGACGACACGCCATGGAGACTGCCTCATGCTCTGCACCTACAACGCCAGGACAGTCTCCACAAACGCCGACCTCCACGCTCTTCTCGACGCTGCAGAGCACATCAAGTACCACATCATCGCTCTGCAGGAAACGAAGTCCAGGAAGAAGGACATGCGACAGATGAGTGATGGGACTTTCATCATTCGTGGAGAAAAGGTTCTATCACGAAACGTGGGAGGCGTCGGCTTTGTCTCCACCCATCTATCGTCCATCTTGTCGTATCGCACGAGATCCTATCACCCCGACTAGCCATCCTACGATTACGCCTTCCACCAACGTACGACTACGACCGGCTTCTGAAAGGATTGCGAGCCGCGGAGAGTGCGCCTCAGTGACTTCCGAGAAGAACGTGGAACGCATTTCGAAGACCACCAAGGAAATGCTCGAAAGAAGTAGATTTCTGAGGCAGGATCCGAATGCAACCCATCTCGAGTGAGTGGTAGCCGACGCCAGTTGCAGAACAGCTTTGCAGGAGGATCTCAGGAAGTACAGGCAAGCCAAGATACTGGAAGCAGCCGAAGGAAGACGAAGTCTCAAGAAGTGCCGAAGGGACCTCTGTGAATATCACGTACCGCTGGCTGCACTATTGAACGAAAACGGGACTCCGACTTCTTTCCGATACAAGATGGAATCTATCGCGAAGAACTTCTATACCAACCTCTTCCACTCACCAACACCTGTGCCGATGCCCGTTGTTCCCACTGGAGAAGTACCACCACGAATTCTACCTGTTGAAGTGCGCACAGCGATTCAGACGACCGTGAAGACGTCCACGGCTCCAGGACCAGACCATTTTTCCGTCGAATTTCTGCGAGCTGGAGGACAACGTCTACACGAGATTCTCGCGTCGCACCTAACATCTTACCTTCAGAAGGAAAGGATTCCCGACCAGTGGAGAACATCAAGAACCGTCCTTCTTTTCAAGAAGGGTAAACGGGAAGATCTTCGGAACTACCGTCCAATATGCCCGCTAAGTGTGCTGTACAAGCTTTTCACGAAGATTATCCTCGCTCGCATATCTAGGACACTGTATGAAACCCAACCTCAAGAACAAGCTGGATCTCGCCAAGGATTCAGCTGCATGGACCACATCCAGACGGTTTCGAGGGTTTTAGAAGTCTGCCGGTAATACCGACTGCCTCTCGTCCTAACCTCTGTCTACTACGAGAAAGCCTTTGACAACGTCGAAACCAACGCCATCTTGTCTGCGCTAGTCGATCAAGGAGTGGACCCAGCTTACGTGAGGACGTTAGCCGACTGTTACAAGGACTGTACAGCGACGATGCAGCTGTTCCATTGCCCCCTGACTACTCCAATAGAAGGGGGTCCGACAGGGCGACACAATTTCGCCGAAGCTGTTTACCGCGGCTTTGCAGTGGGTGATGAAGTCACTGGACTGGGACGAGAGAGGCATAGGAGTGATGGGGTCTTGTCAAACCTTCGTTTTGCGGACATCGTTCTCTTCTCGAGCAGTATCACTAAAGCAGAGACGATTCTGAAGTAACTGAACGAAGTAGGGAAGAAGATCGGATTGTGAATCAAACGGAAGAAGACTCAGTTCATGAAGAACGCCCTTTTCGAAGATGCAGAAATGGAATTGGAAGGCCCTATAACGGAGAAGTCTTCTTACGTGTATCTCGGACGTTCGATGAACATGGAGAACGACTTGATGGAAGAACTTAACAGGAGAAGAAGAGCAGCCTGGGCCGCCTTCGGGCCTTTGAAGGAAGCCACCGACCAATTGACGGACCCGGAGCTTCGTGCCTACCTATTCGACTCAACCGTTCTCCCGGCGCTCTGTTACGCAGCTGAGACTTGGGCTGGCACCGTAGCCACTTCGAAAGCTTTAAGGACCACCCACAGAGCGTTAGAGCGTAGTCTTCTGAAGACGACCCGACACAAACTACATCTCGTCGGACTTCGCAGTACGGATATGAGGAGAATGTCCCGTCTTTGTGACCCAGCGGATTACGTTGCGAAAGCGAAGCATCGATGGGCAGCTTACATTATGAGAAGAACAGACGACAGATGGACACTAAGAACATCTGAGTGGATTCCTCGCGAAGCCAAACGTCCTCGAGGAAGACCACCGACGAGATGCAGACGTGTTCGTGGGACGGATGGACCAGCTGAGAAATTAGCTGGATACGACTTTCGCCTCTGGAACTCGTGGACGCAGCCACCGACGACGGCCAAGAAGATCGTGGATGTCTGAAGCGAGGGACAGGGAGAAATGGAAACTTCTGAGCTGGGGCCCGCACATCACGTGAAGTCGGGCCATTTAAGTATCTAAGTATCTAACGTAACAAAACATAAAACAACGTTAAACAGATAAAAAAAATTGAAGAAGTTAGTATTCTTTGAATTGGCGGCATGCTCTGTTCGCCACGCACCAGTGCGCGCTTGGAGCAGACTTGCCCGTTCATACAAAATATTTCCAAGGCTGTAATTAGGCGATGAGGAGGGGATTCGGGGAGATTCAAAATTCAGTTGTAAGGCTTTTGATATAGAACAAAGTTATGTTAAACTCATGAAAAAAATCATATAAAGTAAGGGAAATTTAGGACTTTTGTTTTCACAGCACCTCAGTTGGCTGTCCACGTGGCTGGAAAGCCACCCAATTCTTAATAAAGCTTGGCGGCCTTCAATTCACATGAATTTTCATAATTTTACATACATAGTCCTACTCCTTATTGCCCATCTACACACCAATCTTGGCTCATTTCATTTTCTCTTCGCTGTAAACAAGACTTTTGCCTATGGGACAGGTTTTTGAATTCGCGCGCTTAACCGGCGAACTTGTTGAAATAGTTTGGTTTCTGCAGGAATGGGATCGATAAGGGCAGGAATGACAATTTAGTCCTCTATAGAAGACGAAGAGTGACATGAGAAGGAGAAAGTGATTGTGGGGGAGGAGGGGTGGGCTGGTTGTTCCGTAAACAAAATCCCCCTTGCTTTTTACCCCGAATCGATATCCAGCTTGCCCTGTAAGTAACCTATGCTCTTAGGAAAACAAGGATGAGTAGGTTCCAAGTTTCCTCTTTTGTTAACCTCGGCATATTTCGATGTGTTAGTAGGTTAGAAGGTTAGTAAGCCGAGCGAGGTTAGTACTTTATTAGTTAGTGGCGGCCTGACGTTTCGACTGGATCGTCTTCTTCAGAGGCCTAAAGTGGTAAGAGATCAATGATTTTATGCCTTACTCCACCAGAAACCTCTTCCATCCTGGCTAGCCTCGACTTCACCCCCGAATGCTACAAACGAAAATACGCAGAAACGTGAAAGACGAACCAACCTCCTCCGCCGCTGCCGCGTAGATGTTGAATGCGGCCGTCCTCGAGTGCCACTAGTACTAATAGTGAAATATGGTCATACCGTGTTGACACTAATCACTAGCGGCATTCTTCAACTCGCATAATTCCAAGAATGGCATAAAGTCATTCGTGATTGACGCACACTCATTTCGGCTGTTCATGCATGGATTTCTTGCGAAAATCCAGAATGCCTCGAGAGCTTTTCTACTAGCAGTGTCATACTCGTGTGCCAGTATAGTACATCTGATTTCGAAGTCCTTACCACAGTGGAATTCAACTCTGTGTTTACCGAGCGGTGTGGTAAGACTTCCACTTCTCTTGCTGGCAAGATGTTCTTTCATTCTTACCCATAACGGTCTCCCAGTCTCTCCGATATAAGTGGCGCTGCACTCAATACATTTGATCTCATATATCACACCGGTCTTACCGCAGTCACCAACTTTACCGGATGGACAAACTACACAGTCTTGGATTCTGCAGTAGTTGTCGTAAAGTCTGTTACGTACTAGCCGTTTCCTGATGTTATCACTTGGAATGTCAATCAAAATGACATCGTTTTCGAGGTTCGCGTGTTTAATGCATCGTCGCACTATAGCACTAGTCGCGTCAGAAACGAAAGGAAGACAGAGAGGTATTTTCTGTTGGTGCTGGTTGCTATTGATGGAAATAGATGGTCTACCACGTCCATTTCGAAACGTGTAGCCATTCATTCGAGCAATATCCAGCGCCCATCTCTGCGACTCCTTCCGTTCTTCTTCTCCTGTGCATACGTTCGTTGCTGTTTTGAGCATGTTACGGATAACAGCTCTTTTAACAGTGGTCGGATGTGCGGAGCGAGCATTAACCAAGATATTCTTGGAACTCTCTTTGCGATACCATTTCACATTCGCAGCGCCGTTGGACAGTTTGATTTGTACGTTGAGATAAGGAAGCCAACCATTTTTCGGTTGCTGCCGTGTAAACTTTATGTACTGTGACTGTTGGTTGAGTAATCGGAAACACTCATCCATTTCGGATTGTGTTGATGTTATAACGCAACAGTCGTCTATATAACGACAGTACATTAGAGGTAAACGCGACAGCACTGGCTCTTCTATTCTACTCATAAAGCAGATCGCGAGCACTGGAGCAAGTCTTTGTCCCATCGCAAGACCTCTCAGCTGAGTATAGTATGTTCCTGACCACTTGAAGATGTTGCAAGAAAGGCATTCTTTGATCAGGAGCATAATCGATCGTTTACTCAGCCCAAAAGTCTGGATCTTCTCACCAAAGGAGTCCAACATTTCCGAAACTGCCTGTAAAGCATCGTCATTCTGAACATTCGTGTACAATGACACGACATCAAACGACTCTGCTACACACTGCGCTTGTAAAGTAGTGTTGTGAAGGCGTTCCAAGAAATGATTCGTGTTGGCTAAGTGAGACGGAACTTTGTCCAGTAGCTGATTGACAATCTTGTTCAAGAACCAGGATATTCGATCGGTTGGTCCTCCTACGCAACTTATAATAGGTCTTATTTTTAACTGTCCCGCATTCAAATTGCGCACATCATCAGTAGCGGCTAGTTTATGGGTTTTAACAAGACTGTAAAAGACTGGGCACTCTGGTGTTTCTAATTTCAATCTGCTGAGAAAGCTCTCGGGGAGGCCAGATGCTCTTCCTACATCCACCCAAACGTGATTTAGTCGCTTGTATTGTGCTTGAAACTCTTTCTCGGTTACGCGGCGATAGATGGTCGTATCGCTAAGGTGGAGTTCTGTGATTTGCCGGTCCAAGATTCGTGGAAGAATCACAAATTCTCCTCCCTTGTCGCTTACCGAGATACGTACAGCTTTACTAGAGACTAATTCACGTATTTCCTTATAGCCAAGCACTTGCGAATGAGTCAAGTTGATCGGTTGCGGGTGCTTAGCTTGATGACGGTAAGCATTTAGCACACCAGCAGAGATAATCTTAAACTTGACATCAGCTTCAGCCAATGGCTGAGGTTCTTTGTAAAACAAACTTGGAAAAGGTATGGGCGGAATTGTTCGTCTTGACTCTAAATTTGGAGCATTCTGTATTTGGTCATTGTTTAGTCTAGTCCTTATTCGCAGTTGGTCTCGGAGTCTGTGTAAACCACCGACAACTTTCCGAAAAACAGACCCGTCAACTTTTTGAACGATAGAAAAAGAAGGGCCTAGACTGAGAAACCCAAGTGCATTATCAGATAAATGAGTGTCTCCAACCACCGTGACTTTAGCCAGTTGGGCGGAAGAACTTTCATTTTGAGTTGAAGACTCGACAAGGCGGTGGATTGGAGGTAAGCTGCTTTCAACGTTACCTGGATTTTCGCGAGCAGCCCTCCGAAGCTTGTCGTACTTGGCGCAGAGTCTGGATTTAGCTTCAGATCGAATAGAAGCACAAATCGATCTCGAGCCGTTCTCAATCCTCCTCCAAGTTCGAGCAGGTACGAGACGTCGGCACGCATCTTCTTTACGAGTACATTTCAACAAGGACGAGTATAACACATGCTGTTTTTCTTTGATAATGACTGCCAGAATCGCACGATAGATCTTCTTTATCTTCGAGTCATTCTCTTCGAGGCTGCATAATGCTCCTAACTTCTTGTTTGAAATGAACTTTGGCACCGTGTCGGACGTCCTGCATCGTTGTAGATATTTGATCGACTGGCGGAGGGATACCACTTTTTGACGAAGCGAGAGCGCTTCTTTGACGAGAGGAAACATTCTTGGCGGTATGTCAGTTAGTAGGTTCCAAGTTTCCTCTTTTGTTAACCTCGGCATATTTCGATGTGTTAGTAGGTTAGAAGGTTAGTAAGCCGAGCGAGGTTAGTACTTTATTAGTTAGTGGCGGCCTGACGTTTCGACTGGATCGTCTTCTTCAGAGGCCTAAAGTGGTAAGAGATCAATGATTTTATGCCTTACTCCACCAGAAACCTCTTCCATCCTGGCTAGCCTCGACTTCACCCCCGAATGCTACAAACGAAAATACGCAGAAACGTGAAAGACGAACCAACCTCCTCCGCCGCTGCCGCGTAGATGTTGAATGCGGCCGTCCTCGAGTGCCACTAGTACTAATAGTGAAATATGGTCATACCGTGTTGACACTAATCACTAGCGGCATTCTTCAACTCGCATAATTCCAAGAATGGCATAAAGTCATTCGTGATTGACGCACACTCATTTCGGCTGTTCATGCATGGATTTCTTGCGAAAATCCAGAATGCCTCGAGAGCTTTTCTACTAGCAGTGTCATACTCGTGTGCCAGTATAGTACATCTGATTTCGAAGTCCTTACCACAGTGGAATTCAACTCTGTGTTTACCGAGCGGTGTGGTAAGACTTCCACTTCTCTTGCTGGCAAGATGTTCTTTCATTCTTACCCATAACGGTCTCCCAGTCTCTCCGATATAAGTGGCGCTGCACTCAATACATTTGATCTCATATATCACACCGGTCTTACCGCAGTCACCAACTTTACCGGATGGACAAACTACACAGTCTTGGATTCTGCAGTAGTTGTCGTAAAGTCTGTTACGTACTAGCCGCTTCCTGATGTTATCACTTGGAATGTCAATCAAAATGACATCGTTTTCGAGGTTCGCGTGTTTAATGCATCGTCGCACTATAGCACTAGTCGCGTCAGAAACGAAAGGAAGACAGAGAGGTATTTTCTGTTGGTGCTGGTTGCTATTGATGGAAATAGATGGTCTACCACGTCCATTTCGAAACGTGTAGCCATTCATTCGAGCAATATCCAGCGCCCATCTCTGCGACTCCTTCCGTTCTTCTTCTCCTGTGCATACGTTCGTTGCTGTTTTGAGCATGTTACGGATAACAGCTCTTTTAACAGTGGTCGGATGTGCGGAGCGAGCATTAACCAAGATATTCTTGGAACTCTCTTTGCGATACCATTTCACATTCGCAGCGCCGTTGGACAGTTTGATTTGTACGTTGAGATAAGGAAGCCAACCATTTTTCGGTTGCTGCCGTGTAAACTTTATGTACTGTGACTGTTGGTTGAGTAATCGGAAACACTCATCCATTTCGGATTGTGTTGATGTTATAACGCAACAGTCGTCTATATAACGACAGTACATTAGAGGTAAACGCGACAGCACTGGCTCTTCTATTCTACTCATAAAGCAGATCGCGAGCACTGGAGCAAGTCTTTGTCCCATCGCAAGACCTCTCAGCTGAGAGGTCTTGCGATGGGACAAAGACTTGCTCCAGTGCTCGCGATCTGCTTTATGAGTAGAATAGAAGAGCCAGTGCTGTCGCGTTTACCTCTAATGTACTGTCGTTATATAGACGACTGTTGCGTTATAACATCAACACAATCCGAAATGGATGAGTGTTTCCGATTACTCAACCAACAGTCACAGTACATAAAGTTTACACGGCAGCAACCGAAAAATGGTTGGCTTCCTTATCTCAACGTACAAATCAAACTGTCCAACGGCGCTGCGAATGTGAAATGGTATCGCAAAGAGAGTTCCAAGAATATCTTGGTTAATGCTCGCTCCGCACATCCGACCACTGTTAAAAGAGCTGTTATCCGTAACATGCTCAAAACAGCAACGAACGTATGCACAGGAGAAGAAGAACGGAAGGAGTCGCAGAGATGGGCGCTGGATATTGCTCGAATGAATGGCTACACGTTTCGAAATGGACGTGGTAGACCATCTATTTCCATCAATAGCAACCAGCACCAACAGAAAATACCTCTCTGTCTTCCTTTCGTTTCTGACGCGACTAGTGCTATAGTGCGACGATGCATTAAACACGCGAACCTCGAAAACGATGTCATTTTGATTGACATTCCAAGTGATAACATCAGGAAGCGGCTAGTACGTAACAGACTTTACGACAACTACTGCAGAATCCAAGACTGTGTAGTTTGTCCATCCGGTAAAGTTGGTGACTGCGGTAAGACCGGTGTGATATATGAGATCAAATGTATTGAGTGCAGCGCCACTTATATCGGAGAGACTGGGAGACCGTTATGGGTAAGAATGAAAGAACATCTTGCCAGCAAGAGAAGTGGAAGTCTTACCACACCGCTCGGTAAACACAGAGTTGAATTCCACTGTGGTAAGGACTTCGAAATCAGATGTACTATACTGGCACACGAGTATGACACTGCTAGTAGAAAAGCTCTCGAGGCATTCTGGATTTTCGCAAGAAATCCATGCATGAACAGCCGAAATGAGTGTGCGTCAATCACGAATGACTTTATGCCATTCTTGGAATTATGCGAGTTGAAGAATGCCGCTAGTGATTAGTGTCAACACGGTATGACCATATTTCACTATTAGTACTAGTGGCACTCGAGGACGGCCGCATTCAACATCTACGCGGCAGCGGCGGAGGAGGTTGGTTCGTCTTTCACGTTTCTGCGTATTTTCGTTTGTAGCATTCGGGGGTGAAGTCGAGGCTAGCCAGGATGGAAGAGGTTTCTGGTGGAGTAAGGCATAAAATCATTGATCTCTTACCACTTTAGGCCTCTGAAGAAGACGATCCAGTCGAAACGTCAGGCCGCCACTAACTAATAAAGTACTAACCTCGCTCGGCTTACTAACCTTCTAACCTACTAACACATCGAAATATGCCGAGGTTAACAAAAGAGGAAACTTGGAACCTACTAACTGACATACCGCCAAGAATGTTTCCTCTCGTCAAAGAAGCGCTCTCGCTTCGTCAAAAAGTGGTATCCCTCCGCCAGTCGATCAAATATCTACAACGATGCAGGACGTCCGACACGGTGCCAAAGTTCATTTCAAACAAGAAGTTAGGAGCATTATGCAGCCTCGAAGAGAATGACTCGAAGATAAAGAAGATCTATCGTGCGATTCTGGCAGTCATTATCAAAGAAAAACAGCATGTGTTATACTCGTCCTTGTTGAAATGTACTCGTAAAGAAGATGCGTGCCGACGTCTCGTACCTGCTCGAACTTGGAGGAGGATTGAGAACGGCTCGAGATCGATTTGTGCTTCTATTCGATCTGAAGCTAAATCCAGACTCTGCGCCAAGTACGACAAGCTTCGGAGGGCTGCTCGCGAAAATCCAGGTAACGTTGAAAGCAGCTTACCTCCAATCCACCGCCTTGTCGAGTCTTCAACTCAAAATGAAAGTTCTTCCGCCCAACTGGCTAAAGTCACGGTGGTTGGAGACACTCATTTATCTGATAATGCACTTGGGTTTCTCAGTCTAGGCCCTTCTTTTTCTATCGTTCAAAAAGTTGACGGGTCTGTTTTTCGGAAAGTTGTCGGTGGTTTACACAGACTCCGAGACCAACTGCGAATAAGGACTAGACTAAACAATGACCAAATACAGAATGCTCCAAATTTAGAGTCAAGACGAACAATTCCGCCCATACCTTTTCCAAGTTTGTTTTACAAAGAACCTCAGCCATTGGCTGAAGCTGATGTCAAGTTTAAGATTATCTCTGCTGGTGTGCTAAATGCTTACCGTCATCAAGCTAAGCACCCGCAACCGATCAACTTGACTCATTCGCAAGTGCTTGGCTATAAGGAAATACGTGAATTAGTCTCTAGTAAAGCTGTACGTATCTCGGTAAGCGACAAGGGAGGAGAATTTGTGATTCTTCCACGAATCTTGGACCGGCAAATCACAGAACTCCACCTTAGCGATACGACCATCTATCGCCGCGTAACCGAGAAAGAGTTTCAAGCACAATACAAGCGACTAAATCACGTTTGGGTGGATGTAGGAAGAGCATCTGGCCTCCCCGAGAGCTTTCTCAGCAGATTGAAATTAGAAACACCAGAGTGCCCAGTCTTTTACAGTCTTGTTAAAACCCATAAACTAGCCGCTACTGATGATGTGCGCAATTTGAATGCGGGACAGTTAAAAATAAGACCTATTATAAGTTGCGTAGGAGGACCAACCGATCGAATATCCTGGTTCTTGAACAAGATTGTCAATCAGCTACTGGACAAAGTTCCGTCTCACTTAGCCAACACGAATCATTTCTTGGAACGCCTTCACAACACTACTTTACAAGCGCAGTGTGTAGCAGAGTCGTTTGATGTCGTGTCATTGTACACGAATGTTCAGAATGACGATGCTTTACAGGCAGTTTCGGAAATGTTGGACTCCTTTGGTGAGAAGATCCAGACTTTTGGGCTGAGTAAACGATCGATTATGCTCCTGATCAAAGAATGCCTTTCTTGCAACATCTTCAAGTGGTCAGGAACATACTATACTCAGCTGAGAGGTCTTGCGATGGGACAAAGACTTGCTCCAGTGCTCGCGATCTGCTTTATGAGTAGAATAGAAGAGCCAGTGCTGTCGCGTTTACCTCTAATGTACTGTCGTTATATAGACGACTGTTGCGTTATAACATCAACACAATCCGAAATGGATGAGTGTTTCCGATTACTCAACCAACAGTCACAGTACATAAAGTTTACACGGCAGCAACCGAAAAATGGTTGGCTTCCTTATCTCAACGTACAAATCAAACTGTCCAACGGCGCTGCGAATGTGAAATGGTATCGCAAAGAGAGTTCCAAGAATATCTTGGTTAATGCTCGCTCCGCACATCCGACCACTGTTAAAAGAGCTGTTATCCGTAACATGCTCAAAACAGCAACGAACGTATGCACAGGAGAAGAAGAACGGAAGGAGTCGCAGAGATGGGCGCTGGATATTGCTCGAATGAATGGCTACACGTTTCGAAATGGACGTGGTAGACCATCTATTTCCATCAATAGCAACCAGCACCAACAGAAAATACCTCTCTGTCTTCCTTTCGTTTCTGACGCGACTAGTGCTATAGTGCGACGATGCATTAAACACGCGAACCTCGAAAACGATGTCATTTTGATTGACATTCCAAGTGATAACATCAGGAAGCGGCTAGTACGTAACAGACTTTACGACAACTACTGCAGAATCCAAGACTGTGTAGTTTGTCCATCCGGTAAAGTTGGTGACTGCGGTAAGACCGGTGTGATATATGAGATCAAATGTATTGAGTGCAGCGCCACTTATATCGGAGAGACTGGGAGACCGTTATGGGTAAGAATGAAAGAACATCTTGCCAGCAAGAGAAGTGGAAGTCTTACCACACCGCTCGGTAAACACAGAGTTGAATTCCACTGTGGTAAGGACTTCGAAATCAGATGTACTATACTGGCACACGAGTATGACACTGCTAGTAGAAAAGCTCTCGAGGCATTCTGGATTTTCGCAAGAAATCCATGCATGAACAGCCGAAATGAGTGTGCGTCAATCACGAATGACTTTATGCCATTCTTGGAATTATGCGAGTTGAAGAATGCCGCTAGTGATTAGTGTCAACACGGTATGACCATATTTCACTATTAGTACTAGTGGCACTCGAGGACGGCCGCATTCAACATCTACGCGGCAGCGGCGGAGGAGGTTGGTTCGTCTTTCACGTTTCTGCGTATTTTCGTTTGTAGCATTCGGGGGTGAAGTCGAGGCTAGCCAGGATGGAAGAGGTTTCTGGTGGAGTAAGGCATAAAATCATTGATCTC
The DNA here is from genome assembly GCA_958299035.1 of Cylicocyclus nassatus. NCBI lineage: Eukaryota > Metazoa > Nematoda > Chromadorea > Rhabditida > Strongylidae > Cylicocyclus > Cylicocyclus nassatus. The sequence continues at coordinate 80,270,038 of CATQJL010000223.1, forward strand.
TTACCACTTTAGGCCTCTGAAGAAGACGATCCAGTCGAAACGTCAGGCCGCCACTAACTAATAAAGTACTAACCTCGCTCGGCTTACTAACCTTCTAACCTACTAACACATCGAAATATGCCGAGGTTAACAAAAGAGGAAACTTGGAACCTACTAACTGACATACCGCCAAGAATGTTTCCTCTCGTCAAAGAAGCGCTCTCGCTTCGTCAAAAAGTGGTATCCCTCCGCCAGTCGATCAAATATCTACAACGATGCAGGACGTCCGACACGGTGCCAAAGTTCATTTCAAACAAGAAGTTAGGAGCATTATGCAGCCTCGAAGAGAATGACTCGAAGATAAAGAAGATCTATCGTGCGATTCTGGCAGTCATTATCAAAGAAAAACAGCATGTGTTATACTCGTCCTTGTTGAAATGTACTCGTAAAGAAGATGCGTGCCGACGTCTCGTACCTGCTCGAACTTGGAGGAGGATTGAGAACGGCTCGAGATCGATTTGTGCTTCTATTCGATCTGAAGCTAAATCCAGACTCTGCGCCAAGTACGACAAGCTTCGGAGGGCTGCTCGCGAAAATCCAGGTAACGTTGAAAGCAGCTTACCTCCAATCCACCGCCTTGTCGAGTCTTCAACTCAAAATGAAAGTTCTTCCGCCCAACTGGCTAAAGTCACGGTGGTTGGAGACACTCATTTATCTGATAATGCACTTGGGTTTCTCAGTCTAGGCCCTTCTTTTTCTATCGTTCAAAAAGTTGACGGGTCTGTTTTTCGGAAAGTTGTCGGTGGTTTACACAGACTCCGAGACCAACTGCGAATAAGGACTAGACTAAACAATGACCAAATACAGAATGCTCCAAATTTAGAGTCAAGACGAACAATTCCGCCCATACCTTTTCCAAGTTTGTTTTACAAAGAACCTCAGCCATTGGCTGAAGCTGATGTCAAGTTTAAGATTATCTCTGCTGGTGTGCTAAATGCTTACCGTCATCAAGCTAAGCACCCGCAACCGATCAACTTGACTCATTCGCAAGTGCTTGGCTATAAGGAAATACGTGAATTAGTCTCTAGTAAAGCTGTACGTATCTCGGTAAGCGACAAGGGAGGAGAATTTGTGATTCTTCCACGAATCTTGGACCGGCAAATCACAGAACTCCACCTTAGCGATACGACCATCTATCGCCGCGTAACCGAGAAAGAGTTTCAAGCACAATACAAGCGACTAAATCACGTTTGGGTGGATGTAGGAAGAGCATCTGGCCTCCCCGAGAGCTTTCTCAGCAGATTGAAATTAGAAACACCAGAGTGCCCAGTCTTTTACAGTCTTGTTAAAACCCATAAACTAGCCGCTACTGATGATGTGCGCAATTTGAATGCGGGACAGTTAAAAATAAGACCTATTATAAGTTGCGTAGGAGGACCAACCGATCGAATATCCTGGTTCTTGAACAAGATTGTCAATCAGCTACTGGACAAAGTTCCGTCTCACTTAGCCAACACGAATCATTTCTTGGAACGCCTTCACAACACTACTTTACAAGCGCAGTGTGTAGCAGAGTCGTTTGATGTCGTGTCATTGTACACGAATGTTCAGAATGACGATGCTTTACAGGCAGTTTCGGAAATGTTGGACTCCTTTGGTGAGAAGATCCAGACTTTTGGGCTGAGTAAACGATCGATTATGCTCCTGATCAAAGAATGCCTTTCTTGCAACATCTTCAAGTGGTCAGGAACATACTATACTCAGCTGAGAGGTCTTGCGATGGGACAAAGACTTGCTCCAGTGCTCGCGATCTGCTTTATGAGTAGAATAGAAGAGCCAGTGCTGTCGCGTTTACCTCTAATGTACTGTCGTTATATAGACGACTGTTGCGTTATAACATCAACACAATCCGAAATGGATGAGTGTTTCCGATTACTCAACCAACAGTCACAGTACATAAAGTTTACACGGCAGCAACCGAAAAATGGTTGGCTTCCTTATCTCAACGTACAAATCAAACTGTCCAACGGCGCTGCGAATGTGAAATGGTATCGCAAAGAGAGTTCCAAGAATATCTTGGTTAATGCTCGCTCCGCACATCCGACCACTGTTAAAAGAGCTGTTATCCGTAACATGCTCAAAACAGCAACGAACGTATGCACAGGAGAAGAAGAACGGAAGGAGTCGCAGAGATGGGCGCTGGATATTGCTCGAATGAATGGCTACACGTTTCGAAATGGACGTGGTAGACCATCTATTTCCATCAATAGCAACCAGCACCAACAGAAAATACCTCTCTGTCTTCCTTTCGTTTCTGACGCGACTAGTGCTATAGTGCGACGATGCATTAAACACGCGAACCTCGAAAACGATGTCATTTTGATTGACATTCCAAGTGATAACATCAGGAAGCGGCTAGTACGTAACAGACTTTACGACAACTACTGCAGAATCCAAGACTGTGTAGTTTGTCCATCCGGTAAAGTTGGTGACTGCGGTAAGACCGGTGTGATATATGAGATCAAATGTATTGAGTGCAGCGCCACTTATATCGGAGAGACTGGGAGACCGTTATGGGTAAGAATGAAAGAACATCTTGCCAGCAAGAGAAGTGGAAGTCTTACCACACCGCTCGGTAAACACAGAGTTGAATTCCACTGTGGTAAGGACTTCGAAATCAGATGTACTATACTGGCACACGAGTATGACACTGCTAGTAGAAAAGCTCTCGAGGCATTCTGGATTTTCGCAAGAAATCCATGCATGAACAGCCGAAATGAGTGTGCGTCAATCACGAATGACTTTATGCCATTCTTGGAATTATGCGAGTTGAAGAATGCCGCTAGTGATTAGTGTCAACACGGTATGACCATATTTCACTATTAGTACTAGTGGCACTCGAGGACGGCCGCATTCAACATCTACGCGGCAGCGGCGGAGGAGGTTGGTTCGTCTTTCACGTTTCTGCGTATTTTCGTTTGTAGCATTCGGGGGTGAAGTCGAGGCTAGCCAGGATGGAAGAGGTTTCTGGTGGAGTAAGGCATAAAATCATTGATCTCTTACCACTTTAGGCCTCTGAAGAAGACGATCCAGTCGAAACGTCAGGCCGCCACTAACTAATAAAGTACTAACCTCGCTCGGCTTACTAACCTTCTAACCTACTAACACAAGGATGAGTGATACTCTGCATGCATGTACAGATAGTGCTTTTCAAAACTGACAAAACTTTCTGTAAAACAAATTTCCAGGCATGCAGGAGCAGACCTTCATAGTTTCAAAATTTCACAACTTTTTATTTTTGAGTTACTTTGCTTTAACACACCAGATTTATTCAGAAAAACTTATTTGAATTTTCATGGAGGGTAACGGAACAAATTAAGGTTGTCAGATTTCCTCAAGTTTCTGGGAAATGGGATACGAAGAGCACGTCTTTATTTCGATCGCGTCCACGTAGAAAATTTCTCAAAACCTAATGTCTTGCGGATTTTCAGGATTCTAAATTCAAGTATCAAATGTTTTCATAATTTTTTTAGGCTTACAAAGCTGATTTCAATTTTTTTAAGTCTATGCCTAGGTTATTTTTTGGTTTAGCAAATTATGTCTACAACAACGCTTCTAAACATCTGGTCAACGTATAATCCGTCGAACAAGTCCGAAAAATAGCAAAATCGACTCACACAAAAGAATGGTTCTACTTCAGTGAAAGACCTGCAAAATTCACTGGCTCATACATAATTTCTCTAAATAAAAAAACCAAAGTGAATAATTTGTATCTGTGTTCGCTTTTCGATTTGTAATCTCTCATTCGTTTTCGAGTTTTTAGTCTGTTTTTTTAATTCCAAAAAAATTTGGCCAATACAAATGTATCCGAGTCGAAAGCTGAGATCCTCGTTAAAGCAATCTTTTAACACTGTAGTTTGAAACTGCAGCTTTTCTGCAATATCCGGTAGTAAGGGCGTGCTTTAAAAATATGGACTACACCAGATGTTAGAAAGAAACAGCTAAAGGACATTCGAACTTTTGCCAGAGCAAGTTTTCATACCATTGCCAAGGTCAATTGAAGTTTTGCGGCAAATAACAATACACATCAATGCGGAAGTGAAGAGGACAATATGCCAATGTACTTCACTTGACAATATCACGTTCTATCTGTAATGTTTCGAGATCATTGTTCAAAAAGTGGGTCTGCATGTTTGAAAGGCCTCTCAGTAATAAACTGTCCTCTGTTCAGGGATCCTCTAAAATATCTCCAGACTTCTGTTCTAAAGGCCAAGAAAGTCTGAGAATATGTGCATAACTTTGCGAAGCTCCCACGCTTTCTTCCGAAAAGGTCAAACTTTGCTAACATCTAGCAGTTGTCGAAAAATCTTCAAATATGACATTTACAACATCGCTCGTAATTCGTCAAAAAAGTCACCGAGCTCCACCGAAGTTCTCCAGAATCTGCGCCGCATCGCCATATCCTCCTTGAGAGTGGACAAATTCTCAGTCCAAAGTTAACTTTCAATTCAACTTGGGAGGCGCTCCTTCTGTTATACAAATGCCCGTCTGGAAAAGGTAAGTGCACGATAGGCGGTCAGATTTTACAGGGCCTTTTAGTTTGCTCCAGGCAGGTTACATAAACTGTTTATTTTTTGCACGCAGAATGACCTAACAACGACAAGATTGTCTAAAATCTTTCCGCCTACAGTATTCAAACGAGCACTTCTATATAGCAAAAGGTGCATCTCACCGAGCTGAGTCGCACGATGCCCATAAAGTTTGAATTCGTTCAATATGAGCTAACGAGCGGCGATGACAAGATTCAGTGAACTGATGGAATTCGGTGACTTTTATAACGATCTATAAGCGGTATAGTAGATACAGCGGTAAGTGGCTGCCGTGGGTGTAGATGTACACAAGAGCTCAGTTTGCAGATTGTACAGCACCTAGAGTGATTATTTGACGGAAAACAGAGGAACTGCCAGTCTATTTTCTCGTTTTTTTTTTCTTCATAACTTGATCATCTGTAAGTCTCTAAAGTTTTCAACACCCTTTGAACCCATATAATTCTTTATAAAATGGTTTTAATTCCTTACTTGGGTTCTGAGTATAAAAGTAATGAACAAAGTTCTACGAATAAGCTTGCCCGACTCCACATAGAGCAGAATCCCTGTCAAGCAGACGGAGAGAAGCAGCCGTAGGTTTGCTCAATGCTCCTGTTAAGAGCCTAAAGAGGGCAAAACTAGCACTATTTGACAGGAAAATTTCGGATAGATTTAAATGGCGTAGAAATCATTGAAAAATCTTGTATATAAACAACTCAGGAAGTTATAGCGACAAAACGCGGATTGAGAATGTTAGTTGCTGTCGAGTGATTAGTGTGGGCACTGTACAGACAACCAAGATGCAGTCATTTCCTTTTTAATCTCGAAGATAGGGTTTTCTTGAGAAATGCGTGCCAAAGATTCAAGATTTTCAGACTACGTTATCTCTTGCTCTTTTAGTCTGACGAATGCGTAAAATTTTTGAGTCAAAATCAAGTCACAGGCAAAGAAGCTGTACCGGATGGCCGTCAGACGTTGGCACTTGGACGATAACCTTAGTTGAAGACAAAGTTTAAAAAAAATTAGATGGCTATTCCATAAATCGCATCTTCGTTTACAAAAACCATAAACCTAAAACACCGAAGTGCTCACTTTTCAAAGTGATGCTTTTTTGCATATATGAATCAACTTGTCCTCGAATATGTGTAGTGCTGTTCCGCCAACCAGGTTGTTATGGTGCACCTTTATTGACCTTACGTTTCGACAAATATCGTCTTCTTCGGAGGTCTGTGAGATGAGGAGGTCTCTAGTCCACGGTGGACTAGAGACCTTCGAAGAAGACGATATTTGTCGAAACGTAAGGTCAATAAAGGTGCACCATAACAACCTGGTTGGCAGAACAGCACTACACATATTCGATACGACATGCCTTACAAGATGAGAGTACGTGGAAAATACAACTTGTCCTCTATCTTCCATTGTATCGATAGCTAACAACGTCGCTAATGCAGATTTTATTGAGAAGGGGAATTTTCAATCTTTTTTCCAGGTGGATGGCAGTCGAATGCGATTGCTTGTAAGAATATCAATTTTGCAGTTCTGATGAATTATTACATATTTGGATGGACGACTGATTAATTCATGGTACTTTTAAAGGTGAGATTAATTTCAGTGAATGGACTGTAGCGATGAACGTGGATCAGAGTTGCCAAATAATCAAACTATCGCGTTTCCTAGCTAGAAGAGTAATCGTGTTCACTGAATTAGTACATTTAGTACAGTTTTCAGCAACATCATTATCAAGCCGTCAAGATTGTTGACGAGTAACTGAAGCTAACTATTTCAGGAAACTGATGTTATTTACAGCTTCTCTTCATTTACTTTCTTCTCTAAAGCTTTATTGTCAGTACGTTCCTACAGGCATAGCTTGATGACTTGAGAAGCAAAAAACATCACGGTCTAACGTGTTTGATCTCCAAAGATAGAAATGACTAAAAGGCAATCTTGTTCGCTAGATTGCCTTTCCAAGAATTTAACGCAAGATCGTCAGGGCATACATACCAAATGCATCGCACTTCACTGCGATTGCATAAGATTCTCCTCGAAGGCAGCGTCCCGGCAAAACGGTGGTACCGAGTTTTTCTGGCAATGTTAGAGTAGCCCCTCCTTCCTTCCCCCTCCCCTACCGAAACGATGATTGAAGTTCGGAGCAAAAAAGGGGGGTCCACCAAGCCTGAAATTTGCTCCAAAAGTGGCCCGAATTTACGGTAGGCCCGGACGCCGCCCCACACAACGGTTTCAAACTGCTGGGCCAGGGCACGCATAGCTCATGAGCGCAGGGTCCCGCAACAGCTCTGCGTCTTTATTTTGCATGCATCTCGTACTAATTCAAGAGTACCGTAAAATCGGGCCACTTGGGGGGGGGGACTTGTGGACTTTGTAGACCCCACTTCGCGCTGCAAACTCCTGTCGTCGCCTAATTAAGTCTACTATTAAATCATTCGGATTTTTTCGTTTTCGCACCTTCAAATTAAAACGAGCACAATTTTATCCAGGTTCAACCTTTTCCAATCAAATATTTTCACTAGCGACCCTACGGGTCGCTAGTAAGTGGGCTGGGGCAGATACATTGATAACTGTCTGGTGCAACTAAAATAGCAAGAGGATGAATTCCCATTCTTTCAACGATCTTTTTCGCAATGCAAGTAGTAATAGAAGCAAGGTCAGGCTCAAGGAGACTTTTTACAGCGAATAACTACCAAATCATATATAGTAGACGTCATCTGTCTAGTCACCTCGGTGCGGTGTGTGTTAGTGCACACAATTTTGAAATCCCGGATGAGATGCTGGGTTCCCGCGGTGCGCCGTACTTGCACCAAGTGCACGCACGGCTAAAATTTGACGCCAAAATGCCCGTTTTTCTTATTTCGATGGTTTTAATTTCTGTTTTTAGCTGCATTCACGTCTAGTTTTTGATGATTTGTTACTTTTATACCGTGCATTGCCGTTTTAGATCGCATAACTCAAAATCTAGCACCTTTGTTTTCAGGTTAGGTAGGCAAATGGGCAACCCTGCAGGTTTTTGAAGTTGCTTTCTTCAGTACTGCACGGATGGACGGTAAGTTAAGTGCGAGTCTCAGTCCCCTTTTTTCTTTCTTTAATATGTCCTATTCGCTCATCTCCTCGGTTGTCTGGCTGTAGTATGTTTGTTCGGCTCCCACATCCTTGTGGAGGCGGGTTGTGACCCATTCCTAATGGACTTATTAAGAACTTAAACTTATTGAAACTCCGCAATATAGCATTGCTTTTCGTACTCCACCTCCACACGAATCTGCGAGCTAATGTACATCAATTTCGCTCACATCTCAGAATGACCTCAACACAAAAAAGCTTCACTGAATCATAAATCGACTGACTGTGTTGCAGAGACGCTAGATGATGGGAAGGTGAGTATTTCATCGTTCGTTTATGACTTTTCCTGTTTTGCTCGTAACTTCTCGGTTCCTTTGCTATCACATTCAATTTCTTTATTATATTTCTTGTTCCCCCTTCTTCAGTCATAGCGTCTCCGGTCAAACTAGCTCGCAGTCGCAGCTACGAATTCAATTGTGACAAAGAAGTAAAACACCCTAGACGAGCAACCCTGCCATTGTGCGCAGGGGGCAAGATGTGTTGTATGAGAAGGCAACTAAGATGGTCTTTGGAAAAAGGTGTTAAGCTAAGTTATGGCTCATATAGAAAGCTCATGGTAGGTGAAACTTGGTGCAAAAGAAGCGATAACTCACGATTCAGTTGACTTATGATTCAGTCAAACCTTGTGTTGAGGTCATCCCTAAGATGTGAGCGAAAATGTATCACTAGCTCGCAGATTCGTGTGGAGGCGGAGAAAGGGTCAAACTCGTCTCCACAAAGATGTGGGAGCCGAACAAACATAATACAGCCAGACAACCGAGGAGATGAGCGAATAGGACATGTTAAAGAAAGAAAAAGGGGACTGGGACTCGCATTTAACTTACCGTCCATCCATGCAATGCTGAAGAAAGCAACTTACTTCGAAAACCTGCAGGATTGCCCATTTGCCTACCTAACCTGGAAGCAAAGATGTTAGATTTTGAGTTATGAGGCCTAAAACGGCAATGCACGGTATAAAAGTAACAAATCATCAGAATTAGACGAGAATGCAGCTAAAACAGAAAAAAATCATCGAAATAAGAATAACGGGCATTTTGGCGTCGAATTTTAGCCGTACGTGCTGCACTTGGTGCAAGTACGGCGCACCGCGGGAACCAAGCACCTCATCCGGGATTTCAAAACTGTGTGCACTAACACACACCGCACCTAGGTGACTAGACGGATGACGTCTACTATACACTGTTCTTCTTGCAAAGACCCAACCCCAGCTCTTAAAATTGGAAATTGCCTAAGCAGTCATCTATGTAGAAAGCTGATTCAACTTGAAATTCAGACTAACTTTCAGGAATGTGCGACGGCTTGCAACATCGAGCTTCGCGATCATGCACAGTCCTATACTCTCCTTATAATATCTCGCGAAGTCATTTCTTAAAGCGAGATCAAGACCGCTTGAAGCTTTCTTTTGGACAATCTTTGCAACCATGTCCTGCCCCATAGATCGAAACCACGAGACCAAGTCCCCTTCCCTCTTTTGCTAAAGGGGGCAGAAGTATGATCTCTGCGAAGTATAAGCGGCCAAAGTGGGTTTCAAGCAATATTTTTTATGAGTTAGCATTGATCTTGCCGCATAAGCCCTCGGAACCTTCCTTCCCTCAAGTCCAAGTTTGCTTTGCTTCTTTATTGTAGGAGGCAGAGGTATGATTTCTGCGAAGTAAAAGCGGCCAAATTGGATTTCAAGCGAGCTTTTGTACAGTTTAGCATTGAAATTGAGAAGTTCTTAGCAGAAATGCACTGCCGCATGAAACCCTTAGGCCTTCCTTCCCTCGAGATCAAGCTCTCGCTTTGCTTCTTTGTTATAAGAGGCAGAGGTATAATTTCTACGAAATATTAGGTTGTAAAAGAAGAATCCGGGCATTTTTAAAGATTTCGTTTTTTGATGCATTTTTTTTTGCCGCTCCGTCGGTATTTGACACCGAGGTTTTATACTGTTCGGTAGAAGGAAGCCTAATCTTTTCGAAGCCGCTTTTAATTTTCATCATGCCAAAGCATATATGATCTGCACATCAAAAATGGAAAGCTTTCTAACCATGACAATTTCAGAATTTTTCTTCCTGCGGCCATTTTTTGTGAAGTTCATATTTTTTCGTCCAAATTGTGTTCCAATCGAGGAGATATTAGCTTTTGACCCGCAGGTGCACTCGTTTTGCGAGTGCGCTCAGAAATTACAAGCTGTTAAACTTGCATCTGACTGCAACTATTTTCGCAGCTGACATCGCTTCTGCGAGGATCGCCATTGGGTCCAAAGGATGTATAAGGCATTAGCCCAACAATCTTCGCAATAATCAAAGATTTGGTCCCTCCTGTGGAGAACGAGAAGACTTCAAAGTCGCTTACTCGAAAAATGGTATTTTTGAGGCAAAAAATGGTCGGTTTCTTAACCTTTCTGGAAAAACTTATTTTGCAGATAGTCGCTCAAAGGCGTAAATAGTCTTCAAAATAGCCCTAGCAGACTTCTATATAACTACAGCATATGAGCTGTCCAGCTCTCATCATGCCTGAGATATTCTGCGCAAATAGGTTACTTTTCTCGTCGATTTTTTTCCCTTCTGCGCATGCTGGTGGACCACACGAGAGCTGAAAAGCCAGCAAGATAAATATATGTTGTAAACAAAATTGTCTTTGCAAAAAAGTTTGTAGCTTTGAAGAAGAATCAATCTGCTTGAAGTTACAGCAATCTGCAAAAAATTTTTGCAAGTGCCCGGAACTTTCAAAGACCTCATAAAAGCGGCCAAAAGTGGATTTCAAGCGAAATTTGTATAATTTAGCAATGAAACTGAGAATTTCTTAGGAGAAATGTTTGCCGCTTGAAGCTCTTAGAACCTTTCTTTCAAGACAAAACTCCCTTTGCTTCTTTATTATAAGAGGCAGAGGTGTGATTTCTGCGAAGTAAAAGCGCTTAAAAGTGGACTTCAAGTGAGCTTTTGTATAATTTAGCATTGGAACTGAGAAATTATCAACAGAAACGCACTGCCGCATTTCTCCTACAGCTTTCCTCCCTTCGAGACCAATTCTCCTCTGCTTTTTTTGATTTTTTAAGGCAGAAGTACGATTTTGTTTTCGCAATTCGATCTCGTATATCATACTTGTGGCCTTTGCTGTTAGAGTCTTGTTGCCGTATATTGGTTATCCTATTGGTGCTCAGTTTCCCTTTCGCAGTTGAACCATATTTCGCCAAAGTTTCTTTGCGGTGTGATCGTCTGACCTTGGATGCGTCCAGTTTCTGTAGTGTTTATTTTTTATGCATGGTTCTGCTTCAACTATATCCTTGTCCGGTGCTTATCTTGAATAACTCTGTAGTGTGTGAAAGTGGGACTGCAGATTAACCGCAACAGGGAGGAAAAAGCGTGAAAGATGGAAAGCGTGGGCGTCTGCGCTTAAAATAACAAGAATTTGATGATTTTGCGCTTCTATGACAAAAGCGGCCAGCTGCGGCTACGGGCTGCTGGCGGCTACTGCGGGCTGCTACGGCTGCCAGCGGCGGCTTCCGGCGCGGTATGAAGGCACTTTTATAGCGATACTAAAATATACTAAAACTCGCTGATACTAAAATATACTAAAACTCGCTGAAGCTTTCTATCGGATAATCTAGCAAAAAGGTCCTACTGTGAAGCCCGTGGTTCTGTCCTTCTTTTGAGACCAGCCTCCTCTGCTTTTCTGCTTTTGGGTGAAGCATAATTTTCGCGAAGTAGGCGAGGTTAAAATGGATTTCAAGGAGGTTTTTTATAACTTAGCCTTGAAAACGAGGAGTTGTTCGGAAAAATGTCCTGCGGCAGTAGCGACCCTAGGGATCGCTATTAAGTGGGTTGGGGCAGATACATTGATGACTATCTACGTGCAACTTAGAATGGCAAGGAAATAAACTTCCATTTTCTCAACGATTTTTGGCGAAACGTAAATATGTAGTCGTAGGAGTAAAATCATGCTCTCAAACAAACTTTTTACAATGGTAACTCTCAAATCATCTATGCTGTTCTTCTTGCAAAGCTCCTTTTTCCGCTATAGTGAGCACAAGAATTTTTGCTTGAAGCGGATTTCAAGGAGGTTTTTTATAACTTAGCCTTGAAAACGAGGATTTGTTCAGAAAAATGTCCTGCGGCAGTAGCGACCCTAGGGTTCGCTATTAAGTGGATTGGGGCAGATACATTGATAACTATCTGCTGCAATTCAAAATAGCAAGGAAATAAACTTCCATTTTCTCAACGATTTTTGACGAAACGTAAAGATATACTCGTAGGAGTAAAATCATGCTCTCAAGCAAACTTTTTACAATGGTAACTCTCAAATCATCTACACTGTTCTTCTTGCAAAGCTCCTTTACTTTTCCGCTATTAAGAGAATTTTTGCTTGAAGTGGATTTCAAGGAGGTTTTTTATAACTTAGCCTTGAAAACGAGGATTTGTTCGGAAAAATGTCCTGCGGCAGTAGCGACCCTAGGGGTCGCTATTAGGTGGGTTGGGGCAGATACATTGATAACTATCTGTTGCAACTCAAAATGGCAAGGAAATAAACTTCCATTTTCTCAACGATTTTTGACGAAACGTAAAGATGTAGTCGTAGGAGTAAAATCATGCTCTCAAGCGAACTTTTTACAATGGTGACTCTCAAATCATCTATGCTGTTCTTCTTGCAAAGCTCCTTTTCCGCTATAGAGAGCACAAGAATTTTTGCTTAAAGTGGATTTCAAGGAGGTTTTTATAACTTAGCCTTAAAAACAAGGAAGTCTTAACAAAAATGTCCTGCGGCAGTAGCCACCCTACGCGTCGCTAGCAAGTGGGTTGGGGCAGATACATTGATAACTGTCGGGTGCAACTAAAAATAGCAAGAGGATGAATTCCCATTCTTTCAACGATCTTTTTCGCAATGCAGGTAGTAATAGAAGGAAGATCAGGCTCGAGGAGACTTTTTACAGCGAATAACTACCAAATCATATACACTGTTCTTCTTGCAAAGACCCAACCCCAGCTCTTAAAATTGGAAATTGCCTAAGCAGTCATCTATGTAGAAAGCTGATTCAACCTGAAATTCAGACTGACTTTCAAGAATGTGCGACGGCCGCAACATCGAGCTTCGCGATCATGCACAGTCCTATACTCTCCTTATAATATCTCGCCAAGAAACGGTCATATCTTAAAGAGAGACCAAAGTCGCCCAAAGCTTTTTCTTGGACAATCCTAGCAAAAATGTCCTGTTGCATGAAGCCTCTGGGTATTCAAGAGTGGATTTCAAGCGGGCTTTTGCATGATTTATCATAGAAACTGAGAAATCCCTAGCCTAAATGCGCTGCCGCATAAAGTCCTTGAAGCTTTCTTTTCTTCGAGAGTTTGCTTTCTAAAGCAGAAGTAAGGTTTTCGCAAGATAAATGCGGCCAAAGTGAATATCAAGCCTTTCTTGTGAGATTCAGGACTAACCTAGAGAATCATATCAAAAATGTCCTGCCGCATAAATACTGAGTCTTTTCTTCTATTAAGACAAGCTCCCTCTGCTGTGTTGTTTTTACTGGCAAAAGTAAGGTTTTCACAAAGCAGGGGCCGCCAAAAACAAATGCAGCAAGTTTCTGTGATTTTTCACATTAAAGTCTAATTGGAAGAAATGTGTTTTCGAGTGGATTTGTTGGGTCTTTCCTTTCAGCAAACCGAGCTCCCTCTGCTCATTTGTTTTTAGAGGCTAAACAATATTTTCACATTGTAAATGCATCCAAAAATAAGTATATTTAACAAGTTTTTGTGAGATTCAGCATTTAATCCTAGAAATTTAGCAAATTGTTCCTAGAAATTTAGAAAAATTTACTACCGCATGAATCGACTGATTCTTTTCTCTCAACGAAGTGTAGCTCCCCCTGTTTTTTCTATTTCCAGAGGCAAAAACAATATTTTCAAAAACAAGCATTCACAAGGTGTACAAGCATTCAAAAGGTGAGGTCTAAGCGAATCCCCATAAAATTGATAGGTTATATTATCTTCATATTGTTCGAAATCATAATGTGCTTTTCGGAAACTAATGCTTGTAAGAAGTTAGGCAGGATAGGAAGCAAAACGGGCGACAGTTTTCCGAATTATGATAGCAACTGGGGGTCAGACATTTGCACTAATTCGGTAGTCTGGAATCAATATTTCGTTGTTGTTTGAGCTCTGCACATGACACGCACTTGATCCCTTCTTGCTTGTTTATGAATGAGGAGGTGATCTTTGACGACTGTTGCCCATACTTGCCTTTCCATGCGGAGCAAGCTCTATAATTTGCACTTAAAGTCCATACAGTCTGGAAACTAACTGCGAACGCCGTCAACTCTACGTCGCTGTTATGGAAACTATGTGGATCCCCCTTAAGTGCATGTGCTCCCCAGTACTCTCTCGGCGTTTCTTTGCACATCCGCGTTAGTTCATGTATCGCAGTTATATTTCGTCGCCGCATAATCTGGACTACCCTCGTTGTCGCGAATCTGCTGTTAACACTGTAAGGGAACACATAGCACAACGGTAAAGCATATAGGGGAAGAGAGTACCCTCGTCGCATCGCTTTGGCAGTTACCAAAAGATATTATAGTAAGATTGTGTTTAGCAAATTTGTGGTAACACTCTTATAGTGCTCCTGTCCTTTTTTCTTGCGAAATAATCTCATAGTAACCAATAAAGCTTAAAAAGGCGTTTTGACTAGCTAATCTTTATTGGGTCCTATTCTTTTTTGATAGGCACAGAGGAAATGAAAAATTTGGTGATAAGTAAAGGAAGGTCGAAAGAGTTCGAAATTTGAACAGGAACCTCGGTGTGTAATCACCTTTACTGAGAGCCACCTTTCTTACATGTTGTTTGGCGGAGTCATGGGTAAGGATGGCATCTCTCATAGGTTATACGTGCAAGTCTGTTCAGTTTTAAAATTCTAACAAACGGTCTAAGAGTATCACACTACTCTGCTTTTACACTACATTTGGATCTTAGTGTTCATAGCGTGCAAGACCAGCAGGATTACATTAATTTGAGTACATTCAACTTTTTGGAATGACTTATTATTTTGGCCATGCTTTCAATGCTTATTCCAAACCAGTACGTCACCTCTGCTTCGCAGAGGCTCGCACTGGCCCTACTTTATCTATGCCTTACTCATTCCCGCATAATATACATTAAGACTCACCGCGCTGGTAGGCTATTACGAATGGAGAAGAACAGATGCAAATTTGGATAGGCTTCTGGAATTTTTATGGCTTCGTAGTCGCCATAAGGACAATAAACATTGTGGGCTACATCTCTGTGCAAAAATCTTCTCAGATGGTCAGGTAAAATCTTGAAAAATTGATTGTTTACACAGCCAATGCTTTTGGTGCTGTAAAGTAGTAGACTTTTCATCACTTTTTTAGGCTAACGTCCATGGCTTGCACATTAACTTGTCAAATATATCCATAACTCTGCAAAAAGTATTACTACGGACCCAAATTTGCTGGCCAGAAGCCAAGTGGATCCGTTTGACCCGCAATTTTCAACGGATCCACTCAACGGATCCGCTCTTGCTTTTGTATAGTGAGCTTTCATGTGGTAGTGTGCACCACGCAAAATTTGCGCTCAGGACGTTGGCTGGAACACTCTCTACGAATTCCGTAACGGACAGACACACACACACAGACAAAAAGACGTAAACATCCTTAGTCGCTTATTATAAGTCATGATGATTTACCACAATGTAGCTTCTTGTAGCTGCACTTGGCCAACTTTTTGCTGTAATTGATAACCCAGGCCAAAAAAGGATTGCTCCATCAAATTATGAGCAACGAAAGCAGGATCAGCGCGCCCTCAATCTGCGAGTGCGACAATTTGTGGGGTGTAGGGGTATATGTCACTGACATTTTTCGGTTTCGCACTCTAGCGAAGGTGGCTTTTAATGGACTATATGACACTTTTAGGTCTGCTGATTACGTAACTATACTTGCGATTTGCTCTAAAAGACCCTCTGAGATGCTCGTTCATATAAGAACATCTTACAGAACACTGCAAAACATTAGCCTTCACTTCTCTAGATCTGAAGTTTCTGGAGTAAACTTGAACCTACCTTAGGAAAAACGTGTCTTAAGCAAATGCATTGCGCACAATGATGGTTTCCTCAGCTGTCTCACACTCAAGTTCAAGCTTAGCGAATGCAGTTATCCGAAAATCGCGTTTTCATATGGTTAGTTTGGAGCCGCGTGAATTTCTCTACAAAGCGCTTTCTGCAACCTCGGTGGGATCAGAAACTAGAAGAATTCCTCTACAAATTATGTAAAGCAACTCCTATCAACCCTCTGGCACATGCTTGAAATATGGCACCAACATCAAAGGCGCAGAAAGCGAAAAAACTTTCCGAATAAACTAATATATTACTACCAGAGCTAGGCACCCCCCAGTCTGGTGGGACACTGCCTTTATACTCTTTCATTCTCTGACGAAGGCCTCAGCGGTTCAGGCAATTTCATCGTCGCGAACAAGACAAGTGTTACGAGTTCATTGCATAGTGATCTTTTTGTAATTCGGTTATGATAGTCAGCAACTATTTGTCGTGTTAGAAAACTCAACAGAAATGCAAGAAGATCGGCATGCAATGATATTGTTACAGTTGTTTTGTCTCGATGAATTCGACGATGAAATTGCGCAACTCTGTCCGAGGCCCAAAGGGCAGGTCACATACTATTCCAAATGTCCATAACTCATTGTAAGCACATTTCAAATGTACAGAAGATAGGGCACTTCATCAATTCACGTAGATTATGCACACTATGCATGTGTAGTTTGCTACTATTGAATCTGAAGACTGCTGGCGAATTGCGAAATCGCGTCGCGACTGAAATCGCTTGAAGTATGCTCGGCTTTTACTCAGACACTCGCTGTTAACTCGCGCCGGAGATCCGCCCCTTTTTGAGGGATTCGCGGGAAAGGGCGTAGACATGCGCGAGACAATATTTTGACAGTTTTTGAGGATGGTCGCGAAAGGAAATCGGGAGATGATGAGTGACTCAGCGAGCAGTTTCGCAATATCGACGCGCATTTCAAATTTCATATTGTATCGTTCCAGGTTTTTTTGCTACCTTTTTTCAGAATTCGTGCATTCCATCTATCCCACCTAAGCCCTCTTCTTTCCATTATTTCATTCCAATCCAAAATTAACTTTATTTGAAATCCAGTTTTGGAAGCTTCTTCTCTAGAAATCGAAGCTCGACTATCTCCGTGGTTGTGGGATTGTGAAATTTGAGTTCAAATTACATTGGTTCAGAAAACAGCTGAGGCATCCAAGGTATTTCAAGGCAGGATGATGGAGATGGAGACGTAGATGGGAGATGTACGGGCTTATGTACTGAATCCGGTAAGAGCTAAACTTATTCCTCCAAAGGTAAGGGATGTCAGTGCACTTATTCCCAGTCTTCGTCGACATGGTTTTTTTCTTTTCAGAAGAAGCGTGTGGTCGAGACTACGGCAAGCAGCTCTTCTGCTGTCAAGGAAATAGAAAAGACCTGCCACGACGAGTTTTAGCCAATCTGCTACTACTTTTTTCTAATTTGCTGTACTTACATATCACTATCATATCATGTGCCTTAACTCTGCTCCCGCATTTGCGTATCACTTAATTGCACTCCGAGATTCTCATTGTTTAGATGATTATCAAGTACACTTCTATCTCATCATGTATCCCCATATCGTGAAGCTTTAGGATAGTAAACATAGTAGTTTGACTCCTCCGGAGTTCTTATTTGATTTTCTTAATTTTCTTTCTGCGTGGCTACATTGAACATAACTCTAACTCTAACTCATAACTCTAACATGACTACTTCAATCTCTTTGAAATGTTCCTAAGATTGAAGCAAATTCATGTGCTAATGAAGTTTCCAATTAATCCTTGTCATTTTAGAAGTAATAAATTGGTTAGTTTAGACTTTGTAGAATTCATATATATACGTGTACATATATACATATATATGTACACTTATATATACATATACAGGGTGTCCCAAAAAAATGTATCGAACGTTTTATCGTTAATATCTCTCTTCCCAAGAAGTCTTTTGCCTTGTTTCAGGTACCGTTTTGTAGAGCTGGCTTCAACTTAGATTTGCATTATAGAACGAATCACTCATCCCTCTTCATGACTGTAGGATTACGGTAGAAACTTCAAAGAGGGTTTTAAGCAATGAAAGGCCATATTTTGCTTCAGAAAGGAAACAAAACAGCCTGAGAGCTTTTACACTAGGCTAATTAGAGTTGCTGATTATAACTGTGAAGTTCCCAATTTATTATGATGCTTCATTGAAGAGCTATGACAGGTAAGAGGTAGAGGCCATTTTTTCAATGTTCCTAAAAAGTGCGGTTACACCCTTTAGAAAGCTTCGTAATCTTGTGAATAGTTGAGTATTGAACTCAGCGTCCATAAAAACCCCAATACACAAGTTTTCACATTTTTTTGAAAAATTTTGAAACGGCAGCTTTTTCCACATTGACACCATATGTTTCAAGTTTCTACCGTAACCTACAGTAATGAAGAGAGATGGGTAATTTGTCCTATAATGCAAATCTAAGTTGAAGCCAGCTCTACAAAACGGTACTTGAAGCAAGGCAAAAGACTTTTGGGGAAGAGAGATATTAACGATCAAACGTTCGATACATTTTTTTTTTGGGACACCCTGTATGTTTTATATTAGGTTGGTGCAAAAATAATGAGCGTTTTTATTTGCTTGCTTTAACAAAGCAACCAGTCTCAACCCAACAAAGGGTAAGGGATACTGTTCGATAGAGCAAAGCAAGCTCTACAAGATGGAGTTCATAATTTTGTGCCAAGCTGGATCCACGGAACGTTCGAACTCAAAATCTGGAGATTTTCAAATGCCCAAAAAATCGAAAAAAATCAGATCTTCGTCCAAATAATTTCTACGGACCTCCCACTCGCTCACATCAATACTATCGATACCTGATATCCATATGTGCGATTGCCGTATTTTTTCCTTGACTAGAAACTGAGAAAACAAAAATTTCCCTGATTTTCTCAAAGCAATGCTGAGCCGTTTTTGCACATGTAGTTCTATACTGCAAGCCTAGGTGAGCGTAACTGTAGGTTTTCAGCCTATTTCGAGCGGTACTTTTCGAGAAATGTCGATTTTAGCACTGAAACTGAAACGAAAAAATCCGAATTCGTTATTTTTCGAAAACTATCGCTTGGAATGGGCTGAAAATCTACAGTTATGCTTACCTAGGCTTGTAGTATAGAACTACATATGCAAAAACGGCTCAGCATTGCTTTGAGAAAATCAGGGAAGTTTTCGTTTTCTCAGTTTCTAGTCAAGGAAAAAATACGGCAATCGCACATATGGATATCAGGTATCGACAGTATTGATGTGAGAGAGTGGGAGGTCCGTAGAAATTATTTGGACGAAGATCTGATTTTTTTCGATTTTTTGGGCATTTGGAAATCTTTAGATTTTGAGTTCGAACTCTCAGTGGATCGAGCATGGCGCAAAGACATGAGTGCCATCTTGTAGAGCTTGCTTTGCTTTATCGAACAGTACCCCTTACCCTTTGTTGAATTGAGACTGGTTGCTTTGTTAAAGCAAGCAAATAAAAACGCTCATTATTTTTGCACCAACTTAATATTAGGTTGGCCCGAAAGTTCTTTCGCACCATTTTCAAAAATTCATAACTCCCCGTTCTTTCAGCCGACTTGCATGCTTTTATTTTTGTATGAAAGAGTAAGTCATACCCTTTATAACGACACCTTAGCTGTTTGCTAATGGTCATCCGTTGCATGAATAGGAGCGATAGAAGAAAAATGGTCAAAATTCGAATTTTTCAT
Source organism: Cylicocyclus nassatus (assembly GCA_958299035.1). Classification (NCBI taxonomy): domain Eukaryota; kingdom Metazoa; phylum Nematoda; class Chromadorea; order Rhabditida; family Strongylidae; genus Cylicocyclus; species Cylicocyclus nassatus. The sequence goes on from CATQJL010000223.1 coordinate 80,289,531, forward strand.
GTAGGGTCATAAAAAATCGGAAACTTGCAACAAAAATCGGAGCAGTCAGTATTGTAGGTTCTTTCACCAGCTCTTTCTAATGGTGCAAAGTTTGCACCGATTGAGCGTCTCTATGAAAAGTTATGATTTCCCTGAAAAATGCCAAAATAAATCAAATTCGCCCTTTTGTATTGCTTGCTCGAAAATCGTAATTTTTCATAGAGACGCTCAATCAGCGCAAACTTTGCACTGTTAGAAAAAGCTTGTGAAAGAAGCTACAATACTGATTGCTCCGATTTTTGTGGCAAGTTTCCGATTTTTTATGACCCTACACGAAAAAGTCGAATTTTGACCATTTTTCTTCTATCGCTCCTATCTATGCAACGGATGACCATTAGCAAACAGCTAAGGTGTCGTTATAAAGGGTATGACTTACTCTTTCATACAAAAATAAAAGCATGCAAGTCGGCTGAAAGAACGGGGAGTTATGAATTTTTGAAAATGGTGCGAAAGAACTTTCGGGCCAACCTAATATATTAGGTCGTTCCAAAAGTTCTTGCGCACGATTTTCAGAAATTCATAATTCTTCAAATTCTCAACGAATTTGTTAGATCAAAATTTTGCTTAAGAAAGAAACTTATTCTCTTTGTATCTGTTCCTGAACTGTTCGTTAACGTGTACAAATGAAGGAGATAGAAGCTCAAAACCAAAATCACTCAAAATTTAGATTTTTCGTGTAGGGTTATAAGAAATCGGAGACTTGCAAGAAAAATCGAAGCAGTCGGTATTGTAGGTTCTTTCACCGGCTCTTTCTAACGGTGCAAAGTTTGCGCCGATTGAGCGTCTCTATGAAAAGTTACGATTTTCGAGCAAGCAATGCAAAAGGGCGATTTTGATTTATTTTGGCATTTTTCAGGGAAATCATAACTTTTCGTAGAAACGCCCAACCAGCACAAACTTTGCACTGTTGGAAAGAGCTGGTGAAAGAACCTACAATACTGACTGCTCCGATTCTTGTTGCAAGTCTCCGATTTTTTATGACCCTACACGAAAAATTCAAATTTTGAGTGATTTCGCTTTTAAGCTTCTATCTCCTTCATTTGTATACATTGACGTACAATACAAGGACAGATGCAAAGAGCATGAGTTCCTCTCTTGGGCAAAATTTTGATCGAACAAATTCGTTGAGAATTTGAAGAATTATGAATTTTTGAAAACCGTGCGCAAGAACTTTCGGAACGACCTAATATATTTATACAGGGTGTCCCAAAAAGATGTGCACACTGTTTGATTGTAAATAACTCTCTTGTAGTGAAGTGTTTCGAGAAGCTTTAGGTACCATTTTGTAGAGCGAGGTTCAACTTAGATTTACACTGTAGAGCGAATCGTCGGTCGTTCATTCTTACTGTAGGAGCACGGTAGAAACTTCAAACATATGGTGTCACTGTGAAAAAAGGGGCCGTTTCAAAAAATTTCAAAAAAATGTGGGAATTTGTGTAATAGGGTTTTTGTGGACCCTGAGTTCAAAACCCAACTCTTTACAAGGTTGAGAAGCTTTCTAAACGGTGTAACCGCACTTTTTAGGAACACTTAAAAAACGTCTACTACTGCTTACCTCGCATAATTTTTTAATGAACCATTACGAAGAGTTGCGAACTTCACATTTAGAATCAGCACCTCTAGTTAGCCCAGTGTGAGAGTTCTTAGGTTGTTTTGGTTTCTTTTTGAAACAAAATATGGCCTTTCATGGCTCAAAACCCTCTTCAAAGTTTCTACCGTAATCCTACAGTAAGAATGAGAGATCGGCGATCCGCTCTGCACTGTAAATCTAAGTTGAACCTCGCTCTACAAAATGGTACCCAAAGCTTCTCGAAACACTTCACCACGAAAGAGTTATTTACAATCAAACAGTGTGCACATCTTTTTGGGACACCCTGTATATATAAATATATATAATGTATATTTATACATACACATTAAGTATATACATATATGTAATGTACAGCAAGTAGAGATATAGCGAAATTACTAGTGCGAGATAACGCGCTCCAGTTGCGTCCGGACATCAGGATGTGTCGCCCTCGAGCTGCCGCGTATTTCCTGCAAGATGTTGGTCGCGTCAAAGCGTGGTCTCGGGCAGCATTGTTCCGGCACATAATGCTGTCTCGGGATTTCGTCGCGAGGCGAGGCCGGTAGTAATCTACCCTACCTGGTGGCATCAAAGATGCCGTCAAGTAGGCAGACATCGCGGGGAAGTTGCCATCTTCGGCGGCAGCTCGCGGAGTGATTGTAGGTTTAAATAATCTTATGTAACCTTAGCACGCAATCATTTCGCACATTAAATTTTGATGACGCAGACAGCCGCAAAATTGCTACCTCGCGCGCGTTCGAACCTATGTGCGTTAACTTGAAGTGCCACCACGCTAACCATTCGACCATTCGGTCAGCCATTGCCGTTTGTACCAGCAATAGGAGGAACACGCTGGTAAATGGCTGCCTGTAAGAGGGATCGATGCATTGCGTGAGAGGCTTTGACCTGAAAGAACAGCTGATTGATATGAGCGAGAGAGGGTCGAAATCGGTGCAGACGAGATTTATAAGGGATTGGCAAAAGAGATGGTGTTCTTTATGATTCTAAGGCATTATTGGATTTTTTCTCTGTAAGAAAATTTTCGTTTAAAAAAACTCATATAATGAGAAAAATGATAGTTTTTCAACGGAAAGTAGAATTTTCGACTTTTTCGCCTGACGTAAATTGTGTGACATCGCCGCAATTCGCAAACTCGCAGACGCGGTCGGCAAAGGTACCAGCACCTCGACGTGGTAGGGGCACGTCGAGATGCCGGGAGCTTCCTCTCCCAAAAGAGCACGCTATTTCTCGCGCTCTCTGACCTGCCGGCAGCTGCCATCTCGCGGATTTCGACGAGCTGCTGGCAGGTTGCCGGCAACTAACCTCGCGAAGTTGCCGGCATCTCCTCCTGCGCTCCCAGATATTTTTCTACAGGAGGATTTCTGGAACTGCAAATTTCGATAAAGGTTTCTATAGGGTTGAGGTGGCATCTTCATCGAAAAAAGTTTTTGGAAAAAGGCCTGGGACAGCCTAAATTTGGGGTTTTAGTTTCTGGCCACCTCACGGAAAGGTGCCAGCAACCTGCCGACGAGACCTGCCGCCAGGTCGGGGGGATTACTACCGGCTCGAGTGTCTGAGTAAGAGAAGCGAGCACGCTTGGCGTATATTTCACTAACAAGTTCATGAAAGAGGTTTAACGCGTTTTGGCTGATTTACTGTTTGTCAAACCACGCTGGCTTGAACACGTTCTTTCACCAATTCTTGATGGAAATGAAGCAAGACGAGTAAGAACTTAATCATGAACTTGTTGATCAAACGCACACAAAGCATGCTCTCATCTTTTAACAGGGAAGTATACTGGGTGACACCGACCATTCATAATGGTTTGTATATCAGAAAATGTGCCCTTTAATGCTGGTTCGAATACTGTTTTCCACATCTGCGAAACGAGAACCTGGATGGAGTTATGATTATTTTTTCAAAAATGAATTGCACTACTGCGCGAAGGGTGGAAATCACTAATAAAAATTTTTGTTTCCTCTTTAAATGCCGAATATGGTTTGGATACAGTCGAGTAGATTTCCTGCTTAATATAGTGTCCCTGCAGACGCGGCAACGCCTATGCGCCAATAATTGCCACTATGAGTTTCAGCAAGAGTTTCACAGTGTTTTCTTGGCTTATTTTTTGCTTTTTAGGCGACTTCTTGTTGATAAAGAAAAGAAAGGTAAGCTAGCAAGAAGTTTCTCTTTTTTGAATATGTAAACCATCGCTTTTTCCTATTTGCGTGGAAATTACGTCGTCGTCAGTTTCACGCGTATTTTCTGTCACTTCATGCCTCTTCGCTTCATTTTTTTGTATTTTTGTCACATAATGCTTTTTTTTCTTGTGAATCATTTCTTGAACGCTAATAGGCTTTTGTGTGTGACTTATTGTCTTTATCCCGAACTACTCCAATGATTGCCTCCTTTTAGGGAGAAGTCGAAGTTGCTGCAGAGTAAAAAAAGAGGCATCATGTGACGAAAACACACATGAAAGTGAGCGACGTAGCTTCAACGTTGACATCCAAGAATTAGCGACGATATAACTACTCAAAAAACAGAAACTACTCCTCAACGAACCTGCCTGTCCTTTATCAGCAACGAGTTCCCTGAAAAAGCAAAGAATAAGCAAAGGAAACGCTAGAAAGCGGCGCTCGAAACCTCACAATAGCATTTGTTGACGCATTAGCGTTGTCGCGTCTGCAGGGACACTATATTAAGCAGGAAATCTACTCGACTGTAGATAATATAATTACAACTTTACACCTTTCAAGATTCCCAGTAGCTAAACGGTAAAATAGATCAAATTGAGTGATTTTAACTACCTGAAAGTACGCAAATTTTCTACGAAAAAAAGTTCATATAACTGCTTTCAAATGATCGTTTCGCAGAATCGAGCACAGATTTAGAATCAGCGTTTCGAGGTGCACCTTATGGTCACATCGCATTCCACATGGCCGGGGATCCCTTTTTTGTTAGTCGGAGAATGAATGATAGCTAGAAAATTCAAAGAAAGACTTGACAGAAATGGCAGCACTGACGTGTTTAGCTGTTTATTGAAGGAAGATAGTCGGCAAGCTGAGTAATGGCAGGCAGAAAAGCTTTGAAAATGAAGTAGGATTTTAGCGTTACGAAATTAGTCGTTGTGCGCCTTTGTGTGCAAGCACGCCGGTGCCTCCAGCTGCCTCATCCGGAGATTCAAAATGTTGTGCATTTGCATGCAAAACAGCGAGGGGACTAGACGGTTGACGGCTACTATATATAAGGTTGCTATGTGATATTTTGTCCCAGTCAACACTGTTCTATCTTGCGCAGGTGCACAGACATGATTCACCAAAGAGACATATTTATAATAGTGAGTGCATCTTCGTCAAGAATTCGGCGCTGTCAATCCCCTAGGGTTAAACAAAGCGGTCATATACTGAAATGATAAAGCAGCTTTATGGCTCAATGATGAGTTGTGAATATGGAGCAGGCTCTCAACAAGCTGGTGGTCCTAATATATAATAACAGCTAACAAAAGTAATGCAGTCTGTGGATGGATATTACACAAGGATACGTACATTATGTGATTTTCTCTCTCAATATCCACTATATTGGACTGAACCCGTCAGTTGAATTGGACACCTGATTTGAAACTGCCACGTGGGACTTGGTTATACAAACGGGCAAGCAACTTCAAACTTGGGCGATCAAACTGTATCTTGGTTACGAAAAAGCAACTAAACTCGATCAAACAAATAACAAAATGACATCAATATTGAAGACCTAAGATACAAAATAAAGTGAACTGAGAGAAGGCATAAATAAATGAGCGAGACTAATATTGAAGTAAGTAGCGGAAGCTGTACAAGCGATTGACTTTAACCGCGCACTGCCAGCTATTTATTAGGTTGTGTAATAAGTTTGCTCGCAATTTCTGTTTTAATTTTTTTCTAGTATTTTAGAAACCATCTGGCATAGTGTTTGCATGCATCCGAAGCTCTAAGTCTGCTCTACCAAAATACTATCGTTATATCCTCAGTTTTTGAGAGGTTGAATAAAAATTCGACTACAAACCGACAAATTTGAGAATGAAAATCCCATTTTCGACAACTATGTTAAACGCTTAAGAAGCTCAAAAATTTTGCGACGTGTATAAATAGAGTATGAAACACTATAGCTTCCACAGATTACTTACACGTGCCAAAATGTTCAAAAATTCATGTTGTAAGCTCAAAGATAGGTATGTTTTTTGATGTTTTTTTGACGTCAACGTTTGAAGGCAACTTTGAGGGAGGGTGGTAGCCCAACAATCTAGAAATTGGCAGACGATGTGCTCTATGGTCGCTGAATCATCAAATAGATGAGTTATGTGGTTCAAAACTCAGATTTTAGAATTTGAAGGACGCACAGCCCAAGTACGCGAAATAAACGCCGCTGCGGCAAAACCTTGCTACGCCGACTTTTGCAAAATGGCATCAAACGGTCGGCGAAAAAAAAGTGAGCAAGCATAGACAGTTCCAGTCAGTACATAGGTGATTAGTCAGGTTTTTTTGTGTTTTTTTGTTGTCTTTTTGAACAAAATTCAACGATTGACGGGAAACGAAAAAACTGTCGAAAATGGAATTTTTGCCTTTACAGATTTTCGGTTTGTGATCGAATTTTTTTAAACTTTTTGAGAATCAAAAACTTATTAGAAATTGATAGAGCAAACTTAAAGGTTCCGAACGCATGCTGATATTTTGCCAAATGCTTTGCTTTAAACAAAAAATGCAACGAACTTATTACACAACCTAATATATGCATATGACCAAATCGTTTTAACAAAGCTGTGCATGAATTCACAGATACACCAAAGGCTGCGTTCATACTGATTCCCATGTTCTGGAACTGTTCCCGCACAGTTTTCGCACTGTGCTGAAACTGTGCGGGAACCGTGCGGGAACTGTGCGGGAACAGTTCCAGAACTGTGCTGCATGCGCTGCAGCCGCCCCGCACCGTTTTGAACGGCGGGAGTTGGAGAATTTTGACCGTTCTCAACGGTTTTTCTTCCAGATTTCGCTCATTTTGGCATTAATCCTCCACCCCGCTTCCCTTTTTAATTAGCAGCACTGCGAACTCGAAGCGGGGTTGAAGAATGAGCGCTTTTCTGCGCCGTGTATTCGGAAAGATGGGCTATCGTGCGATTGTTCATTCTGTCTTCTTGTTTTTTGCTCAAAACTACTTCATTTGTTCCAGGAAGCGGCTGCCCAGTTTCCATAGCCATCTGCCACGAATTAGGGAGTAGGAGCACTTCTAAAACTGCATGAGTTGGGACTTGTCTCTTGTTACTGATGATTTTGGAAGTTCTCAGCCTTGTTCGTTCTTCCATATCGTTGTTCTCCGTTCTTTCTTCTGCCCCGCTTCTCCCTGTGATGAGAAAAGCTGTAAAATTGAAGCGGGGTTGAGGATTGAACACTGTTCTGCTCCATGTATCCGGATAGATCCGGATAGATGGGCCTTTGTGCGCTCATCCATTCTCTCATCGCTATTTTTGTTCAGACCTATTCATGTGTACTAACAAGTCGCTGTGTAGTCTCGCATCTGTATTGAAATTGAAATAGACAAGTCTCTAGAACACATGAAAGTAGGTCTGAACAAAAATAGCGATGAGAGAATAAACGAGCGCACGAAGGCCCATATTCCCGGATACATGGAACAGAATAGCGTTCAATCCTCAACCCCGCTTCTTTTCTCATCACTAGGAGAAGCGGGGTAGAGGAAAGAACGGAGAAGCAACGATATGGAAAAACGAACAAGGCTAAGAACGCCCAAAATTATGAAAAACAAGAGACAAGTCCCAACTTATGCAATTTCAGGATTTCTCCTACTCCCTAAATCGTGGCAGATGGCTATGGAAACTGGGCAGCCGCTTCCTGGAACAAATGAAGTAGTTTTGAGCAAAAAACAAGAAGATAGAATGAACAATCGCACTATAGCCCATCTTTCCGAATACACGGCGCAGAAAAGCGCTCATTCTTCAACCCCGCTTCGAGTTCGCAGTGCTGCTGATCAAAAAGGGAAGCGGGGTGGAGGATTAAGGCCAAAATGAGCGAAAACTGGAAGAAAAACCGTTGAGAACGGTCAAAATTCTCCAACTCCCGCCGTTCAAAACGGTGCGGGGCGGCTGCAGCGCATGCAGCACAGTTCTGGAAGTGTTCCCGCACAGTTCCCGCACAGTTTCAGCACAGTGCGAGAACTGTGCGGGAACAGTTCCAGAACATGGGAATCAGTATGAACGCAGCCAAAAATGGTGGAAATCACTCTGATGCTAACATCTGCACATTCCTACAATAGCAAAAACAATGCGAGCTGCTGACTTTATGTTATACAACTGGCAAAGTGTTACCCAACCACACACAGATTGCAAATAATCCTCGTATTTTAGGCAGAGAAGAATGATACGAATTGCGAAGTCCGTACATACACTCTCAACAGATTTTACATGCAGCCACTCTAATGATCGCTATAACTCGAAGAATATATAATCGACTATTTGTTTGCAAAAAATGGATGGTATGATTGCTTTGCGATCTGAAAGCTTTTTTATTTTAATTTTGCAACTTGCTTCCATAAGCGTCTTACAACAAAATCTGAAAAATATCCATTCTCTGAAATCTGAAAAATTTTCACTCTCTATCGGTCTGCAATCATGCTACTGACACGTGTTCATCCTTGCTATAATATACACTGGATCCTTCCAAGCGCTACGACAGTTTTCTGCGTCCCTCCTAACTTTAACCGCATGCATGAAGGAGGATCCATTTGCTGAAGGATCCCAGAAAAAGAATGCGAAAATTCAACGGCGCACAATGATGACGAGAGGAGATGTTAGTAGCCATTATGTCGGCGAGGTATTTGCTTGCACTATGGGTCCCGCGGCGAGGCGGGCATTTTTTACTTCGAACTATGCCGCTACGAATTGGTACAGGGGTGTATGTGTGCATGCAGTAAAACAACATTGAATTTGAGCTTTATCTATTACCTATTGGCTACCTTTATCGATTTGTTGCTATGTGTTGAAATAGCAGCTTGCCATGGTAGCGGAAATGGTTGTGTACAAACTCGAGCTATCAATCTATTAAATTTTCTTCTAGTTTGGTTTCCGTTTGCAAAAGGAAGTTATAGCCGGCTTTGTCTCGTTCGTTGGAGAAAGTAGTAATTGAAGTTGATCTTCCAAAACGTTCCACTACCAAAAAATTTGAAAACTGCAACAACAAGAAACTTACTTACAAGGGAACGACCCCAACATAAGGTGGCGAACTGGAATGAACCGCATATTATTAGATGCGGCTTGATGAGCTGATTCCAAATCTACCCTTGTATCAGCGATGCCGTTCTCTGCAGAAAGTTATGAGCGTTTGAAAATGTGAAATTATTGGGGTTTCAATGCATAATGTGCTTCAAAATAAACTTGGGAGTGTACGACTAGCATGATATTGAGTTTACTGATTTCAAGGAATGTCCATCTTCTAAAAAAACACAAACAGGTGCTTTTGAACAAGTAATTTTCGAGGTGCTGTATATGCCAAATCTGGACTTTTCATCGCTCACAGCTTTTACCAAAGAACTTCAGTTCCTTTTTAGTTGTTCAAAAACGTTTATTTCTGTTTCTTTTGAATATGAGCATTCCTTGAAACCAGTACACTCAATATCATGCTAGTCGTGCACTTCCAAGTTGGATTTCAAAGCATATTATGCATTAAAACCCCATAACTTCACATTTTCAACCGCTCATAACTTTTTCCAGATAACGGCATCGCAACATGGAAGGTAGATTTAGAATCAGCTCATCAAGGCGCATCCAGTAATATGCGGTTCATTTCAATTCGCCATCTTAAGTTGGGATCGTTCTCTTGTTAGATACTCAGATGGCCCATCTTCACGTGGCATTCGGGCACCAGCACAAAAATTGCCATCTGCCCCTGTCCCTCGCTTCACACATCCACGATCTTCTTGGTTACCGTCGTGGCTGCGTCCACGAGTTCCAGGTGCGATAATCGTATCCAGCTGATTTCCAGCTGGTCCATCCGTTCCACGCACACGTCTGCCCGTCTCGTTGGTGGTCTTCCTCAGGGATGTTTGGCTTCGCGAGGAACCCACTTAGATATTCTTAGTGTCCATGTGTCGTCTGTTCTTCTCAATGTGACCGGCACGATGCTTCGCTTTCGCAAGTAATCCGCAGGGTCACTAAGACGGGACATTCTTCTCATATCCGTACTACGAAGTCCGACAAGATGTTGCTTGTGTCGGCTCATCTTCAGAAGCTGCGCTTAAGCGCTCTGTGGGTGGGTGATCCGTAGAGCTTTCGTCCTGGCTACAGTGTTGGCCCAAGTCTCAGCTGCGTGAAATAGCTCCCAAGAACGGTAGAGTCGAACAGGTAGGCACGAAGTTCCGCGTCCGTCAATTGGTCGGTGGCTTCCTTCAAAGGCCCGAAGGCGGCCCAGGCTGCTCTTCTTCTCCTGTTAAGTTCTTCCATCAAGTCGTTCTCCATGTTCATCAAACGTCCGAGATACACGTAAGAAGACGTCTCCGTTATAGGGGTGCCTTCCAATTCCATTTCTGCATCTTCGAAAAGGGCGTTCTTCATGAACTGAGTCTTCTTCCGTTTGATTCACAATCCGATCTTCTTCCCTACTTCGTTCAGTTCCTTCAGCATCGTCTCTGCTTCAGTGGTACTGCTCGAAAAGAGAACGATGTCGTCCGCAAAACGAAGGTTCGACAGGAATCACCCATCAACTCGTATGCCTCTCTCGTCCCAGTCCAATGACTTGTCACCCACTGCAAGGACGCGGTGAACAGCTTCGGCGAAATTGTGTCGCCCTGTCGGACCCCCTTCTATTGGAGTAGTCAGGGGGCAATGGAACAGCTGCATCGTCGCTGTACAGTCCTTGTAACAGTCGGCTAACGTCCTCACGTAAGCTGGGTCCACTCCTTGATCGACTAGCGCAGACAAGATGGCGTTGGTTTCGACGTTGTCAAAGGCTTTCTCGTAGTAGACAGAGGTTAGGACGAGAGGCAGTCGGTATTACCGGCAGACTTCTAAAACCCTCGAAACCGTCTGGATGTGGTCCATGCAGCTGAATCCTTGGCGAGATCCAGCTTGTTCTTGAGGTTGGGTTTCATCCAGTGTCCTAGATATGCGAGCGAGGATAATCTTCGTGAAAAGCTTGTACAGCACACTTAGCAGGCATATTGGACGGTAGTTCCGAATATCTTCCCGTTCACCCTTCTTGAAAAGAAGGACGTTCTTGATGTTCTCCACTGGTCGGGAATCCTTTCCTTTTGAAGGTAAGATGTTAGGTGCGACGCGAGAATCTCGTGTAGACGTTGTTCTCCAGCTCACAGAAATTCGACGGAAGGATGGTCTGGTCCTGGAGCCGTGAACATTTTCATGGTCTTAATCGTCGTGCGCACTTCAGTAGGTTGAATTCGTGGTGCTACTTCTCCAGTGGGAACAACGGGCATCGGCACGGGTGTTGATGAGCAGAAGAGGTTGGTGAAAAAGTTCTTCGCGATAGATTCCATCCTGTATCGGAAAGAAGTCGGAATCCCGTCTTCGTTCAATAGTGCAGCCAGCGGTACGTGATATTCACAAAGAGCCCTTCGGTACTTCTTGAGACTTCGTCTTCCTTCGGCTGCTTCCAATATCTTGGCTTGCCTATACTGAAATCCTCCTGCAAAGCTGTTCTGCAACTGACATTGGCTATCAGTAGGTCGATATGGGTTGCATTCGGATCCTGCCGCAGAAATCTTCTTTCGAGCATTTCCTTGGTGGTCTTTGAAATGCGTTCCAAGTTCTTTCCAGAAGTCACTGAGGCGCACTCTTCGCAGGCTCGCAATCCTTTCAGAAGCCGGTTGTAGTAGTACGTTGGGTTCTCCTCGATGGGCCAGTCACAACTTGATATGAGCTCTTCCAACCTGTTACGGTCATAAGCGACTTCCTTCTTCTTACGGCACTGTGACAGACTTTCTTTTCCTTTCGACTGAATCTCATCTTCGCTGGAAGGAGGCGGTGATCGGAGCCATTGCAAAAGGATAGAACTGCTGAGAGAGCAAGTCCCACATTTGATTGGTGAGAATGTGGTTGATCTTCGCATCACTCGTTCCGTTGGGCGATTTCCAAGTCTACCGGCGATGTTCTCTCTTCATGAAGATGGAATTCCCATGGAAAAGTTGTGCGGCGGAAAAAAGCCCAGCGGAGCCCATATCCAAACTTCCCGCCCATACTCCTCTTCTAATGGCATCCCGTTCTTCGCGTTGACACAACAAACTTGTAGGACTTCTCGTTGTGGACGACCTGCTCCAGTCTTCGTAGAAAGCATCCAGTTCTAAATCGTCAGCTGCAGATGTTGGCGAATAGCAGTTGAGATGCTGATGGTCTTCTGACGTGGAGGTCGTAGTCGTAGGATGGCTAGTCGAGGTGACATTAGAACACATTATGCATAGGAACCCCTTGTAACAGCTGAAAGTTTGATCCCATTGAGGTCATAATATGTATATAATGCTATATATGTATATCTTATATATAAAGCTGAATGTCTGTTTGTATGTCTGTCTGTCTGTATGTCTGTATGTATGTCTGTATGTATGTTCCGAATAGAAAATTCCATTTCTAAACCGATCCGGACCAAACTTGGCACACATACACTTCGGGCCCCGGCGGGTGTCATAGGCTACTTTTCGTCATCGATCGATATTGATTTTATCGATTTCTATCGATTTTTTTGCAGAGTTCACCTACAGGGCTGGGAGTTTGCACAGGGGGGTAAGTGAGCATGGGGATTCCGAATACATTATTAGTTTTTGAAATCGCACCTTACTTTTATCGATTTTATCGATTTTTTTGTAAATTTTGACATGCGAGGCTGGGAGCTTGCACAGGGGGGTAATCGAGCATGCTGATTACGAATACAATATTAGTTTTTGAAATCGTACATTACTTTTATCGATTTTATCGATTTTTTGTAAATTTTGACATGCGAGGCTGGGAGCTTGCACAGGGGGTAATCGAGCATGCTGATTACGAATACAAAATTAGTTTTTGAAATCGTCCATTACTTTTATCGATTTTATCGATTTTTTTGCAAAGTCCAAGCTACGGGAGTGGGAGTTGGCAGAGTGGGGTAACTGAGCATGCTGATTACGGAATGTAGTAGCGGTTCGTGAGAATCTTATATTTAAAGCTGAATGTCTGTTTGTCTGTCTGTATGTCTGTCTGTATGTCTGTGTATACGTATGTTCCGAATAGAAAATTCCATTTCCGAACCGATCCGGACCAAACTTGGCACACATACACTTCGGGCCCCGGCGGGTGTCATAGGCTACTTTTCGTCATCGATCGATATCGATTTTATTGATTTTTATCGATTTTTTTGCAGAGTTGCCTACAGGGCTGGGAGTTTGCACAGGGGGGTAATCGAGCATGGGGATTCTGAATGCTATATTCTTTTATCGATTTTATCGATTTTTTGCAAAGTTTGAGCTACGGGGCTGGGAGTTTGCACAGTGGGGTAAACGAGCATGCTGATTACGAACACAGTATTAGTTTGGCGCTATTCGGCTATCCCGGCCCCAAAATTTTTTTGTGGTAGAGCTTGCTCAAACTTCGTGTATAAGGGTTATCTTAAGGGCCGGACATACTTCGAGAGATTTCAATCGCGACGCGATTTGCAATATTCCAGGTGTCCATAACCCACTGTAGGCACGTTATACATGTACAGAAGATAGGGCATTTCATTAGTTTACGCAAGTTATACACACTATGCATGTGCAGTTTGCTAATGTTGGATCCGAAGACTTCTGGCGAATTGCCAAATCGCGTCGCGACTGAAATCGCGTGAAGTATACCCGGCCCTTTACTGCTAATTACAGATATCACAATTTCTCCGCAGAACGTTTTCCCGTGTGGTTACGATAGGTGTACGGTAGGAAGTCAAAATCATGAATTCGGCTGGAGTTCGGTCCACATGGCTTATTCGACATGCTAATTATGAATATCATCAGGGTCAAGCGTGGGGTGTGGCACGCCACACCTGGGGGGTCGTATTGAGGACTCAAAAGGGGAGGTGGTCGTAGTTGGGTAATCTGATAATAGTGATAACATGATATTCGTATCCTATCCTTAATTAGCATGTCAATTAACCCCTGTAGACAAAGTGTGAGCGAATTCTGAAGATTCAAGATGGTAGGCTCCTTAAGTGAAAAGGTCAAATTCCAACATGGTTAACTTTGTTTCAAAGGTGAAAAAGCTATCCGTTTTTGCACTCAAGACAAAGCACTACTCCTTCTTTGTCCATCTCAAAAATCCCGCTTCAAAAGACTTTCAAACTGTATAATTAGAGGCCAACCAAAATCTCATTTTTCCCATTTTCCGCTTTTGATGGCTGTGCTTTCACCAAATATTACTCAGAGGAGAGAAAACGAATCAGGCACCAAACAGTCCTATGGAATCTACAAGATTTAGGCTACGAATTCATATAAATACTGTCCGCTAAAAATGTTTTTTTGATATAGTTAATGGGGTGCGGCACACCCCCTTAAAAGCTCGGCGGCCGCAGCTAGGGGGTGTGCCGCACCCCATTAACTATATCAAAAAAACATTTTTAGCGGACAATATTCATATGAATCCGTAGCCTAAACCTTGTAGATTCCATAGGACTGTTTGGTGCCTGATTCATTTTCTCTCCTCTGAGTAATATTTGGTGAAAGCACAGCCATCAAAAGCGGAAAATGGGAAAAATGAGATTTTGGTTGGCTTCTAATTCCACAGTTTGGAGGTCATTTGAAGCGGGATTCTGAGATGGACAAAGAAGGAGTAGTGCTTTGTCTTGAGTGCAAAAACGAATAGCTAATTCACCTTTGAAACAAAGTTAACCATGTTGGAATTTGACCTTTTCACTTAAGGAGCCTACTATCTTGAATCTTCAGAATTCGCTCACACTTTGTCTACAGGGGTTAAGTGACATGCTCATTGTGAATATGTTGCCCATCATGTTTGACAGGGCCTTCAAATAATGCTATCTTAAGTGTATAGTTCAGGAGGGGGTCTTATTAAGACAGCAATCAGGGGGGGGGGAGGTCGTAACCAGAGATCGTGTGCCACACCCCTTGCTTGACTCTGAATATCATCTCTCTCTCTCTCTGCATATTGGGACCTTTTCATAGAGTTGTGTTGGTTATATGACATGGGGTCGAAAACATAGATTTGCTTTAAACTTCGTCTAGTGTGGTCATTTAGCGCGCTGAACATGAATATCATGCTGATCTCGCAGGATAGTGCATTTTCTTGGGCTACGGTGAGTGTACAGTAGATGGGTTGAAGTTCCAGATTTGCTCAAAACCTTACCTGTAACGGTTTACAAGTATATCGCTTATGATTATGATGCTTGCTCGCTGTCATAACGCAATAGTGAAGCTATGCTGAAATGCAGAGTTTGAATGGACATTTATTCGCTTTCGGGTTAATTTAGATCCTAGATATGCGCGAAATGGGGAAACGGTCGTTTTGCATGGCGGTCTCCAGCGCCATCCTGATAACCTGTCCCAACGCGTAACGCACGCGGCAAATCTCCCTCCCCCCTGTTCTTGCTTAGGCAAAAGCCGCCGAAGGGTGTATCGCGCGCGGCAGTGGTCCTAGGGAAAGCATTACGGTCGTGGGAAACTTTTATACCAAACGAATTGCCTTTATCGTGGGGAGTGAGCACGATATTCTTGAAACAACACTTTAGGTAATTTTCTGACAAGGTTTCAGACAGGTTCAATTTTTTATCCGCTGCCATGTACCTACCGTAACTCTGCGAAAAGGTCTCAAAACGCAACGAGAGTGCTTTAGACATAGTCAGAAGGTCGAATCTCTCTAGACCGAGGTTCAGCAAAAACTGAGATTCTGCCCCTCTGCAGTATACCTACCATAAATCAGTGAAATCGCCTCAACCGAAAAAGTATGATATTCGTAATCAGCATGTCAATTAGCCTCCCTCAAAATTTCAGCGAAATCCATGATTTTAGCTTCTTAGTGTACCCAACGTAAACCCAGAAAATGGCGCTATATCGCGCGAAATGACTACGATATTCGTCATCAGCGACTTCAATAATCCCCATGAATCGACTTTGAGCAAGATCCATCACAAAAACATTTTGGGGCCGGATAGCCGAATAGCGCCATCAGTATTCAGGATTATCCTTACTTTTACAGTTTTATTGCTTTTTTTGCAAAGTTTGAGCTACGGGGGTGGAGGTTGTTGAGGGATGTAGGTGGGCATGCTAATTACGAACACAGCGGGAAAAGGGAATTGCATGTAGAAGTGGGCACAATGAAAAATTCTACAGGGGTAGGGACGCAACGAGAGTGCTTTAGACATGGTCAGAAGGTCGAATCTCTCTAGACCAAGGTTCAGCAAAAACTGAGATTCTGCCCCTCTGCAGTATACCTACCATAACTCAGTGAAATCGCCTCAACCGAAGAAGTATGATATTCGTAATCAGCATGTCTGTCATGTCAAGACCTTAATCATAGCATTGACAGGGCCGGGCGGAGCCGGGTAAGCCAGCTAGTAATGCTCTAAAATTCAATTCGGGAGTGCATGACTAGCAAACTGATATTGAGTGTATCGATCGACCTTACATGTACCGGAAACATAAACAATTTTGAACAGCTAATTCTTAGAGGTTTGGCGCTGAATGTTTGCCAAATTTGGACATTTGGAAGCTCATAGCTTTTTTAATCAAAGAATGACATTTTAGATAAGGGTAAATTTGTCATCAGCTTATCAAGATGCATCTAAATAGTGTGCAGCTCATTCCAGTTCGCCACCCTAAGTTGAGATCGTTTCCTGTTCAGATTGGAGTTCACTGTACAACTTTTTCATTGTGCGGCGCAAAGTTCAGAGCACAAAACCTACTACTACAATGCCATCAAATTACTAGTTGAATGGTCATTTACCTTCCTTTCCTTGCAGATCATTTAAAGTAATAGTGATAATTGCATTTTGAGCCAGCTTTTTTGATCCTTCAGACTTCTCCATTTTGGTATTGCCATACCGCCCAAATTTCTTCAAATATCATCAAAGTACCTGAGCGACACATAGGCTGCTTGCAAATCCTAGTGCAGATGCCGGGATCTCAAATATAAGCTCCTAGAACAGATTGCACCGTTCAATGGTCGAATATGAACTATTTTTGTCGTATTGTCGCAGCATGCTGTGAAATTCTGTAATTGCTTAAGTGAGCACTTGTTTACATTGTTTATGGTTGGCTTAACGGATTCTAGGGGGAAGGGGGGTTATGTTCCAGACAAACCAACAATGAATTCAATGTCCCAACTTTCTGCTTTCACAGTCTGTGTACTTACATTTCAAAATGACCTCTGTTCAAAAAGTTTTCAAATTTCGCTCTTGCTCATGTCGTAAGGGCAGTGATCAATGGCAGTACAGTGGTTGCCCATTTTTACGAGGGAAACACAGGGTTGGTATGAGATGGTTTTTCAATTTTTTTAAAATCGAAGTCCCTATAGATTTCTTCACAAAATTACGGCATCACCTAAGAAGACATAAAAACAACGTTGAACAGATAAAAAAGAATTGAAGGAGTTAGTATTCTCTGAATTGACGGCATGCTCTGTTCGGCGCGCACCATTGCGCACTTGGAGCAGGCTTGCCGCGTTCATGCAAAATATTTCCATTGCTGTAATTAGGCGACGAGGAGGGGATTCGGGAAGATTCAAAACTCAGTTGATGGGATTCAAATCTCAGGTTTTTGATGTAGAACAAAGTTATGTTAAACTCATGAAAAAAATCATGTAAAGGAAAAGAAATTTAGGGCTTCTTTTTTCTCAACCACCTCAGTTGGCTTTTCATCAATTTACATACATAGTCCTCACTCCTTATTGCCTTCTACACATCAGCTTAGTCCATTTCATTTTCTCTTCGCTGTAAACAAGACTTTTGCCTATGGGACAGGTTTTTGAATTCGCGCGCTTAGCCGGCGAACTTGTTAAAATAGTTTTTTGGTTTTTGCAGGAATGGGATCGGAGGCCGGAATGACAATTTAGTCCTCTATAGAAGACGAAGAGTGACATGAGAGGGAGAAAGTGATTGTGGGGGAGGAGGGGTGGGGCTGGTTTTTCCGTAAACAAAATCCCCCTTGCTTTTTACCCCGAATCGATATCCAGCTTGCCCTGTAAGTAACCTATGCTCTTAGGAAAACAAGGATGAGTGATACTCTGCATGCATGTACAGATAGTGCTTTTCAAAACTTACAAAACTTTCTGCAAAACACATTTCCAGGCATTCAGGAGCAGACCTTCATAGTTTCAAAATTTCACAACTTTTTATTTTTGAGTTACTTTGCTTTAACACACCAGATTTATTCAGAAAAACTTATTTGAATTTTCATGGAGGGTAACGGAACAAATTAAGGTTGTCAGATTTCCTCAAGTTTCTGGGAAATGGAATACGAAGAGTACGTCTTTATTTCGATCGCGTCCACGTAGAAAATTTCTCAAAACTTCATGTCTTGCGGATTTTCAGGACTCTAAATACAAATATCAAATGTTTTCATAATTTTTTTTAGGCTTAGAAAGCTGATTTCAATTTTTTTTAAGTCTATGCCTAGGTTATTTTTTGGTTTAGCAAATTATGTCTACAAAAACGCTTCTAAACATCCGGTCAACGTATAATCCGTCGAACAAGTCCGAAAAATAGCAAAATCGACTCACACAAAAGAATGGTTCTACTTCAGTGGAAGACCTGCAAAATCCACTGGCTCATACATATTTTCTCTAAATAAAAAAACCAAGGTGAATAATTTGTATCTGTGTTCGCTTTTCGATTTGTAATCTCTCATTCGTTTTCGGGTTTTTAGTCTGTTTTTTGATTCCAAAAAAATTTGGCCAATACAAATGTATCCGAGTCGAAAGCTGAGATCCTCGTTGAAGCAATCTTTTAACACTGTAGTTTGAAACTGCAGCTTTTCTGCAATATCCGGAAGTAAGGGCGTGCTTTAAAAATATGGACTACACCAGATGTTAGGAAGAAACAGCTAAAGGACATTCGAACTTTTGCCAGAGCAAGTTTTCATACCATTGCCAAGGTCAATTGAAGTTTTGCGGCAAATAACAATACACATCAATGCGGAAGTGAAGAGGACAATATGCCAATGTACTTCACTTGACAATATCGCGTCCTATCTGTAAAGTTTTGAGATCATTGTTCAAAGAGTAGATTTGCGTGCACGAAAAGCAATATAATGTCCTCTGCCTAGGGATCTTGTAAAATATCTCCAAAAAATTTCGCTCTGTCCATGTTGAGGAAATTCTATAAATATGGCGTAACTTTGCGAAGCTTTACGCTCTCTTCCGAAAAGTCAAACTTTGCTAACATCGAACAGTTGTCGAAAAATCTCTACATATGACATTTACAAACATTTACAACACCGCTCGTAATTAGTCAAAAAAGTCACCGAGTTCCACCGAAGTTTTCTGCGCCTGCGCCGCTTCGCCATATAATTGTTAGTTTAGAGTGGACAAGTTCTCAATCCAAAGGTACTTTCCAATGCAACTCTCGAGGCGAGCCTTCTGATATACAGAAATGCCCATTTGGAAACGGTAGATGCACAATAGGCGTTTAGATTTTAGGGAGCTTTTTAGTTTTTTGCTTTAGGTGGGTTACTCAAAGTGCTGACATTACTGCACACAGGATGACTTACCGACGGCAAGATTTTTTGAAACCTCTCCGCTTACATTATCTAAACGAGCGCTCCTTTTGTCAGTAAGTAAGTTTGTTAGCATGCCGCAAGTGGCTGCCGCATGCCGCCGCAAAAAACCGACCCTTTCCTTTGCTCACATAATTTTTTTTAATATAAATTGTACCTTCACTCTAAAACTTTCACACAAAAAAAACGGTTCTATAATCTTTTTTCTTGGATTGTGTTATAGCCCTACATTTCATTGTCGGCGTAATATGCTTCTGTCGCAAAGCGCACCCTCAAGCAAACCGGCACGCTAACATTCATTGCCGCACTGGGCATTTGGCACTATGTCTCATTCGCAGAGGGGAGAGGGGAGGGGAGCGAGGTGGAGGTAGGAGAGGGAGTAGAAGTAAAGGATGAGAGAGGAGAGGGTAAAAGCTTTTGTTGTTTTTTTTTCTGTTTGCTTTTTACTTTTATTTTAGATCGCAGAAAGCCAATGAGAAAGGAGTGAGTGGCTCCAAGAATGTTAAACGGAATTTAGTAGAATTTTCATTCAGTGGGGGCTTCGTTTCAGAAACTTTTCGGTTCCACCCGTGCCAAACAAAATACTGGGGTGACAAGAAAAATTGTGAAAAATAAAAGATGTTATTAAACTTCGATGAATATTGTCCTGAATAATCTGAAAACCAAGCTCGTTAATAAAGGTGTCGAAACTCAGACTTATAACCCTAGTCATCTCTTATTATCTCTGAGCTGACGCACCTTTTAGGCTTCCGCAACAGGTGCTCTGGAACCGATGATATGGTAAGATACCCGTAATGGGCCTTTTTTCTTAGTAAGGGAAAATAGCCCAAATCATTTCACATGAGAAACTACGCCATCAAGCGCGCAATTCAGTTCCAGATAACTCTGAATTTGGTGCGTGCTCCAAACTACCGATCTCAGAGATACTCGGAGTTTGGTCAGAGGAAGAGAAGTATTTTGCGAAAGAAAAGGTGCAGCTAAAAAGTCGCTTTTTTACTGAAAACTCCAAAATGTCGCAACTTCTATTTCAAGTTACATGAAAACACTTAGAAGAAAATGTAATCATTTTATACTGCTGTGACATGTGACATCTGACGAGGTTATTCTAGGTCTTTGGTAGATGACCCGAAGTGACAGAATTGGCTGAAACTTGGGATAATGGGATTATCCGAAATGCAGATCACGATAGGTTCAATTAATACGTATGATCGTCTCCACGATTCGTGTAGAGGTGTATTGCAGACTTTGCCTGATAACACAGGTAAACTTGTTAAACCTCCACGTCATAGCATTGTTTTTTGTACTCTCTCGTTATCAAAAACCGCCACGCTTTGAGCTGGCAAAACCCCTCCTCTACACGAATCGTGGAGCCGATTATACAGTGGGGTCGATCAATTAGGTAGGTATAAGGTAAGTGGGATGAAATCACAAAAATGGCTAGAATTTGATCCAGTGGGTTTTCGGCGCGCAGACACAAGTTTATAAAATCTTTCATGCGGTGGTCTAGAAGGGTTACGGTAGGCATACGGTAAGCAGCAAAATCATAGAATAAGTCCAAAGTCTTGCTCAAAAGATTTATTATGTGCGCAAATTTTGATCCATTCTTCTTATTGCTTATTCTATCCGTTTCCTCTATTTGTCTGCAGCTTGTTGCGCAAAAGATCAAACCGTGCGAAAAATCACCACCTATAGAAATGAAATTAGTGAGGCTCTATGATACAACATGTTTTGACATGCAGTGTTAGTGGAACGAATGCGCTAAAGCAAAGCAAAGCGAGGGTGTCGTATACTTGAGTCCGAATCGAATAAGAATTTGAAGATACGAATGAAACATTCGAATATATTCGCATTCGAAAATGGATCGTGCTTTTCCATTTTTTAATAACATTCAAAACTCGAATAATCAAAAAACCAAGATTCGAATAAAATTCGGAAACTTAATCCGATAAAAAGATTTCGAGTAGATTCCATTCAAATACTTTATTCGAATTCTATTCGAATGTAATACTTGCGCACATCAATCTCTTACAGATCATCTGAAAAAGATTTTTTTGGGCATCGCATAAGAATTTATATCAAGTACTTCCACTTTAGATCACTCACTAGAAAATAAAATATGACATTTTGCTAATGTTCAAACTGAAGTAGAAGTAATTGTCTTCAACGGCTTCTAACTTTCAAACTATCCCATAGCAATTTGCGAGAACGGTAGTACAGTAACGCGCAAAATTCTCTTTTACAAATAAATTATTTCCAGAATTTTTTATGATCTAGCTCGAAAATGCCTATCTTGACTGATTTCTTCCAATTGCTTCCAACTCTCGAATTATCTCAAATTAATTCGTGGCGGAGTTACAACTGCAAAAAACATGGTTTCCTCTTTCAAACAATTTTTTTTTTGAGGAAATCCATCGCGTGGAAAGGTCATGAATTCTAGAAAGTGATGCGCAAGAACTTCCGGACCAACCTAACACTTTATCGATGACCGATTTTTGGGAAATCTTGAGTTACAGAGCTGGGAGTTGGTATAGGGGTGTGAGGGTGCTGATTATAATTGGATTAGCTTTAGCCGGGTATACAGCAAGTTTTAGATATGGTTGCTCAAATATTCGATAAATCATTTCGAATATTTATTTGAAATTCGATTCTCAGTGCTCGAATATAATCGATATTCATTTATTAGATATCTTCGATTTTCCAATTTTATTCAGATTCATTCATTCAAAAAATTTTGATTTTCGAATTTGTTCGAATTCGATATTCGATATTCATTCATAAATTCGATATTCATTCATTCAGTGAAAAATTCAAAATCCCCAGGTATTAGGTCGGTGCAAAAGTAATGCGCGTTTTACGAGTTTTCACTTTGACGTGCTATAACTTTCTAAAAAATCCACATTCTTCAGTGCGGTGAAAACGATTAGAGAACCAAATATTTCTCAATACAGCGCACATCCATCTATGCTCAGATCACTTGTGGTCACAAAAAATATGGATTGATAAGCAAAAAAAGTTTTTTTAACTCCGTCTTTAGCTAATTATAATCTCCTTCAAATCTGTTAGTGTGAATGATAAGCCTGTCTTGTAGCCGCAAGCCAGTAGTACAAAAAAGTCGAAAAGGGCTCAAGCAAAGAAGATTTGCAGAAAGGTAAAAAAAATAATATTACATTTTTTCGTAGGTCTCAAAATCCTAAAATATGGAGATTTTGATTTTTTGTGTACTGAACAACTTCCACATCTCTGCAAAAACTGTAAGCAGGAGGCCCACCTTTACGCTTACAGAAATGAGCAAAACTTCGGCGATTGCCTTCTTCAAAGGAAATCTATGGGCCACATGGCCAAACCATTACTCATGATGAGGCGCCGAAATCTCAATCTAATGTTATTTTCTAAGAAAATAGTAAAGTATGCGTAATGTAGACAATTTCTATCTTATATATAAAGCTGAATGTCTATTTGTCTGTCTGTCTGTATGTCTGTATGTCTGTCTGTCTGTCTGTCTGTCTGTACGTATGTTCCGAATAGAAAATTCCATTTCTGAACCGATCCGGACCAAACTTGGCACACATACACTACGGGCCCCGGCGGGTGTCATAGGCTACTTTTCGTCATCGATCGATATTGATTTTATCGATTTTTTGCAAAATTTGAGCTACGGGGCTGGGAGTTAGCACAGGGGGGTAAGTGAGCATGGGGATTCCGAATACAATATTAGTTTTTGAAATCGTGCATTACTTTTATCGATTTTATCGATTTCTTTGCAAAGTTTGAGCTACGGGGCTGGGATTTGGCACAGGGGGGTAATCGAGCATGCTGATCACCCCAGTGGGGATGATCAGCATGCTCGATTACACCCCCCTGCCAAATTCCAGCCCCCTAGCTCAAATTTTGCAAAAAAATCGGTAAAATCGATTAAAGTAATGCACGGTTTCGAAAACTATTATTGTATTCGTAATCAGCATGCTCGATTACCCCCCTGTGCCAAATCCCAGCCCCCTAGCTCAAATTTTGCAAAAAATCGATAAAATCGACATCAATCGATAACGAAAAGTGGACTGTGACACCCGCCGGGGCCCGAAGTGTATGTGTGCCAAGTTTGGTTCGGATCGGTTAAGAAATGGAATTTTCTATTCGGAACATACGGCGGAGCCGGGTAAGCCAGCTAGTTACATATAATAGTTAAATTTCCAAAAAAATGCCTACGTTCGCGCTTGCATTCTGACCAAAAAAGTAAGTGCAATGAAATTGTGATTTCGAGTGTGGTTGTATGGAGCTCTATTAACTTGTAACGAATGAAGCTAAAAGATCCTTTCAACCATTAGATAGAGCATGAAAGGAGCTTCTTGAAAGTATATAAGTTTTTCCCAAAGGAGGAAGTTTGTTAGAGAAACGTTGTCCTGAAACAAGGATTAAAAAAACGCGCATTACCTTTGCACCAACCTAATATAATCGACATTCATAACCGGAATAAGGTACACCAATCCAAAAATCATTGCGGTTTTGTGAAAGGAGCTGGTACCTAAGGCCATCAGGCCGTGCGATGAGTAATGAAGCGCCACTAGAAGAAGCGGGTTTTGATTCAGCGTTTTTAGTTTTAGAAACATAAGTAATATACCAGACAATAACTTGATATGCACTGAGAAAGCACGACGTCCTAGAAGAGTACGGTCCGCTAGATCATCCATTCTTATGCGAACACGACGGGAGCCATAAGCTGTGGGGCAGGAATGT
The DNA here is from genome assembly GCA_958299035.1 of Cylicocyclus nassatus. Classification (NCBI taxonomy): domain Eukaryota; kingdom Metazoa; phylum Nematoda; class Chromadorea; order Rhabditida; family Strongylidae; genus Cylicocyclus; species Cylicocyclus nassatus. The sequence goes on from CATQJL010000223.1 coordinate 80,313,583, forward strand.
CGATGCCACTTTTGATTATGAGTGAATCAATGCTGGCTTTATCGCTTCTGCATTTCATATTCAATGAATATGTGGTGAGTAACATTCAGCTGCCGCACCCGTGGACGCTCCTCTAAGCGGATAACGTCAAGCTAGCGAGCGAATCAAGGGAAGAGCTCGAAAAACAACTTGAGATGAAAGACGGCTCTATCCGAGTACGACTTGCAACTGAATGCCGGAAAGTCTGGGTACTCTAATGCGGGGAGTAAACCTACGGAACAACCAGCATCTACGGAGGCACCGAAGAAAACCATTACTTTCAAATGACTGGACTCACTTGTAACTCCGGATTGCAAACGATCACTGACACACTTGCTGGGACGAATGCAGCTTCGCTGATATGGCGTCAAGTGACAAGAGTATTCTGCGCTCGTAAAATTCCAGTACATCTCAAATCAAAATTTCGGACGATACAACCAGTCACCCCGTAAGGAGCAGAGGGTTGGCCGGCAATTAGGAAGCCTAGGCAAATTCTGAACACGTTGGGAACAAGATGGATGCAAAATATGTGCCGCCCTGTTTGTTACGAACCCGAATGCGGCACATTTTTGGCCTCGCTCCCGATGCGGACAAAATGCGTGAAGCAAGGGCTCGTAGTAATCCCCCCGTCCCGATGGTCGCGACGTTCGAAATATCGCACGTACCCAGCACGTGTCGTTTCGGCTGCGATTCATTGCGCACCTATCTTTAACCACGGCCGCGCGGCGAAAACGCTGAACGTCGTGACTGCAGAACGTGCCCGTTTTCGTTCGCAGAGGACGGGCACGTCGCGAACATCGTCAGGTAAGGGGGCAGAGAAATAAAAATAGTGGGCCCAGCGCGGAGACGCAGGAAGGCGCAACCGACTAGGGGTTGACTACGCCGTGTTCGTTCTGTGCGCAAGGACCGTAGGCACACAGCACTAGGTTGAACACCAAATGCGATCGATATCAACAGCTGACAAGCGCCAAATATCAACGTGCTGAGCGACTTTTCCTTATTTCTGAGCATTTCTGCTGCCATGTTCTTTGTAATTTGAGAAAGGTGAGTTTAGTTTAGCTAAAAATTACATCAGAATTATTTGTATCTTGTAGTGTTTTAACCATTTTTTTTTTCTTTTCATTCTTACGTCGCAACCCATTTAGACACCAAATTTTCTGCATGTCTCAATCACCTTTGTTTTATCATCTTAGCATCATTTATAACCAGTGGCGTACCGAGGGAAGGGGGGGTGGCGGAGGGGGGAGGCGCCTCCTCCCCCCTCCCCCGAGAATGGGTCGCGAAATTTTTGAAATTGACCTATATGGGTTATAAAAATGTGCAAATGACTTGTTTATTTTTGTTAACAATTAGAATAATTTTTAAAATTTTTTGAAAATTCAAATTAGCCCTGTAAAAAAATTCAATCGAGGGCGTGGCGTCAGCCACTCCCCCTTTTTTTAGATTTTGGGGTCCTGGGACGAGAAAAAATTTTGAGGAGCACCCCAAAAAAATTTCGGAGTGCGTGGCTAACGCCACGCAGCTTTATTTGAAAAAAAATCTTCCGCCCCCCCCCCCCGGACGAAAATCTTGGGACCGACAATGTTTATAACCTATACTTGCTGAATTGCTTTTCATTAGCTGTGTGCTCAGCGCTTCCCTTTTAATTAGAGGAAGGGAACCGTATAGCGTTATGGCTAATGCAATAGCTCGTCTTTTACCAGCCAAAGTAATGATGGCTTTACAAAATTCCATTTCGTCTTGTGTATTGTCAATATTCCATGTTTTAAATTGTCGTTTCTCCCTTTTTACCAAAGAAAATCAGCAAATTCCGTTCACTAACTCAAAAAAATCAAATGAGCGCAACTTGCAAAACTTTCGCCCACATGCTACTCGTATCCGTCACTGTTAGCTCAGCGGCGTCCAACACTGGCGCTGCGCTACTCACACTTGTAGCTGTCGTCACTATTCACCTTGATAGTAAACATAAGGCTATGCATACCTGTGCAACCTACATAACACGCATCAAAGCTTGACAGATTTGCTTGGCAGATGTTGCAAGCGATTGTCTTGGTCTACCTTTGCTTCGCCAGCTTTGATTTTGTTGACATAGAAAAGATATCAGTAGCGCAGTGGTAGTGAGCGCTGCAAACAATCGTTGAAAAGTTTGATCGCGCTTGCGCGCCCAAGTTTTGCGGTGCCCAAAAAGTGGTCGTGAGCAGCACGTCCTTTACTCAGACACGTCGTGCCCTTGGTTTCTTTACATTGCGACATACTTCGGAAGTTTACTACGGGCCAAGGTCACATTGATATGGTTACTTCAGTACAAATTGGTGACAGTACAGAGCAGAAACGGCACCTCGCTTAGTTTCAAATTTTATACCTCTAGGAGCAGCCGATCGAGTCAAACGGAAATCGATTTAACACCACTGAAGCCGTCTCTCGTGCGGCATTGGCTCGTAGTAAAGCTGCTTCGATCTCATCTTTGGCGTCGCGTCTATACGTGTGTACGAGCCAGCAAGAGTTCGCTGTTCATATCTAAGTGTATGTACCAGCGGCAGAGATGTGGCCGTTCTTGTCAGATCTTGCTAAATGGCACCATCCTGCACTTATTGCCTGCCTCGTTATTTCCTCTGCATGCCCGGTTGTATATCGATATGTATCAGTTACTTACTCAGACAATTGGATGCTCTCAGCGGGTAGCGATAACAAGCACTTTCTTCCATAGGTCAGCGAGCGGGCTGCGATAACTCGAAAAATGCAGTGAATGGGTTGCCATAGGTTTTCAGCGGACGGTCATAACTTGTAGAAGTCAGAATATGAATGCATATCATGTTAGAGGTTAAGCTAAGCAGCTGACAGGCGACGATGAAGCAGCGATAGCAGTTGGCAGCGACCAGACAGCAGTGGGTAGCGAAAGCAAAGTGTGAACAGGTTGCGAAATGCTGTGAGTGGGCAGCGAGTCATATTACTATACTAAAACTCGGAGTTGTATCCGTGTCTGGTTGCAATTTACATCAAGTACTAGGTCGCTTCAAAAGTTCTTTCCGTTTTTTCAACCTCCCATAAAATCAGGTGGAATAAAGGCAGGCAAATGCTCTAAGAACTATCGGAGGCAATTTTGCTTTCTCTTTCCACCCGTTACGTTTTGGACATTTGCCTTGGTGGTTGCTGTGATGATTGCCGAGTTTTCAAACACACGGTTTTTACCATGCCCAACTTTGGCAATTTTTCAAAATCTTCATTTTGAACTTTTGGAAAAGCTTTGAAGGCAGTCAGATAACTTAAACAAAGTGCAATGCAATTTTCTCGCATCTTCAATTGGCTTCTTAGTATTTTTAGGATAACTTTTTCGAAAATCTTCAACTTTGGGAAGTCGCAAAATATACAAAGGCTCCAAACACTAAGAGATCGTCAGAATTTGATACTTGCAAAGTTCGATTATGGTTACACACTAACTTCACAAAGCAATAGAGCGTTTTCCGCTTCAAAATATCAAATTTGACATTTTGCGGATACAGCCTGGGGGGGGGTCAAAAGTCACTAATTATGATAGTTTTATTGCCGAACACCACCAATTAAATAGAGAAAAAGCCTCCCAGAAAGGGGAGAAAAAGCAGCATCGAATGACACCTTAGTTGTGCGCCGTTTTATGTTCTGTGAATCTGGGATGACCAAAAGTGGAATTTGGTAGTATCAGAAACATAATTTTGAACATTTTGAAAAGTCAGTTTTAGGTGGCACAATTCCCCTGTATTGCACTTTGCTCCGCTATCTAACAGCTATCAAAGTCGTTTCAAAAGTTCGCAATGAAGATTTTGGAAAATTGCCAAAGTTGGGCATGGTAAAAACTAGGGCTTTGAAAGTTCGGCGATTTTTACAGAAACCGTAAAGGTAAATGGTCCCAAAAAACATGGCTGGTGGAAAGAGGAATTAAAGCTGCGTCTGGTAATCTTTAGAGCATTTGTTTGCTCATATTCCACCTGATTTTATTGCAGTTTGAAAAAAACGGAAAGTACTTTTGAACCGACCTAATATACGGGATGTCCCAAAAAGATATGCACACTGTTTGATCGTTAACAAATTTCTTGCTTTCAAGTCTTTCGCCAAGTCTCAGGTACCATTCTGTAGAGCGAGGCTCAAGTTAGATTTACAGTCTAGAGTGAATTATCAGTCGCTCTTCATTACTGTAGGATTACGGTAAGAAATTCGAGGAAGATTTTAAGTCATTAAAAGCAGTATTTTGCCCCAGAAAGAAAGCCAAACAAGACAGAAAGTCTTAAGTTGGGCTAATCGAGGTCGCTAATTCTAAATATGAAGTTTGCACTTCAGTATAGTGCTTCTTTCATAAGTTATTTCATATTTAGGATATCTACTGTTTTTTCCAATGTTTGTCATGTGAATACGCCATCAAGAAAGCTCCAAAAACTGATGCAAAGATATGTTGTAAAATGTCTCAATGCTCAAGGATAGACTTTTGATCGGGGAGTCCGTTCATGATAGAAAAATCCACTTATGTGAAGTGACAGAAATATATGCTTCAGACGATCTCAGACCGTCTGGTGGCCGTTTGGAGACGGACTAATTTTGGAAATGTTATTTCCTCACATAAGTTTTTAAATCTTTTTACATAACTTTCTTCTACCTACTACCTTCTTTACCTTTCTTTTGCAAAATTTCTCATGTATACAGCTCAATTTTGGTGTCATACGATTCTGTGCAAGTTTCATTTTAGCCTTTCAAATCGCGCGTACTTTTCGCCATACATGAGAGCATGTCAATCGTGTGATAACCTGTCTGAAAAACTTGTGCTCGACTAAATGGCGCTTATTCTTGGTTCGCCCCGACTCGCTAAAAAGATGTCTTTTTGCTTTTTTGCTCCACAAACGAAGTCCAGCCTGCTTTCAGACGATGTGGGCCGAGCCCTGGTTGCTGGACCCCAGAGTCTGGCCGAGGGAGGGGTCGTTTGACACTCGCATCTGCTTTTGGAGGAGTGCCGAGAGCATTTTTAGTTCCGGGAGCGGCTAGGAGAACGTGAAGAAAAAACCGGTTCGGAAAGAGGTCACAAGATATTCGCTTTTGATTCACGCCTTTTCTGATGTAGTTTTGTTAGATATAAGATAAGCTGTCAAGAATTCAATGTTTTCAAGCTCAGAAGAGTGAGGGAATTTCAACACTGATTATCGCAAAATTCCAGACAACCATATTTTTACCAGTGATACATCTGACACAAAGGCATGAACACTTTACAACAAAACAGTTCTCAAAGGAGACTGAACGTACTCCACCTCCATATTGCTCCAAGCGTTTAACAGCTATCACATTTTCTTTTTAATAAGTTGTAAAAAAAGTTCCCGGGCAGTTTTGGAAATTTCACTCATTCTTTTTTCGCACTCGGTTGAATCACAACAATGATTATTTTATAAGATTCTGTAAGAAAAAGCCTAAGCTTTCCGTACTCGCATTCAGTTTTTATCGATGACAAGCCGTGTTTGTCCTACACTTTAAAAAAGGAAGTTTGTGCAACGATGAAATTTTGACATTTTTTCTTCTTGCTGCCATTTTTTCGTAGTGAAAAAGAAAACCATTCAAATGTTGATCACACTAAATAAGGACGCTGTCTATTTAAACCGCGGCTGTGCTCGGATTTTACAATACGCGCACAAAAATTACAAGCTCTCAAACTTGCTTTTGACCGTGCCCATTTTCGCAGTCGGCGTCGATTTTGTAAGGATCCTCACGCCTTGTTGATGGGCCCAAAAGATGTGCAAGACATTACCCCAACAATATTTGCAGCAGTTAAAAATTTGATTCTTTCCGTGAGAAAGGAAGACTTCAAACTTATTTACTCAAGAACTGGACATTTTTGACGTGCAAAAATGGCCGATTTCTTGATTTTTTCAAGAATTTTTTCTGCACAGGCTGTGCTCTAAAATTGTGTTACAGTCTATAAATAGCCCCAGCAGAGTTTCACATAACTACCAGATATGAGCTGGTCTCCAACTCTCTTAATGCCTGAGAAATCCCTGCTTTAACAGGCAGGATTTTGAGTCGACCTTTTTCCCTACTGCGCATGCTGGTGGCCCGAAATGAAGCGCTGACGACCCAACAAACTGAGCATAGTTTGTAGACAACATTGCCTTTGCAGCGAAGTTTGCAGCTTTTGAAAAAAAAATAATCTGCTTGAAGTTACAGCAGTTTGAAAAAAAATTTCGAAAGTGCCCAGGAACTTTCTTTACAACCTAATATATCGCGAACAAATTATACGCTTGTCACTGCTAAGCAACAACTTAGCAAACATCTTAATGACATTCTTCGTTTAGAGTAGAGGACTGTAGCAAATACAAAGAGGACTGGCCAGTTTCCCACAGTTCATAAAGAGCTCCACGTGTTTACTCGTACGCAGCGCCCAGTAATACAAATCACTATTGCAAAACTTGAGTTGAAAATCGATACCGTGATGCGAATCTATGGAGACACCACGGAAAATCTCTCCGGCTCAGATTCATACAACGCAAAAGTAGCAGAAACTAACAATAAGAAAGATTTTGATGCGTCCGGGTTGGGAAAGACGGCGAGAACACTTTAGAAGCGGCTCGCGAGATGGTACAAAACCTAAAAATGAGACTTGTGGAACTAAGTGCGCAAGAAATGCAAATAGCTTGTGCGGAAGAATTAGGAGAAGTCGAAAAAACGAAACGCGCAAACGAAACCCTTGTTATACAACTTGTAACTCCAAATACATTTACTTCGCAATCTGATACACCTCAGCCAAGATCTAGCCAAATCCCAGCGCCCCTGTGCAGAAAAGAACTTAGAATACCGGAATTCTTCGGAAACCCCACGGAATTTGAGCAGTTTTGGGAAATTCCTGCGGAACTAGTAAATAAACAGACTCACTCCTACATTAAAAAGCACCCAATACTGCTCGATAAGCAAGGGAGATGCTGCAAGAGCGTTTAAATGCTTACTTCGTAAAGGTTCGTCATACAAGAACACTGTACTCCAACTCAAAGAATAATTCCATGACAGTGAATTAAACATAAAGTTTTTCTGCAGCAGTTGAATAGTATTCCAACATCATCGAATGATGCAACACAACTACGCACAACTCTAAAGGATATAATGGCAGTTGTAGTCCCGCTATCACGTGCGGAGACACACATAGACGCACGCGAATACAAAAGTAGGGTGCTGCAAAAGTTTTCAGAAGCAATTCAAAGTACGCTCTTCTTTTGAAAGAATATGATGAAAACAAAAACTGGACAATGGAACAACTATTGAAAGAAATTCGCAAAGTTGCGAAGAAATGGGAACTCACGCAAATCCATACATGCACTAGTTCCGCAGTACCAACAAAATCTATTAGGTTGTTCCAAAAGCAAAGGGTATTTCTGTATGAATCAAATTATATTTGTTTTCCTGGCAGGCTTGCGGCACTATTCGATAGAGCAAAGCAAGCTCTACAAAATGACCACCAAAGAACCGTCTAAGTCGCTATTCAGGTAAAATTTGAATCCAGAAATCAAATTTTTCAGCTACTCTAAAAATCGGATCTCCTTTCAGAAAATTCCTACGGACTTCCAACTTGGTCCTTATATAGTAGACACATAGTACTACCGAAAAATGTTCTTGGTTGATTTTTTTTGGAGCTCAAAATTGAGAAACAAAGGGGGACCCAAAATGGCAAAATGCCACTTTTTCGGGTTTTTCATGTAACATTTGATTCAACTGGCTTGACGTTCGGGAAGGCGGGGCTTCGTGACCTAATTAAGGCTAGGTATTGACCAGAGAGCACTCGCGCGAGAGAGACGCAGGTGCGTCGCGGGCGCGAGCGGCCTCAATTAGGCCACAAAGCCCCGCCCTGATGATGCCAAGCCAGTTATATCAAAGGTTAAAACTTGGTATTTCTCAATTATAAGAGCAGAATAAGGGGTAAAGTAGTGTAGTAGGAGGTTGTACTCAATAAGGCTTGTAGTATACAATGACATATGTGAGAGGGGCTGGAAGCGGAGTTTGCCGTTTTCAGACTACCCTATTTTCAGGTGTATAAGCCGCGGGGTGGTCCTAGCTTACATCGACCAGCCCGAACACATCAAAGGACCTCGCAATCAGAGGGCCTACACTGTGCTGCGTATTGCGTGAAGAATCGTGCGGCATAAAGATCGCTTTTCGAAACACAATGAGGCGGCTGAACAGCTCGTGGGCAAATTTGAAAAAGTGCGGCTTATACACCTGAAAATAGGGTATCTCTTTTTTGTCGTTTTCTAAGATCGAGAAAAATCCATTGAAAGCATATTTGAGTACTACTATGTGTCTGCTGTATGATGACCAAGTTTGATCCGTACGACTACTCTTCGCAAAAATCCAATTTTCAGGTAATAATTTTTTTCGATTTTTGCTTCAAACTTTACATGGAATGCGACTTAGCGGATCCTTGTTGGTCAAATTGCAAAGCTTACTTCGCTCTATCGAATGATGCCCAAAGTCCGCCAGGAAAGCAAAACCAGTTGGTTTCATTTAAAAATACGGTTTACCTTTGGGACAACCTTTTTGGGACAACCCAATCTACAATCTACTTACGAAACCTCGAAAATTCGCGCAATACTGATGTGCAGCTTGCGAGGGTGCACACATTTGGATCCTTAGATTCTGTAACAGATTCAGAACAGTCCAGGCTAAGGGTCATCGCATTGTAGAAATAAGTAAATCTTTTAAGTGCTTTCAACGCAACATTTCAGCAGTCAATGTAAAAACCAGTTGTCACAACTGTGGAGAACCTCACAATGTAGCAATATGTGATAACTTTGACGATCAGGTAAAAAGTGTCAATTAACAGAACCTTATCAACCAAATAGGAGAGCTAGCTTTAACGCACGTAAGAGGAGTAGGTCACACTCCTTGAAACAAAATTCAGGTTCATTTACAGTCACGCCCCCTATCGCCTCCTGCTTATCAATATCGCAGTAGCACACGCTCGCCCACTCCTTACCGTTATTGGAAAAATTGATGAAATCAGTTTGGCTCATCCCACTACAATCACGGATGAACCCGTAAGCAGTTCAGATAAAGAAGACGAAGAACTCGTACAAATTAACAAAATTAGAACCATCGCCAATGACTGGACTGAACCACGTCTAATGATTATAATGCTTCCTTTGAGAAATAATGAAACCAAAATATCGAAAAAGTGTATGCACTTTTAGACACTAGAGCTACCAGAAGCTTCATACCAAAATCTCTTGCGAATCAACTCAACTCGCAAAGCTGAAAGATGCATCCTACGTGTTATCAACTTTCGGAGGTACAAGTTAGGAAAACTTGTGAAGTACTCGCACAAGCAATAGTAGGCAACAGCGAACTTTTCGATGCATCTCTCAACTTCCGACACTATCACAGGGCTGTCGCTTCAGTGCTTATCGAGTAAAGATATCAAATATGCTTTTGAGAAAAATATTGAAAGCGGCATCCTGAATGACAAGGATATCGATTACCGGGACTACTTGTAGGTATCGACTACTACAACGAAATCCTAAATACCTCAGCAAAACCCATTCAATTAACATCCGGCCTGTGCGCAGTCCCAACTATTTTTGGACATGCAGTCACGGGATTAGATGAGTATACATTTTCGGAAACAATAATGAGTTTTAACTCATCAACGTCATTTTACGAGGAAACATTGCCTAATTTTTCAGCAATGTGGAACCTAGAAAGCATGGAAATCACGGATTCTATATCAGAAACCGAAGTAAATCAAAAATCCTGAAAAAATTTTTTTCGAAATACGTAATAAAGAGATCTACAGTCGTTTTCAATACGTATTGGTTTTTTCTACCGTATGCCTTCCAGCCTCAACATGACGTGGATTGGTGTGGATTGTGGATTGGTGCGGCGCCGCCGAGAAAAGCAACGCGGCGCAAACCCGAAGCGATGCGGCGCCTCATCAATCCATACCAGTCCATACCAATCCACAGCAATCTACGTCATGTTGAGGCTGGAAGGCATACGGTAGAAAAAACCCTCTTTTCTATGCAAAGTTTGCGTGCTCCTCGACTTACTGATACTACGGTGTAGACATCCAGATGGTCTTGCAATTGCAAAATACTTCCTTTCAAGATCAAAAGAATTAATCTGACCCTAGTCAATATCATAGCGCTTTTTCCGAGCAGATTCTTATCTACACGCCGTCTTACGACATTCAGAAGCTTATGAGGTATACGCAAGAGCAAGCCCATAACTCGCTTCAGAATAATACTAAACAGCTAGAAATAGCATATTTGGAATTAGCGTTTAAAGCTGATTCTAAATATTTGTGTCCCATCTCAAGAGGGAAATCTAAGTTGGTATCCCTCCCTTGTTAGTGTAATGATACAGTTCTGTTATCTAAGAAAGATTCAAAAATATTGCAAAAGAAATCATGGAAGATATTCTGTCAAAATCTCAATTGAAAGACCGCCCCTTACTACATACCGCATAAATTAGTGCTCAAACCAAGCAGCAGCACCACGAAAGTAAGAAAAAGTTTTGGAAGCAAGCACAAAAAGAGTAGGACAACTTTCGCTGAACGATGTCCTATACAAAGGGCCAGCACTATTACCTATTTTACTCGGAATACTGTTGAGAGCTCGTAAGACGAGTACATCGTAATAGGAGGTGTGGAGAAAGCGTTTCATATGATATGCTTACAAGAGTCGCGAAGAGACGCAACACGTTTCTGTGGCTCAACGACTCACACAAGCCTCCAACAGGAAATAACATTCGAAAACTACGCTTTACAAGAGTACCATTCGGAACCAAAGCAGGCCCTGCATTTTAGCAATGCCCATAAAATATATGCTTGAACCAACAAGCAAACAGAATTATGGTATGTATTATAGTACGGTAGATCAGGTGAATGCATGAAAGCGGGGGGGGGAGGGTGGGGTCTATCTCATCAAATGTCAGTCGTGTGGTGAGCAATTCGTGTGCGAAACGGGGCTACCGGTGTGCGTCCGAATCACGGAGCACTTGGACGAACCTGCGAAAGGCAGATCACCAACACCTCCAAGCGCTCACAGCAGGCTGTGTCATGAAAACGCTGCTTTTGATACGGCTGTCACAATAGTATCGCACGAACCCCAAACAATACCTCGCAAAACTTTTGAGGCCTTTTAGATTGCATCGCGAAATCCAAAAATTAATAGAAAAGAAGAATGCGTTGCCGCTACAAACGAGCTGGCACCGTTCCAGACCCTTTGTGGATTTTGACCTACTGTTTCGGGGACGGGTCAAGGCAGGGAGTGATTTAAATGTATCAGTATCATAGCAGCGGCGCTTCACTGCTTCAGTAGGTGGTCGCCTACTCTTGACTGCAAGGCTATAAGGTAAGCGCTAACTGTTTCGCGTCTCTCGTTTGTTTCTGGCTCTGTTGGCTATTGGGTTGTAACGATCTGTGGAGATAGAGCTTTTGAAAGGATAGATTACATACGTATGTATCGTCCTCACAGGCTCTGAAGAAGGCGGAGACGCGGAAACGTGAGCCTAATAAAGTTGTGTAACAATCTTAGCCTCAGCTGCAACAACATCTACTAACAAGGGAAGGACCCTCAGTCGAGGTGGGGTTTCCACACGTGATGCAAGTCATTCTGCTGGTCTTGGGGCACTAATACCAGATCCGTGTTCCTTAGCTGCTCGACGACCTGTAAAAAAATTATGAACTACCGTTCACCATTAGGATCACTGCACCTTGTAAGTCTGGGGAGCAAGGAGTCCAGGTGTGAACGAATGGGCGGGTGGGTAGCTGCGAAGACTATGACGCATGTGGTGAAGAGTTCGCGTTCTGGGACCAAACTTTGCAATTTTGCAAATTGTATTAGGTTGTCAAGAAAATAATGTCGTTTTTTTTATTTGCTTGCTTTAACAAAGCAACCAGACTCAACCCAACAAAGGTTAATGGGTATTGTTCGATAGAGCAAAGTTAGCTCTACAAGATGGAGTTCATAATTTTGTGCCAAGCTGGATCCACGGAACGTTCGAACTCAAAATCTGGAGATTTTCAAATGCCCAAAAAATCGAAAAATCAGATCTTCGTCCAAATAATTTCTATGGACCTCCCATTCGCACACGTCAATACTGCCGATATGTAATACCCATATGTCAGTTGCTGTACTTTTTCGTTAACTAGAAGCTGAGAAAATTTTTGCGTTTTTCTAAAAGCAATGCTGAGCCATTCTTGCATATGTGATTCCATACTACAAGCCTAGGTAAGTATAATTGTAGGTTTTCAGCTCTTTCCGAGCAGTAGTTTTCAAGAAATATCGAAATCAGCTATCCTCTTTTCAGTTCCAGTGCTAAAAGCGACATTTCTCGAAAACTACTGCTCGGAATGGACTGAAAATCTACACTTAAACTTAGCTAGGCTTGTAGTATGGAATCACATATGCAAGAACGGCTCAGCATTGCTTTTGAAAAACACGAAAATTTTCGTTTTCTCAGTTTCTAGTTAACGAAAAAGTACAGCAACTGCACATATGGATATCACATATCGGAAGTATTGACGTGTGCGAGTGGGAGGTCCGTAGAACTTATTTGGACGAAGATCTAATTTTTTCGATTTTTTGGGCATTTGGAAATCTCCAGATTTTGAGTTCGAACTTTCCGTGGATCTAGCTTGGCACAAAATCATGAACTCCATCTTGTAGAGCTAACTTTGCTCTATCGAACAATACCCATTACCCTTTGTTGGGTTGAGTCTGGTTGCTTTGTTAAAGCAAGCAAATAAAAAACGACATTATTTTCTTGACAACCTAATATTTAGTGAATTTGCAGACGATTTTCGAGCAAGCAAACCCTCGTCAAAAATCGCTGCAAATTTATAAAATACAATTTGCAAAAATGCAAAGTTTGGTCCCATGGGAAATGCGAACTCTTCACCACCTGCGCCATAATCTCCGCGGCTTCCACCCGCTCATCCGTCCACACCTGTACATTACATGGCGTCCCGGACTTATAATGTGCAGTGGTCAACGTGGGGAACTGTCCCTCATCGCTTCTCCCTAAAGACCATGAAGCAGCTAAGGAGTACTTAACTAGTATTAGTGCCCCAAGACCACCAAAATGAAACGCATCAGATGTGGAACCCCCACTTCGACTGAGGGTCCTTTCCTTCTCAGACAGTCGGTCAGACCCCTCCGGCGGACAGTCGAAATCTGCCAGAGCCGCAGCGGACCCAGTTGACCAATGAGAGCGGGGCGAGGGGGCGGTCCCTTCTTGTGACGTCACAAAGAAGGCAGATCGGACCCCTCCGGCGGGCTTGCAAATCTCTCCGCCGCAAGTACGCCAGATTGCTGGGGTCGCGGAGCAGAGATTTGCCCGGCGCGAGTCCGCCAGATTTGGACGAGCCGCGGAGCAGAAAAACGAAAGGGTCCGGGACAGAAAATGGGAGGGCTCCGGCACAGAAAATGGGAGGCCTCCGGCGCACAAAATGGGAGGGGTCCGGCGCACATATATGTACGCAGTCAATTTGCTGTGATACGCAGCTTAGCATTTTCGAAAATAAGTTGCCGTCGCTCTCGTCTTACTCGTTTTTTTGCTGTTCTTTCGCGCTCGTTTTCCTTTTTTTTGGCTTCTCGTGTTCCTCGTCGGCGCGCTGGCGTTTATTTTTCATCTCCTTCTTTTCAGGTTTCAGGTTTTAGGTTTTCGTGCGGATGCACTTAGTCACTTTTAGTGTTTGGCTCTTTTCGACTTGCTGAAACATCGTTGACTATTGATGGAGTGGTTTTTGTGATTGAAATTCGGCCTCGGTACCCTTATGTGGTGTCTCTTGAATTATTTCCGTGTTTCCGGGATTGATTGATGCTAGAATTATCCGTACACTGCTTGGCTCTGTCTCAGGGAATATCTTATACGGTTAGTCTCTCGCATTCTTGCTAAATGCAGATCTGTTATGCAAGTTCATGCAACTCTTTCACATTTTTCAGTATATCGTCTATTTACAGTTTACCTGTTAGAAATTGTGACAGGCGCTCAAGAAATTTTCATTTTTTTTCGAGATTCCAAGTTCTCAGACTTTGCACAAAGTCATAACATGCAGGGAAAGTCTGTGTCCTTGTTTCTGATGATAGATAAGCCTTCAAATTTGCATTTCAGCGTGAGGGTCACTCTAGGAGAAAGTGTCCACAGAAATGTCCACGTACCGTCGCACCGCAAACCAAACTTTACGTAGCTGCAGGTGAAAGGAGAGATATCACAGTGAAGGTGAGTGGTACATTCTACGAAGTGCTCATTTTTGAGCTTGGATTTGTAAGGTCCAAAACCTCGATCCGATCTTTATGACGGATTTTCGATGTCACTTCAAAGTAGGAAACGTTGAACGCGAAAAATCTGCTGTCGGGACATTCGACGACAATGTGATATGAGGAAAGTTGCAATTGTTTTGATTTTGCATCCAAATCTGTTTGTGCTTGTGATGAGATGCAGTTCGATCACTACGGGCTTGGTTATCGGGAGGATCAGCTCCGGTCGAGTTTAACGTTGTGGGGTCCTCGAGCGATTCTTCCAGAAAACACACTCTGGATAACATTGGTGGAGTGGCCGTAGAGGTTAATCGGAATTTTTTTAGTGATAGGTGTCGTAATTTGTGGTTTTTCCAGGTTTATAGGTGCGAAGCTCTTGCATCGAACTGTGGCCGATGTCTTACGCTGAAATGCTGAAAAGTATGAATGTGGCTGGTGTGTTATAGACGGGAGTGGTGCAGGAGGAACCAAAGGGCTGCCGCCTATATCCGCAGGAGATAATTAAGAGCGCGAGCATTATGGAGAATATTTTGGCAAAGATCCAAGAAAACTCCATCTTGAACTTTGCTCTATCGAACAATACCCATTACCCTTTGTTGGGTTGAGTCTGGTTGCTTTGTTAAAGCAAGCAAATAAAAAACGACATTATTTTCTTGACAACCTAATATTTAATGAATTTGCAGACGATTTTCGAGCAAGCAAACCCTCGTCAAAAATCGCTGCAAATTTATAAAATACAATTTGCAAAAATGCAAAGTTTGGTCCCATGGGAAATGCGAACTCTTCACCACCTGCGCCATAATCTCCGCGGCTTCCACCCGCTCATCCGTCCACACCTGTACATTACATGGCGTCCCGGACTTATAATGTGCAGTGGTCAACGTGGGGAACTGTCCCTCATCGCTTCTCCCTAAAGACCATGAAGCAGCTAAGGAGTACTTAACTAGTATTAGTGCCCCAAGACCACCAAAATGAAACGCATCAGATGTGGAACCCCCACTTCGACTGAGGGTCCTTTCCTTCTCAGACAGTCGGTCAGACCCCTCCGGCGGACAGTCGAAATCTGCCAGAGCCGCAGCGGACCCAGTTGACCAATGAGAGCGGGGCGAGGGGGCGGTCCCTTCTTGTGACGTCACAAAGAAGGCAGATCGGACCCCTCCGGCGGGCTTGCAAATCTCTCCGCCGCAAGTACGCCAGATTGCTGGGGTCGCGGAGCAGAGATTTGCCCGGCGCGAGTCCGCCAGATTTGGACGAGCCGCGGAGCAGAAAAACGAAAGGGTCCGGGACAGAAAATGGGAGGGCTCCGGCACAGAAAATGGGAGGCCTCCGGCGCACAAAATGGGAGGGGTCCGGCGCACATATATGTACGCAGTCAATTTGCTGTGATACGCAGCTTAGCATTTTCGAAAATAAGTTGCCGTCGCTCTCGTCTTACTCGTTTTTTTGCTGTTCTTTCGCGCTCGTTTTCCTTTTTTTGGTTTCTCGTGTTCCTCGTCGGCGCGCTGGCGTTTATTTTTCATCTCCTTCTTTTCAGGTTTCAGGTTTTAGGTTTTCGTGCGGATGCACTTAGTCACTTTTAGTGTTTGGCTCTTTTCGACTTGCTGAAACATCGTTGACTATTGATGGAGTGGTTTTTGTGATTGAAATTCGGCCTCGGTACCCTTATGTGGTGTCTCTTGAATTATTTCCGTGTTTCCGGGATTGATTGATGCTAGAATTATCCGTACACTGCTTGGCTCTGTCTCAGGGAATATCTTATACGGTTAGTCTCTCGCATTCTTGCTAAATGCAGATCTGTTATGCAAGTTCATGCAACTCTTTCACATTTTTCAGTATATCGTCTATTTACAGTTTACCTGTTAGAAATTGTGACAGGCGCTCAAGAAATTTTCATTTTTTTTTCGAGATTCCAAGTTCTCAGACTTTGCACAAAGTCATAACATGCAGGGAAAGTCTGTGTCCTTGTTTCTGATGATAGATAAGCCTTCAAATTTGCATTTCAGCGTGAGGGTCACTCTAGGAGAAAGTGTCCACAGAAATGTCCACGTACCGTCGCACCGCAAACCAAACTTTACGTAGCTGCAGGTGAAAGGAGAGATATCACAGTGAAGGTGAGTGGTACATTCTACGAAGTGCTCATTTTTGAGCTTGGATTTGTAAGGTCCAAAACCTCGATCCGATCTTTATGACGGATTTTCGATGTCACTTCAAAGTAGGAAACGTTGAACGCGAAAAATCTGCTGTCGGGACATTCGACGACAATGTGATATGAGGAAAGTTGCAATTGTTTTGATTTTGCATCCAATTCTGTTTGTGCTTGTGATGAGATGCAGTCGGAATTTTTTTCAGTGATAGGTGTCGTAATTTGTGGTTTTTCCGGGCTTATAAGTGCGAAGCTCTTGCATCGAACTGTGGCCGATGTCTTACGCTGAATGCTGAAAAGTATGAATGTGGCTGGTGTGTTATAGACAACAGATGTGTTAGACCAATGGCATGCTTGGCAAGATCACCACAAAATTGGCTGATTAGCACGCAGCTGTGTGCAAATCCAGCTAATGAAGACTTCAGTCCTAAAAAGGGACCCGTCGGTGGAAAAACGAAGGTTAGGTCTACTGCTGCTGCGTTCACCTGTGGAATTGTCGTTTTTACTAGCGAGAAAGTACTATCAGGTGGGGTGGCCATGTGTAATGAGACTAGTGAACCAGTAACTAAACGTACAGTTGCAGCGGTAGAATTTGTCCAAAATTGCGGGATTGTCGGGATTCGCGGGATTGTCGGGATCCGCGGGATTTGCGGGATTCGAGACTTCGCGGGATTTGCGGGATTCGCGGGATTTGCGGGATAAGCGGGATTTAGCTATAACTTCTTTTAAAACAGCTTTATTTGTAATCTGCGTGAAGATTTGGCTTCAGCTTGATGAGACGAATCTTCTGGTATACAATATGTCCGTAATTCATTGTGACACGGTAGACATATGGTGATACCTTGTTGTTTTCTATGTTAAGGCTTTTGTGAACATCTATCACCGTGTAAATCGCGAATAGGAGGTTCTGGTACGAAGTTCCCATTATCGAAAACTATCGCGAAAAAATGGGCAGTTTTTATTTACCCTTATCGCTGATATAAGCATTTTATCATTTATCACTGATAATATCATATTTTTGGATCATTTTTGGCACATGGTAAGAAAAGTAGTGTAGGAAACGCTGTGTGAATTTCTATCGCTCTTTCTCTCATTATAAGTGTCTACAGGATTTCCTAGTTCTATTTTTCGGTCAATTGGTAGATCCCTCGCTGCAGCAATCGATCGATTTCTCATCGGCACATGCCATTGCTGCCAGTTCTTACCTGAAATGGCATTTTCGCTTCAACTCGCTTCACGCCGAAGCCTGGGCTGAAATTCTGCACCTATATGGAAGATGAACGTGGGGATCGACCGCGTGAATTTAAGCCAGTCTTATCTGTCGTTATCATTGATATCACCATTTTATCATTTATCACTGATGATATCACAAAATTGGATCATTTTTGACATACATAAGGAATGTACTTTAAGAAACGCTGTGCGAGTTTTTACCGCTCTATCTCTTATAGAATGTGATCTACAGGCTTTTTCGGTTCAATTGCGCATTCGGTGCAGTAGATAGATGCTCTTTCAAAAAAATTCACCGCTCTATAAATTATGAATGAACGGAGTCGCCTGTCAACAGGAGTTTCAAAGATGAGCTGAACACTTCGGTTTTCTGCGTATGACATACAAATCCAGATCCACAAAGGTGATCGATCTAAGGTGCGAAACGGCGCAAACGCGTGTTCGAGCATCTTTCCATCAGAGTCCACACGCCCGCGAACGATGCGCGTACATAGGCTCTTGCCTCCCTATCAAAGCCTTTTTGAATTCTTTCATGCTCTACTCTATTTCTTGCTATCTACAACAGCTCACAAAAATGCAGATTTTCTTTGTATGTCGTGAAATTCCGGGGGTTTTGCGAAAGTCCGCAACGTTCTGGGAGTTTTGCGACATTCCGGGATTTCCGCGGAATCACGCGAATCACGCAAACTACACAACGCCATAACTCCATTCAGAATGAATAGATTCTGAATCCGATTCCGTTTCCAGTTTTCTCAAATTCTTCTGCGGAGGTCTGTCTGCGAGGATGTAACGCAGCGCCTATCTAACATAAAGGATACTAATAAGTAATATTCGGTAGTACGGTTCTTGTAAATTATAGCGCACTAAAGTATAGCTGCGGATTTCTTTCCAGAAGAAACACAAGCGTTGGTGAATTCTGGAAAAAACACGCGTTTTTAAGTTCTATTTGTCATAACTTCCTTCGGAATGAATGTATTCTGAATCTGAAAAAGCATCGTGCTCAGCTCGTCAAGGCGAACCCGCGAACCAACGAAAGTTTTCTGACAAATTCGCGAAAAGTGCAGGCAAATTTACGAACTTTCATGACTCAGTTACAGTCACCTCACAATATCTCTACAAAAAGACCCTGTCTTCTTCAAAGACCACTATTTTCGTAAACAGCGTGTTCGAAAACCTCTATAAGCAAAGTTTCGTTACAATTCAAGAGCATCAACATTTTGACCAATATCTATCGGCGAGCTTCCAGAGCGTTAAACGAGAAAAAATGAAATAACCCGAACATCCCGGGAAACTTGCTCATAGAGTTATCTGGCCTGCTGATTTCGAAATTCACATCTGCTTAGCAAGATAGCTTCGTATTCTAGGGTTGTGGCAAGTAGAAGTTCCTGCGACAAGATTTTTCCCCGATTCACCAGTCCTTCTATCTCCCTTCGAAAGAAGTTTGCGGAACTATTTAGCGATCATTAATCTGCAAGGGAGGTACTACCAAATCGCCCTTACAATAGTCTACTAGGGGCAATGCGCGCTACTTTACATCTTTGCAAAGTGATGTCGCAGAAAGATTCGCGAATACTGAAATAGGAATATCAAGGGCAAGCTGCATATCGAAAGGTTCGCCTTGACGAGCTGAGCACGATGCTTTTTCGGATTCAGAATACATTCATTCCGAAGGAAGTTATGACAAATAGAACTTAAAAACGCGTGTTTTTTCCAGAATTCACCAACGCTTGTGTTTCTTCTGGAAAGAAATCCGCAGCTATACTTTAGTGCGCTATAATTTACAAGAACCGTACTATCGAATATTACTTATTAGTATCCTTTATGTTAGATAGGCGCTGCGTTACATCCTCGCAGACAGACCTCCGCAGAAGAATTTGAGAAAACTGGAAACGGAATCGGATTCAGAATCTATTCATTCTGAATGGAGTTATGGCGTTGTGTAGTTTGCGTGATTCGCGTGATTCCGCGGAAATCCCGGAATGTCGCAAAACTCCCAGAACGTTGCGGACTTTCGCAAAACCCCCGGAATTTCACGACATACAAAGAAAATCTGCATTTTTGTGAGCTGTTGTAGATAGCAAGAAATAGAGTAGAGCATGAAAGAATTCAAAAAGACTTTGATAGGGAGGCAAGAGCCTATGTACGCGCATCGTTCGCGGGCGTGTGGACTCTGATGGAAAGATGCTCGAACACGCGTTTGCGCCGTTTCGCACCTTAGATCGATCACCTTTGTGGATCTGGATTTGTATGTCATACGCAGAAAACCGAAGTGTTCAGCTCATTTTTGAAACTCCTGTTGACAGGCGACTCCGTTCATTCATAATTTATAGAGCGGTGAATTTTTTTGAAAGAGCATCTATCTACTGCACCGAATGCGCAATTGAACCGAAAAAGCCTGTAGATCACATTCTATAAGAGATAGAGCGGTAAAAACTCGCACAGCGTTTCTTAAAGTACATTCCTTATGTATGTCAAAAATGATCCAATTTTGTGATATCATCAGTGATAAATGATAAAATGGTGATATCAATGATAACGACAGATAAGACTGGCTTAAATTCACGCGGTCGATTCCCACGTTCATCTTCCATATAGGTGCAGAATTTCAGCCCAGGCTTCGGCGTGAAGCGAGTTGAAGCGAAAATGCCATTTCAGGTAAGAACTGGCAGCAATGGCATGTGCCGATGAGAAATCGATCGATTGCTGCAGCGAGGGATCTACCAATTGACCGAAAAATAGAACTAGGAAATCCTGTAGACACTTATAATGAAAGAAAGAGCGATAGAAATTCACACAGCGTTTCCTACACTACTTTTCTTACCATGTGCCAAAAATGATCCAAAAATATGATATTATCAGTGATAAATGATAAAATGCTTATATCAGCGATAAGGGTAAATAAAAACTGCCCATTTTTTCGCGATAGTTTTCGATAATGGGAACTTCGTACCAGAACCTCCTATTCGCGATTTACACGGTGATAGATGTTCACAAAAGCCTTAACATAGAAAACAACAAGGTATCACCATATGTCTACCGTGTCACAATGAATTACGGACATATTGTATACCAGAAGATTCGTCTCATCAAGCTGAAGCCAAATCTTCACGCAGATTACAAATAAAGCTGTTTTAAAAGAAGTTATAGCTAAATCCCGCTTATCCCGCAAATCCCGCGAATCCCGCAAATCCCGCGAAGTCTCGAATCCCGCAAATCCCGCGGATCCCGACAATCCCGCGAATCCCGACAATCCCGCAATTTTGGACAAATTCTACCGCTGCAACTGTACCTTGCCAAGCATCTTGCCAAGCATGCCATTGGTCTAACACAGCTGTTGTCTATAACGAATGCGGTGCAGGAGGAACCAAAGGCCTGCCGCTTGTAACCGTAGGAGATGATTAGGAGGGCGAGCGCTGTGGAGAAGATTTTGGCAAGGATCCAGGAAAACTTGGCCAGGACATCCATTAAAAACAAACCCTTATAACTCTCCTTGGAATCAAGTTTCAAGGATACGAAGGACAGATTTGGAATCAGTGATGAAATGCGCATTTTTCAATAATACGCTTACCGGATAGTTGAACAACTCTGTCTCGCAACTATTTTTAACAAAAACTGTGCCTTCAAAATTCACCATTCTAAACTGAAATTTTAAACTAAACGTTGGGTGAAAATTCCAACAATTTTAGTGAAATTTCTGGATGCGAAGTTGAAAGCATGAAATGGTAATAAGGAAATAATGTTAACTAAGTTGCATGTGATGAACTTTTGCTACTGTGTACGACCTAAAGGATTACCGACATAGTTTCAATGGCAAATCTTATGAAGTCTCTAATGTCAAAATTTGAAATTAGAATGGGTTTGAAGCTATGAGACAAACTGCGTATTGCATTTTAACACAAACCTCCAGATGTGTTCTTATGACATTTTAATTGCTGTCAGAGAAGATATAAATTTTATTATTGATGTCAACTTCGTTGAGCAGGTAATCTGCAGCTGGTATCCAATGAAAATAGCAAACAGTTCATTTCGGTAATGTGACTGAAGATCTGCCTATAAGATAACTCACTGGCGTTAAACGATACTTGCCACAAATCAGTTCCGTTTCTATGATGTTGTCCTTACTACTGCGAGCGCCTCATACGCCTTTATTGATGCGTCTACAACGCACATAATTCAAAACATCCTATCTTTTTCGTATCGATAAATCTATTTAGAAATTCTACGAAATTACTACCCTCCAGGCATATTGTTTTCCATTTGCTTTTATCCCTGCGGATATAGGCGGCAGCCCTTTGGTTCCTCCTGCACCACTCCCGTCTATAACACACCAGCCACATTCATACTTTTCAGCATTTCAGCGTAAGACATCGGCCACAGTTCGATGCAAGAGCTTCGCACCTATAAACCTGGAAAAACCACAAATTACGACACCTATCACTAAAAAAATTCCGATTAACCTCTACGGCCACTCCACCAATGTTATCCAGAGTGTGTTTTCTGGAAGAATCGCTCGAGGACCCCACAACGTTAAACTCGACCGGAGCTGATCCTCCCGATAACCAAGCCCGTAGTGATCGAACTGCATCTCATCACAAGCACAAACAGAATTGGATGCAAAATCAAAACAATTGCAACTTTCCTCATATCACATTGTCGTCGAATGTCCCGACAGCAGATTTTTCGCGTTCAACGTTTCCTACTTTGAAGTGACATCGAAAATCCGTCATAAAGATCGGATCGAGGTTTTGGACCTTACAAATCCAAGCTCAAAAATGAGCACTTCGTAGAATGTACCACTCACCTTCACTGTGATATCTCTCCTTTCACCTGCAGCTACGTAAAGTTTGGTTTGCGGTGCGACGGTACGTGGACATTTCTGTGGACACTTTCTCCTAGAGTGACCCTCACGCTGAAATGCAAATTTGAAGGCTTATCTATCATCAGAAACAAGGACACAGACTTTCCCTGCATGTTATGACTTTGTGCAAAGTCTGAGAACTTGGAATCTCGAAAAAAAAATGAAAATTTCTTGAGCGCCTGTCACAATTTCTAACAGGTAAACTGTAAATAGACGATATACTGAAAAATGTGAAAGAGTTGCATGAACTTGCATAACAGATCTGCATTTAGCAAGAATGCGAGAGACTAACCGTATAAGATATTCCCTGAGACAGAGCCAAGCAGTGTACGGATAATTCTAGCATCAATCAATCCCGGAAACACGGAAATAATTCAAGAGACACCACATAAGGGTACCGAGGCCGAATTTCAATCACAAAAACCACTCCATCAATAGTCAACGATGTTTCAGCAAGTCGAAAAGAGCCAAACACTAAAAGTGACTAAGTGCATCCGCACGAAAACCTAAAACCTGAAACCTGAAAAGAAGGAGATGAAAAATAAACGCCAGCGCGCCGACGAGGAACACGAGAAACCAAAAAAAAGGAAAACGAGCGCGAAAGAACGGCAAAAAAACGAGTAAGACGAGAGCGACGGCAACTTATTTTCGAAAATGCTAAGCTGCGTATCACAGCAAATTGACTGCGTACATATATGTGCGCCGGACCCCTCCCATTTTGTGCGCCGGAGGCCTCCCATTTTCTGTGCCGGAGCCCTCCCATTTTCTGTCCCGGACCCTTTCGTTTTTCTGCTCCGCGGCTCGTCCAAATCTGGCGGACTCGCGCCGGGCAAATCTCTGCTCCGCGACCCCAGCAAATCTGGCGTACTTGCGGCGGAGAGAATTGCAAGCCCGCCGGAGGGGTCCGATCTGCCTTCTTTGTGACGTCACAAGAAGGGACCGCCCCCTCGCCCCGCTCTCATTGGTCAACTGGGTCCGCTGCGGCTCTGGCAGATTTCGACTGTCCGCCGGAGGGGTCTGACCGACTGTCTGAGAAGGAAAGGACCCTCAGTCGAAGTGGGGGTTCCACATCTGATGCGTTTCATTTTGGTGGTCTTGGGGCACTAATACTAGTTAAGTACTCCTTAGCTGCTTCATGGTCTTTAGGGAGAAGCGATGAGGGACAGTTCCCCACGTTGACCACTGCACATTATAAGTCCGGGACGCCATGTAATGTACAGGTGTGGACGGATGAGCGGGTGGAAGCCGCGGAGATTATGGCGCAGGTGGTGAAGAGTTCGCATTTCCCATGGGACCAAACTCTGCATTTTTGCAAATTGTATTTTATAAATTTGCAGCGATTTTTGACGAGGGTTTGCTTGCTCGAAAATCGTCTGCAAATTCACTAAATATTAGGTTGTCAAGAAAATAATGTCGTTTTTTATTTGCTTGCTTTAACAAAGCAACCAGACTCAACCCAACAAAGGGTAATGGGTATTGTTCGATAGAGCAAAGTTAGCTCTACAAGATGGAGTTCATGATTTTGTGCCAAGCTAGATCCACGGAAAGTTCGAACTCAAAATCTGGAGATTTCCAAATGCCCAAAAAATCGCGCTCGCGCTCTTAATTATCTCCTGCGGATATAGGCGGCAGCCCTTTGGTTCCTCCTGCACCACTCCCGTCTATAACACACCAGCCACATTCATACTTTTCAGCATTTCAGCGTAAGACATCGGCCACAGTTCGATGCAAGAGCTTCGCACCTATAAACCTGGAAAAACCACAAATTACGACACCTATCACTAAAAAAATTCCGATTAACCTCCACGGCCACTCCACCAATGTTATCCAGAGTGTGTTTTCTGGAAGAATCTCTCGAGGACCACACAATGTTGAACTCGATCGGAGCTGATCCTTCCAATACACCAAGCCCGTAGTGATCGAACTGCATCTCATCACATCTGGCACAAACAGAATTGGATGCAAATCAAAACAACTGCAATTTTCAGTAAATCGTTTTGCAGTCAATTTGCAATAAATGTTTCGTCTTGTCTTCATTCTTCTATTTTCTATCTACAAACGCTAGGGGTGAGAGGGAGGGGGTAAGTACGGGGGTGAGGGTCGCGCTGAAGTCCTACCCGGGGGAGGGGTCGTATTCGGCTAATTTGGGTGGGGTTTAGAGACATAATTGGGGTTTGGAGTTTATTTAGGGTTAGTTACAGCATGCCGCGGCAGACTTGCGGAGCACAAAATGGGGAGGCTCCGGCGCAGAAAATTGGGGGGCTCCGGCGCACAAAATCGGAGGGCTCCGGCGCACGAGTGACAGACCCCCCGCTGGGGAAACCCCGCGGCTCTGCCATTTCTGCGCCGGAGGGGTCCGATCGACTGTCTGAGTTGTAAGACTGATCAAAACAGAATTATGTTAGCAAATCGCGCCAATTTTTGTTGACAATATGGTGTTAGGAGCTAACTCTGATGAAGGCGCAGTCGTCAAATATCAAAAAAGCAAGTATATCTTTGAAAAGGTGTCAATGAATCTTCTTCAGTTCGCAACGAATATTTCATATCTGCTATACAAAAATGCAGAAAAAGATAAGAACCCAAACCAAAACGTAAAAACACTCGGAATTCTCTGGAACACTTCAAACGATACCTTATTGAAACGGGAGCTGAAATTCCAACAACAGCCTACCAAAAGAAAAGTTGCTCAAACAATACGTCGACCCGATCCATTGGGGCTGTTGATCTCAGTATCGATACCAGCTAGAATTTCCCTGCAAACTTTATGGTACAAAAAAGTATGACTGGAACCAACCGCCTTCAGAGAGTGATAAAAGCAAATGGAAAACAATATGCCTGGAGGGTAGTAATTTCGTAGAATTTCTAAATAGATTTATCGATACGAAAAAGATAGGATGTTTTGAATTATGTGCGTTGTAGACGCATCAATAAAGGCGTATGAGGCGCTCGCAGTAGTAAGGACAACATCATAGAAACGGAACTGATTTGTGGCAAGTATCGTTTAACGCCAGTGAGTTATCTTATAGGCAGATCTTCAGTCACATTACCGAAATGAACTGTTTGCTATTTTCATTGGATACCAGCTGCAGATTACCTGCTCAACGAAGTTGACATCAATAATAAAATTTATATCTTCTCTGACAGCAATATTGCTCTCTCACAATTACATTTTGGAACAAGCGCCGGAACATTCGTAAAAATAGAATACGCAAAATCAGAGCTCGTCATGTATCTTGGACGCAAAAACTCATAGAATCATGTTGTTACTACATCAACACAGCGGAAAATTCAGCGATTTGTGCTACAAGAGGTTTGGTCATTTCGGAATTCGGTGATTACCAATGGTGGACAAGACCAAGTTTCTTTCGTGCAAAAGAAGAAGAGTGGTCATCAGTCACAAAATAAGAAAAGAAATAAAATGATTTTGAGGTAGTAATGAGAGTTTTTCTGAAGTGCGTGAATGAAAAAACTTCCATATTTCGCTATGGGTTATCTTATCACAGTGGAATAAGCTAAGAAGATCAACGGCTTTGATGTTGAAATTTATCGAAAAAATTGCAAAAAATTGTTGTCGTATCACCGAGAACGATGATTCAATGAATCAGACTGCAAAAAAAGAAATACTACATATCGGGTCTATTAGAACATAGTGCGAAAGACCTTATTTTAGCCGAAAACGTACTCATGAGCAGAGGTGCGATGGGGGTAGCCGGGCCCACCAAAAGTGAAGGTGGTCCCAGCTACCACTGGCCGGCCAAAAGTGAAGGTGGTAGTGCCGGACACTCACCTCCCAAAAACGTCGACCGGGGGGGGGGGGGGGGAGGAGCAGAGCATTAACGTCTATTCCAGGTCGTTGCCGCCAGTGCGCGGAAAATAAGCAAAACAAATGCAAAAAAGATCATCAAAAGCATATTTTTTTGTATACAGCGTCATAAATATCTCAAATAAACGTGCTTATCAAATTGTGTTTTTGGAAGTAAAACTCAGTAAAACTGTACGTATTTTAACCTCCAGGTTCGACCTTCTATGAATCTTGGCATAATTTAAATATCTTTCGATTTGTTGTTGAACGGTGGCCAAGATTGGTATGGTGACAATTTATTACTTGGCTAACGTTTCGGCGCCAACGCCGTCTTCAGAGCCTGTAACCAAAAACGTATGTGTAAAGTGCCTACTAAGCCCTCGTTACCGTACGATTCCTAGAACATGCCTTACCTTATTTGACGTTAGTCGATGGATTTGACCGCTCGTGGTCAAGCTGTGCAGAATGTGATGGTACGTTTTTGTTCTCCATGCTGTTTATACTTTGGCTATCAAAACCGCAAAGGCTTTGATACGGTGATAATTCTTTGATTACGGTAATGCACTCGTTCTTTTTATTCATTTTGGGGTTACGTGACGTAATCCAAAATGCTTCGAGTGTCTTTCGTGGGATAGTTTCCTGTTCGTATGACAAGATTGTGGCAGCGATATCAAACGGCATATTATCGTGCAACACTCTGCTCTGTGCACTTAGAGGAGTGGATGCTTTGCGTTTTGCGAGTCCAACCAAGTGCTCTTTGATCCGTAGACATAATGGCCGTCCGGTCTCTCCCACCTATTCCTCACCGCATACGTGACAGGTAATGAGATAGACAACCCCGCATTTTAGGCAATCACCTGGTCTTCCAAAGGGACATATTACGCAATCTGATGTTGAGCAAATATTGTCATATGCGCAATTGCGAATTAGCTGCTTTTTAAAATTGGGAGGAGGGATGTCTACAATTCGAACATAGTCTTGAAAGCCTGCTTGATGTAAACTCCTCCTAACAGCTTTGCTAAAGTCGTCCGTGACGAAAGGTATGCAAAAGGATATCTTTTGGGTGTCATTTTCAAGCGGCATGGATCTATTCGAGAAACTACCATTAATGCTACTCATCTGCAAATATCCATTGGATGGTGCAACTTCTTTAGCCAACTTCAACGATGCCGTACGTTCTTGCGCGCCGGAAGAGACCTTTTTAGCTGTTTTGAACATATTATTCAGAATAGACCTCTTCATGTTTCGTGGGTGTGCTGAACGGTAATGTACTAATTGTAAGATGTTTTTGTTGGTAAGCTTTCGATACCACTTGGTTTTCCAAATTCCGTTATGCAAATACACTCAACGTTTAGGAAAGCTAGCCAGTTTTGACTAGGCCTCTCGCGGGTGAATTTTATACTTGGCGATTGCGCATTCAGGATGTCGAAACATGTATCGACCTCCTTTTGGATGGCGCATACAATGTAGCAATCGTCAATGTACCTGCATTACAAAAGAGGTTTACGCGCTAGCACCGGACTTTCAACTTTCGACATAAAAATTATCGCTACTATAGGTGCCAATCTTTGTCCCATGGATAAACCTCTAATTTGCTTGAAGTACTGGCCAGACCAACGGAATATGGAGCAATTGAGGCACTCATTCAGCAACGTCATTACTTGCCTTATGTTGAAGCCATACATATTAAGCAAGTTGTGGTATTCGCATAGGAGTTCGTGTACTGCTTGCATAGCATCAGTATTGGAGACGTTGGTGTAGAGTGAAGTAATATCGAAAGACTCCATACTACATTCACCTTCCAGTTTTGCGCTATGCAGCCGCTCAAGAAACATGCTAGTATTTGAAAGGCGCAGGAATGTACTTGAGAAGCTGGGATAATATCACATTCAACAACCACAAAATTTTATCGTTCGGTTCTCCTATACAGCTTACGATGGGTCTAACCTTGTGGTCTAGCGGATTGATGGAAGAGAGAGATGAAGGAGGAATTCTGTGTGTTTTGACAAGAACATATAGTACCGGGCAGATGGGAAGATCACTTTTCAGTCGCGAGACAGTAGGCTTAGATTATCCAATGTCTTTTGCAGTCTCGACCCATACCCTATTCAAGCGCCTGTACTGTTTCGTAAACTCTTTTTTTCCGATGACGGTTGGTACAGAGTATTATCGCTTAAGTGATGTTTGATTATAGCGGCATCTAGATCACGGCTTATAACTTTCACTATTTAATTATTCAAAAAAATGTACGTATTTTATTAATTAAATTTTGTTATAATGTACAGCGAAGAAAGTAGATGTAGGGGAGACTTTTCATCACAAAGTCTCCCCCCAGCCCACTTTAATGTATTTTAGGGAGGCCGCCAGGGGAGACTTTGTGATGAAAAGTCTCCCCCCCCCCCATTGGGCATAATTCGTAGGAGGGCTCAAACCCCTACATATCAAATTTCTTCTGAAAGCTCTTGATGAAAAGAATTTAACCTATGAAGTCGCAACATGGCAGCTATGAAGAAGTTATGAGCTGTTGAAGTTCAAAAAGGCTTTTTAGCTGCTTTTTCAAGACTCTGGATCTCGGCGCTGTTTCAGTAGATTGGTACGGCTAAGATGTGTTCTGATAAGGCAAACCTAACTCTACAAAACCTATGAAGTCGCAACATCAGGTAATTTCACATTCAAGATTTATATGAGTTTAACTGTCAGCTGTCAGAAAACACGTTAAAATAGCGTAATTTTTAGAATTCGGGTTTTCGGTGAACATCTCTCAAATCGACTCGATTTTTTCATTATCTGATAGACCACTATTTAATCTTCAAAATCTATAAAGTCGCGACTGCTGACATCTTCAAACAACAGATTTATAACAGTGGAAATTTCGCATGATTTTTCACTATTTAATTATTCAAAATTCTGGTTCTCGTCCGTTACTGCCTGGATCGATCTACTTTCTTCGCTGTACATTATGACAAAATTTAATTAATAAAATACTTGCAGTTCCGCTGAGTTTTGCTTCCAAATACACTATTTGATAAGCACGTTTATTTTAGATATTAGGTCATTCGGAAAGTTTTTTCGTTTTCGCACCTTCAAATTCAAACGAGCACAATTTTTTCCATATTCAACCTTTTTCCATCAAATAAATTGCATTGTGTTCAGCAAATTTCTGGCAACACTATTTTAGTCCTCTTGTGCATTTTTCTTGCGAAATAAATCTCAGAGGAATCAATAAAGCCTAAAAAGGCGTTTTTGATTAGCAAATCTTTATTAGGTCTTATTGTTTTTTGATAGGCACCGAAAAATTCGAAAATTTGGTGATTGGTAAATGAAGGTTCAAAGAGTGTGAAAAATAAAGAAAAACCTCGATGTGCAGTCAACCTCTTTTGTGAGCCCCACTTTTCTTACAAGTGGTTTGGCGGAGTCATGGGCGTGGTTGGCATCTCTCATAGCTTATACGTGCAACTCCGCTCAGTTTTGAAATTTTGACAAACGGTCCTCAGAGCGATATCACACTGCTCTGCTCTTACAGTACAATCGCATCTTAGCAAGTTTATAGCGTACAAGACCAGCAGGATTACATTAGGTATATCAATGCTTTGGAATGACTGATTGTTCTAGCCGTGCTTTCAATGCTTATTCCAAATAATTTACCATAGTGTCGCTCCTTGTAACCGCACTTAGCCGATTTCTTGCTGTAATTAATAACCCAGGCTAAAAAAGGATTCACCATCAAATTATGAGCAACGAAAGCAGAGTCAACGCGAACTCAATCTGCGAATGCGACAATTTGTGGGGTACATGTCGCTGAAATTTTTCGGTATTGCAGCTTTAGCGAAGGTGGCTTTCAATGGGGTATTATGACACTTTAAGGCCCGCTGATGATTTTACGCAGCTATATTTGCGATTTGCTTCAAAAGACCCTCTGAAATGCTCGTTTGTATGGCAAGAACACCTTCCAGGACACCGCAAAATATCAGCTTTCACTTCTTGAGATCTGAAGTTTTCGAAGTAAACTTGAACATACCCCAAGAAAAACGTGGTCTTGGCAAATGCATTGCGCACAATGATGGTTTCTTAAAGGTCTTTAACTCATTTTTAAGCTTAGAGATTACAATTATTCGAAAATCGCGTTTTCGTATGTCGAATTTAGAGCCGCGTAACCTTCCCTACAAAGCCTTTTCTGCAACTTCGGTGGGATCCTCAGAAACTAGAAGACCTCCTCTACAGATTCATATATAGCAACCCCTATCAGCCCTCTGGCACCCTCTTAAAATATGGTACCAACATCAAAGGCGCAAAAAGCGAAAAAACTTTCCGAATGACCTAATATTTATGACGATGTATACAAAAAAAATATGCTTTCAATGATCTCTTTTGCATTTGCTTTGCTTATTTTCCTCCTTTATCGTCCAGTGAAAAGAATTTTTATTCCAAAAGTGAAGGTGGTCACTTGTACCAGCTCAAAAGTGAAGGTAGGCGAGAATCGGCTTTCACTATCGCACCTCTGCTCATAAGAGAGCACTATCTTCATAAGACAAGTGAACGATTCTGAAAATACGAATCTTACACTTGTACCTCGACAACAACATATACAGGGTGTCCCAAAAAATGTGCACACTGTTTGATTGTAAATAACTTTTTTGTGGTGAAGTGTTTCGAGAAGCTTTAGGTACTATTTTGTAGAACGAGGTTCAACATAGATTTACAGTGTAGAGCGGATCGCCGATCTTTTATTCTTACTGTAGGATTACGGTAGAAACTTTGAAGAGGGCTTTGAGCCATGAAGGGGCCATATTTTGTTCCAAAAAAACCAAAACAACCTGAAAACTCTCACACTTTGCTAATTATAGTGGCTGATTCTAAATGTGAAGTTTGCAATTCTTCGTAGTGCTTCATTGAAAAATTATGCGAGGTAAGCAGTAGCAGACGGTTTTGTTTTTAAGTGTTCCTAAAAAGTTCGGTTACACCGTTTAGAAAGCTTCTCAACCTTGTAAAGAGTTGGGTATTGAACTCAGGGTCCATGAAAACTCTGTCACACAAATTTCTACATTTTTTTGAAAATTTTTGAAACGGCCGCTTTTTTCACAGTGACGTGCCATATGTCTGAAGTTTCTACCGTACTCTTACAGTAAGAGTGAGCGATCGGCAATTCGCTCTACACTGTAAATCTAAGTTGAACCTCGCTCTACAAAATGGTACCTAAAGCTTCTCGAAAGACTTCACCACAAGAGAGTTATTTACAATCAAACAGTGTGCACATTGTTGGTATTGACAAAGTATTCTGTGCCAAACAGGTTTGTTAGGTGATCTTTATTAATCCAATCGAGGCCTAACGTTTCGACGCCTTCGTCTTCCTCAGAAGCCGACAGATCACCACTATGCGAGTTTCTGCACCGGAAATGATGGTCACATTCTTCCGCCGTGACCATCATTTCCGGTGCGAAAACTCGCATAGTGGTGATCTGTCGGCCTCTGAGGAAGACGAAGGCGTCGAAACGTTAAGCCTCGATTGGATTAATAAAGATCACCTAACAAACCTGTTTGGCACAGAATACTTTGTCAATACGAACAATGCCCAGGT
This sequence comes from Cylicocyclus nassatus, assembly GCA_958299035.1. Classification (NCBI taxonomy): domain Eukaryota; kingdom Metazoa; phylum Nematoda; class Chromadorea; order Rhabditida; family Strongylidae; genus Cylicocyclus; species Cylicocyclus nassatus. The sequence continues at coordinate 80,345,464 of CATQJL010000223.1, forward strand.
TTAAAGAAAGTGGAACTTGGAAATTAGTGTGCACATTTTTTTTGGGACATCCTGTATAGATGCAGCAGCAAATTGGCAAATTCATATTTTACAAAAGAAGCAACTAATCCTATATCCTCGAGTCATTTGTAATTTAATATGTGAGAATGCACACTATGCGCGATTAGCCACGGCGCGCTTACTACTAACTTTTCAGTACATTTTCTATCCTATCAAACTGTAGAGATATGTTTTTATCCGACAAAAACAAATGAAACAAAAAATCAGGAGAAATCAATGCAAATGAGCAGGTTTTAATTTTGCATTTCGTCACTTAGTACACATGTTGTGCAATACGCATGTTAAGTTACGAATGATTCGACGATACTTATTTTGCCATATCACAAATCGCAAAAGTGCTTATCGTACATTATCATAAGAAAATAGGTCATCAAGGAGTTAATTCAACTCTGGCGGCAATCCATAGAAAATACTGGATACCGCAAGGTTGGCAATTAGTCAAAAAGGTTCTTCGCAATTGTATCACTTGCAAAAAAATGCACGGGTTACCCTACAAATAGCCAAACCTTCAGTTCTAGCTTCTGAAAGAGTTCGGCGATCATACCTTTCGAAAACGTTGGTATAGATATGCTGGACCGTTCACGTTCGAGATTCTGAAAAACGTACACGAAAAGAGATGGGTTTGTTTTTTAACATGTATGACCACAAGAGCTATTCACGAAACAGTGGGCTGACTTTCAGCTTTAGACTTTACACAAACCTTGAGAAGCTTTATAGCTCAGAGAGGCACTCTACGATGCGTGATATCAAACAATGCTACGACCTTTGTGCTAGGGCATGACGTTATCGAACAATTATTGAAAGGAGAAACGATTTCAACTAAAATGATATTTTAGTACAAAAGGAATATCTTGGAAATTTATCACACCTTTATGACCAGGAGGTTTTTACGAAAGGTTGATCAGAAATGTAAAAGCTTGTTTACGTCAGACAGTTAAGGGTAAGTTTCTATCCGACAATGAATTCCGTACAGTTTGTGCAGAATGCGAAGCTATCGTAAATGCAAGACCTTTAAAGTACGTTAATCAGAATCCCACGATTATGATCTCCCTCGCCCTGTGGATTTTCTGCAACCTAGTGCTCATATCACCCCGTGGAAGTTTAAAGCAGACACTTATAACCCAAGTTTCAGACTGTTATTATCGAAAAATGAAGCAATACACTTGTTAGAAGATACACAGAAACTACTCAAAAAATTCTGGAAAGTCTGGTCACAAACTTATCTCGCTAATCTTCACAATCTACGAGCGCAAATCGCAAATGATCAGCGAAAATAAACCCGCAACAAAGAGACGTCGTACTTCTGATGGAGGAAAATAGTTGTTAAACGACATAGAATATGGGTATCGTAATCAAAGTATACACAGGTGAGGATCAAGTTATCCAATCAGCGGATGTTCGTGACGCGAAAGGAAACATCTTGCGCCAACCGATTAACATGCTCATTCCGTTAGAACTTTTTGGCGGTGAATCATATTCCGATGTAGTCGAAACTCAAATCTCAACCTCGGAAGAACGCATCTGAAGAGTACAACCACTCAGATAATCGCCGAGGGCAGGCGGTCATGCGACTTATGGGCAGGCGGGCACTGGAGAAATAGTTCGCAGATTTCTTGCGGTCCGCCGCAGATATTTGGAAAATGGCTAAATTTTGGACGAATGCTCCGAGAATAATCGGCTTCTCCATAGATTAGTTGCGGCGCCTGGTTGCATTCTCGCGGGCCTTCCGCGAGAACATGCAAAATTGTTGAGGGCCGCACTGTGTCTCTTATGAAGGATCGCACAGCCAGTAGGTACCTTTCGCAGAAAGAAAGTACCCAGAACTTGGGTAATCAAACCAGCGATGATATCTCTGCCACATAGAGTCTTACCTTTGCTCGATGTACGCCCGAAACTGCATAAAAGAGTGCGAGCGCCTGCACGCGGAAGTACCGCTCGTTGAAGGCTTGGCCGCGTTCCAAAATTCTGTTGATCGCTTGCAGAAAAGCGCGAGTTTGCGGACCGCCTGCCCCCGGCGATTATCTGAGCACCGCGAAAAGCAATGAAAAAAGTAACATACGCCGAAAAAGAGGACATGATACAAATAACTAATCGAAAACAAACATTAACACAGCGCTTTTTCTCTTAACATTTTTATCATCCACATAATCAATTGTACTTCAGCAAACAACGGCAAGGGATAATAACTTCTCTTGCGCAAAAGGAAGAGTTCTTACGAGTAACTTAACGCCAGGTACATTGATTCAAGCGTGCGCAGCAGGATATTGTATCGAAACACAAACATTTGAAAAGCAAATTTCCATAATGTTTCTAGCAAGTATCTGCATACACGAGCACACCGTAAGGTAAAATATAGATATTTCTAAGCCACTACAATTCACATCCTTACGTGTCCGGTCAGTCGTTTTTGTGAAATGATAAACTGTTATTTCTGCTCTCTAATGTTAACAGTCTGGACTGTTGGCCTCGTACTGCTATAGCCATGGCAGCCATGTTCGTATATATCGCTATCGTGACTCTAGCAGTCGCAATATGCGCAGGCAGAAAGCTTATCAGATGCATGCATCAACTTCATCCAAAAGTCTTGCGTGCATAAGACAAAAGTGATAACATACCTTCAGTCGCAATTTTCCCATCAAGCAATGGCTTCAAAGGCATGTCCGAACAAGGTAGAGTTTTGGAATTTTAGTGCCATGCGAAAGCCCCCTTCCGACACAGCATCGCGCAAGTGTGAGGTTATAACGTTCAATCTAAAGCAAGAAAAGCGACCGGGAAGTGGGGGAACTTAGGCATTGCGGCGGGGTCCTCTGACCTGTTTGAATTCCTGCTATGCGGCAGAGTACGCATGCCGCCACAGTCAAAATCGTAGAGTCTCGCAGCGACTCTGCGCCTCATCCTGGTAAGAACCATCGAATTTCAAATTGTAAAGCTTTGGAAAACGTATGTTCTCGCCGTTTAAGCGCCTTCTAATGTGGGTTTTCGGATGCAACGTTGCGGATAACCCCCGGTAAGTGGATTTCCTGAAAATCGAGTTTTTGCCCGGACATTGCCTTCAAATGGTTTTCATTAGTATTTTTGTATTCGTAATTTTTTCATACGTAACTCCCATTCTTTCTTGTCAGCATATTTCTTAGGACCGATACCCTACAATGTTCTGAATAACGAAAGTTCTGTCATACTGCGAAAAACATCGTATATAGTGAAGTTAAGCCCTTGCACAAAAGAATTTTGCGTAACTCTTATAGGACGAGGCAGTATATCTGAGCAGATCAAAATCAGTCTTAAGCAGATCTTCAGATGCAACGCAAATACCTCATACTTTTCTCGTAACACGCAAACAAGAGTCGATCTTGTAAAAGATGCGCACATATGGGCTCATGTGTGGGCGAAAAAAGTAGACAATTCAACTCCAGCTCCCTTATTGAAGGCCATAGTTTCTGCAGTTCAAAGAATTTCGTCCAAATCATAGGTGTTCTGATTGAGGAGCGTGAAGAATTATCGGGAGCAAATAAGTCCCCTGGTTCAACTTATTGTTCGGAATTATGCGGGTTCTAGGTATACTTGGGTAATTTGATAATTTTTCATCGAATGAATGAATATCGAATATATTCGAAAAGGAAAAATTTTAAATAAACGAATATCGAATAAATTCGAAAATAAAAAATCTTGAATAAACGAATATCGAATAAATTCGGAAAATCAAAAATATCGAATGAATGAATTTCGACTAGATTCGGAAAATCAAAAATATCGAATGAATGAATTTCGACTAGATTCGGAAAATCAAAAATATCGAATGAATGAATATCGAATATATTCGAACATTGGAAGTCGAATTTCGAATAAATATTCGAATGATTTATCGAATAACTGTAGCAATCACATCTCAAACTTGCCGACATATCTGGCTAAAGCCGATCCAATCATAATCAGCCCCTAGTACCCCCTATACCAACTCCTAGCTCAAAATTTTCCAAAAATTGCTGAAATCAATAAAATAGATTTCTGTTCTAATCAGCACCCTCACTTACCCCTTTGTACCAACTCCCAACCGTGTAGCTCAAGATTTTCCAAAAATCAATAAAATCGATAAAGTAAATTTTTATTCATTATCAGCACCCTCACTTACCCCCTTGTACCAACTCCCAGCCCGCAGCTCAAGATTTTCCAAAAATCGATACGGTCGGCAACTAGTCTATACATCAGCAAAAAGTCATATTTTACCCATTATTGGACGATCTAATAAAGCAGCCGATATAAATTTTTATGCTGTGCCCAAAAGATTCAACATTTGTGGTAAGCTGCCATTACATCTGAAGACATCTCGTAACTGGCAAATCGCGTACGGCGATCTAAACCGTCTAATGCTGCACTACAACTGCGATGTCCTTTACTCAGTATACACCAATTCGCAAAAAACTCCAAGGTAACGAATAGGCAGTTTTGCAATAATTTATGCGTGCAAGAGTGCTCACTAGTGTGGGCTTTGCGTACCGCAAGCATGGGCAATACAAAGAAAGAAGAACAGTCATTTCAATTCAGTATGAACTCAGAACATGAGCTTGAATTTGATATCTTCTTTGCTGATTTGGTGCCAATAGCAGTGCGAACAATCTCATTGATCGAAAAAACATCAATTAAAATCCACATATGATTTTTTACTGTCAAGCAACTGGAAGAATGCGACTCTCCATACACTTCAAAGGTATACCGGTTGCAAAAGATGCATTACCGAGTTTTGCGAGAAAAAAAAACGCGGACGAAGTGAGCTTGATACTCAGCAGTTGGCTCTGCAACAAAGTCGAATAATCTGAATACGGAGTACATTCGAATACGAATTCGAATAAACATTCGAATAAAACATTCAAATAAAATCTATTCGAAACCCCGTTTTTTGATTATTCTAGTTTTCGAATAATATTCGAAACCTCGTTTTTTGATTATTCGAGTTTTCGAATTTTATTCGAAACCCTGTTTTTTGATTATTCGAGTTTCGAATTTTATTCGAAACCCCGTTTTCTCAATTATTTGAGTTTCGAATATTATTCGAAAATGGAAGAACTTCGAATATCGAATTTCGAATACGAGTATATTCGAATGTTTTATTCGAATGATCGACTATTCGATTCGGACCCAAGTATAGTTCTAGGGTGACTGCGCAAATCCATCTCCAGGCTTACCTTTTATCGTATCCACAAAGAGTCTCTTGACAACGAAACTTACGAAGTCGTAAATTGTCCCACTTGGTCGCAACACATGAGTTATTCTATGAATTCTATCGTAAATTAGGAAAAACCCATCAGTTTCGTTTATCTATGTTACCGAACGTTGAAAAGAATATTTTTAACGCTTTACCTCCTGTTGCGAATCTCGCATTACCTCCCGTACCCTTTCTTGGTTCTCAGTTTATCATTAACTAACTGGCTTACCCGGCTCCGCACAGCATCACATACACTTCGGTCAAAAAAAGCCGAAGTTGTCTTCCTCAAAAAGAGGAATACAACTTCGGCTCCTTAGCTGTACCGTTTCGTTCCTACCCTTAGACGGTTTGATTAAACAGGCCCTAGGGTTTCCCCGGAACTCATCAGTAAGGAAGAAAGCTCGACAAGATTTGCTCAGTTTCTTGTTTGTCCCACCCACCTGCCCTGACCGCCGCTGGCCGTCAGTTTTTTGGGTTTTCGTTTTGCCATTTTTTTGGATTTTGTATTTTCCAATTTTTTGGATTTTCCAACAGGATGGCATGCAACAAATAAATACTGTACTATACTACAGCATGCAATTATGCTAGCGCCCTGGGATACGCTACGCTAGCTGTGCTCCCTTTGGGCGCATATATGTACAGGTCCGCCGGACTTCCGACCCTCGAACACGCACGTACAGCTGATCATGCGAAAAACAGGGAGTTTCCAGATCTACTCCTACTGTTCGCAGAGACTGTCCTTGCGCTTTGTTGATCGTCATAGCGAGTGCAGGCCTGACCGGAAACTGCACTCGCCTGAAGTCAAAGGGCAAATCGGAGGGGACCAAAGGGGCTCGTGGAATATGAACGACTTCGCCTTTGAACTTCCCCGCCACTATGGTCGCTATTATGACGTTTGGCATGAGATCCCTGATGCAAAGCCTTGTACCATTGCACATCTTCGGCGGGTTGATGTTACGAAGGAGCATGATTGGTAAACCAATCTTCAGATCAAGTCTGTGAGGTGGTATCCCATTCGGCTCAAGTGAATCCAAGAACTCAGTGGGAAAGTAAACAGACTGTTCACGCCGAACCATCGTATCAACAGATGTGGACGTTGACACCGGTCCAGGTAAGATTAGTAAGTAAAGTAAACAGCCTAAGTTTAGAATCTAAGTATTAATAGAATTCACTTGCTCATTTTTGGGTGCGGAATTGCTCGCTCGCAAATCCACTCCCCATTGCTCAAGTTGGTGGCAATGTTTGGGACGACCCTTTCGAGCAGTTCTTCCACCGATTGAACCATATTGCAGAAGTCTGGAGGAAAGGTAATTTAGCCAGAACTTGGTTCAACCGGATTTCTGCCTTCGCCAAAAAGCAACAGCTGTTGCGCAAAGCTTCGGGCAGTCTCACATCGCCAAGGAGGTGGACTCGCATATTCGTCGTGAGGTTCAGCGATCGAACATGTCTCCAGAGATGAGAATCTTTAAGGCAAGCGTCCAGCTTATCTGCTGGAGTCAATCGCGGAATCACTGGCAGAGTTCGACGAAAGTCGCCTGCCAGTAGCACGACGGCCTCACCCATTAGCCTGCTGCTTCCTCGTATGTCCTGTAGTGTGTTGTCAAGGGCTTCTAGGCACTTCTTATGCGCCATGGTGCATTCTCCCCAAACTATGAGTTTGGTTTCTTGTAGCACCTTAGCTTTCCCTTGCCTTTGCTTATCCCACACACTGGGTGCTCTACATGAGCAATATCCAGAGGAAGCTTGAAGGCTGAATGAGCGGTTCGGCCTCCTTCTAGCAGTGTTGAGGCAATCCCCGAGGATGCCACTGCTACTGCGATTCCCCCTTGTCTGCGAATCTCGGCAAGAAGGAGATTGATGAGAAACGTTTCTCTGTTCCACCCGGAGCGTCGAGAAAGAGTAGCCCACCCTTGCCACTGGAAATTGTGTCCAGAACAGCACGGTAAACCAACTCTTGATCCTCCGTAAGAGGAGGTCTGTTGGACTCTACAATTGTGGTGAGCTGATCGGCATCATAGGACCTCTCTCGGAGAACATCGCTCTCGAGTGGCTGGTCATCTTCGCGTATTGGTGACGGAAAACCGATCTTTGAGGGTTTGATCGATCATCGACACGCACGTATCCTCAAGCAGTATCAATGCTCGGTTGAATATCTTGGGAGAGTAACCGACGTCTGCAGAGGGTGCCACTCTGCGACATTACCTGAGTACGTCTTCGCTCAGAGCCTCTTTGTACTTCTCCCAGAGTGCTCGAGGATTTGACAGGTTCCTCCATACTACGCCGCGTGCGCCGCGTGAAAATACACACTGCTCACAGTGAAAATACGCCCATGGCGGCACAATCTCGCTATGAACACTCGGAAAACACAGGGAGTAGCATATAGAAATACAGTGATAGACAGAGTGTGCTGCTATAGGCGTATTCTCGCCGCGGCAGCGTAAGCTGCGTGCTGCGGCGTACGCGGCGCACGCGGCGTAATATGAAGGGACCAGGGGGTTGACAGCCTGTCAAGATGATGCCGAAGAGACTTCGCAGTTGAGCAGCAAAACTTGTCGTAGCTGATTCTGCGAGAGTTCTGTCCCATTGCTGATCATCTTCAAGCAAGCCAAGTTTTTGGCTTTCTGTGTAGGTCTCACAAACCTCTCCATCGATGGTCCTCAATGCCGCGAATGACGTCGGTCCTCGGATTGTGTGAAGCAACAATCTGAGGTAGAAGCATTCGGCTTGGTTAGGGTGTACAGTATATACACGTGCTAACACATCCGCTGCTCTAACGTTATAGGAAACTTCGGCACCTTGCTTCCTTCTGGTCCACTTTTTTTGACTTGTTCCAAGTATAATATCTTGGAACTTCTGAGTACAACAAAGTCCGTGCGAACGGGTCATGTTGGCACAGAAGGAAGAATGCCATCAAAGTTGTTTGGGGTGGTTGCGCAGCTCTTTGCCGCGCATTATCAGCAGGGTCAAGGGAGAGGTGTGGTACATGTGATCGCTAGTTACGACCCTCCCCCCCCCCTCTGACTGCTGTCTCAATAAGACCCCCCTCCCACCCCTGAACTATATACCTAAGATAGCATCACTTAAACTCCCTGTCACACATGACGAGCAACATATCCATAATGAGCATGTCAGTTAACCCCTGCAGACAAAGTTTGAGCGAATTTTGAAAATTCGAGATACTAGGCCACCGTGAAATGCTCATTTTCCACAAGGTTAACTTTGTTTCAAAGATGAATTAGCTACCCGTTTTTGCACTCAAGACAAAGCACTGCTCCTTGTTTGTCCACCTCAAAAATTCCGCTTCAAAAGACCCCAAATTGTGGGATTAGAAGCCAACCAAAATCTCGTTTTTCCCATTTTTCAGTTTTGATGGCTGTGCTTTCACCGAATGTTACTCAGAGCTAAGAAGACGAATCACGCCCAAAACACTTTCATATTACGAGATTTAGGCTATCGATTCATATAAATATTGTTCGCTAAAAATGTTTTTTGACATATTAGGTTGGCGCAAAAGTTTTGTCAGTTTTTTCAATCCAATCTGCAAACACGCTAGAATGAAGAAAACCAACATCTCAAATGTATCCGATGCAGAATTTCTTCCTTTTTCCAACTGCTAAACTCTAGTTGGGTTTCGCTGAGAGAGTGACGAGATATTTCCCGGAAATTACAACCACTCGTTTTTACCATGTCCAACTTTCGCTAATTTTCAAAACTTTTGTATGAGACTTTCGGAGGAACCCTAATAACCACCAGATAGGGCGAACCTTTTGCCATCTCAAGCAATTTTTTTCTTTTTTTCAAGCTGCTTTTTCAGATTATTGTTAAATAAATTTTTAAAAGTCTTGTGTTTTGATAAAATCGCATAACCTCTTATTGCACTGAACACGGCAAAACCTACAAAATACTGAGGTTTCAACACTCGATTATTACTACCGCTAGCATTACAAAGTAGATGAGCGATTTTCGCTTCAAATTATGAAGATTTTGAAACATAGGTTACGTCAGTGCGCACTCCTGAAATTGAAAAATACTGCGATTTTCCCCACAAATTTCTCCTGCCTCGGCAAAAAAGGCAGGTATTAGAATGAGGAAAAATTGCATCGAATGGTGACTGAAGTGTTCAACATTTTATGTTCTACGAGGTTAAAATAAGCCAAATGTAAAATTTGGCACTTCAAAAAAAATCGTAGAAATTCTGAAAGACAAGCCGTAGGGCTACAAAAAATTGCTTCTGTTGGCAAAAGGTTTGCCCTATCTGCTGGTTATTCGGGCTCCTCCGAAAGTCTCGTACAAAAATTCTGAAAATAGTGAAAGTTGGACACGGCAAAAACGAATGGTTGCAATTTCCAGCAGATATCTCATCACTCTCGCAACGAAACACAATATGAGTTTAGCTGCTGGAAAGAGAAAGAAATTTGCATCGGATCCATTTTGAAATATTTGTTTATCTTCATTCTAGCGTGTTTGCCGATGGATTGAAAAAACTGACAAAACTTTCGCACCAACCTAATAGTTAATGGGGTGTGGTACACCCCCTAAAAAGCTGTGGCAGCTGAGTAATATTCGGTGAAAGCACAGGCACCAAAAATGGAAAAAAACGAGATTTTGGTTGGCTTCTAATCCCACAATTTGGAGGTCTTTTGAAGCGGGATTTTTGAGGTGGACAAACAAGGAGCAGTCTTGAGTGCAAAAACGGGTAGCTAATTCATTTTTGAAACAAAGTTAACCTTGTTGGAAAATGAGCATTTCACTTTGATGGCCTAGTATCTCGAATTTTCAAAATTCGCTCAAACTTTGTCTACAGCGGTTAATTGACATGCTAAATATGGATTTGACACTCTAAACTTCGTAGCACGTCTTTATTACGCTGAGGTGGTGGTCAATCCTCATGTGCTTGTATTTCGCACTATTATCAGGTTACCCAACTACGACCGCCCTCCCTCTTTGTCGACTCCTCAATACGACCCCCAAGTGTGGCGTACCACCCCCACGCTTGACCCTGATTCTCAGCCGTGAAGTAAGACGCGTTGTCCATTCTCTAGATGGACATGATTGGTGACAGGTGGGTAATGTTCGTGTATCCTGAAGCCCAGGATACGCCAAACTGCCTCGTTGCTGCTTATGTACCTGTCCGTTTGATATCGTTCGATCTCATCAAAAGGTGCACTGGCGTGCTCGAGGCCAAATGTTGCCATAAACTTCCTTTGTTCACATATTTGCAGACGTACTCAATCGACTTTACCGAATTACAGTACTCTACATTGATATGTGCCCTGAACATTTTCGAGAGTAAGGGAGTGTGTGGCACCACCCAGCTGTTATCAACCTCAATGTCCACGAACTGATGCTCCATCCTCATTCTAATGACGGCGGTGTATCCTCCTTCATCTGGCTTTCGCCTTCTGGAGAGGGGATAACCATCAGTTCCCGTTTTGGTTTCGCGGATCAGCTGCCGAGGGTAATTTTTTGTGCACTTGCCGTCCTTCATGCAAGGCGACCTCGGGTTTAGTGGTCCGCTTGGCCCATGAATCATATTTTTGAGAACAACATCGAACACAAGAGGATCCTCTTCTCGATTGGGAAGCTCCGCCAAAATGATGCTGTCAAACTGATCTAGGCGAGTCTTCTCGATCTAGGCAAATCTTTTCTTTCAGCCACACTAAAATGTGGCATGCAGAAGACCACTTTCTGCTATTCCACGGTGTACATTCAACAGCGAGTGTCTCCGTAGACGTGGCTTTTGGTCAGCACGTCCATAAGCTTTTTAAGCTTTTGTTTGAAGGCCTTCGCCGTAATGCCCTGGCGGTCAGAAGGCACTTCACCAGGGAAGAGCTCTTCCGCAATCTCTTATTTCTGAATTTCTCTTTGTCTTGGTTAATGGGTATTTGCAACTATGTAATGAAGTGGTGATTGCAAATCTAACAAGGGAACGATACTTAGTGTCCCTTTTGAGATGAAATGTATATCAATACCACTCGCCTTCGAACGCTGATTCCAAATCTGGTTTCCGTTTCTGCTGAGCGTTTCTCTGAAAGAAGTTATGAAGGATTTTCGCGCCAAATTTGGTGTCCAGAGATATGATAGGAACACCAATACCGCCGGTAGTTGTGGTGTAGTGGCTAGTGCGTTAGCCTCACAAGCTAATGCAAGTGTAGGTTCAGATTCTTTTGTATTTTTCAGTTTTGCATCGCCTCAATTAAGCTTCTTTTTGAAAGCTTTCAAGCTTCTTTTTGAGAATTAGATTTCCTCGAGGTAAATGCATGTACTTACTCGTTGAAGATTCAACGAGGATTCATTTTTATACGAGTGTTTCCTTTATTTATTCCAAGAGGTGCCTATAAAAATGAAAATGAACGAGAAATGAACGCATGTTAACATGTTACCATGTTGGTGTTCCTATCGTATGTGCCTCGCGCGGCCAAATTTGGCGCGAAAATCCTTCATAACTTCTTTCAGAGTAACGCTCAGCAGAAATGGAAACCAGATTTGGAATCAGCGTTCGAAGACGAGTGTATTGGTATACATTTCATCTCAAAAGGCTACGGACACTAAGTATCGTTCCCTTGTAAGAAGATTATAAGAGTTGAATTTTTGATGGCACATAGATTTGGGCACTTTTGCCACAAGTTCCCATTATGACCAGTTCTTCGATTCATTGTTTTTTTACTAGTAAACACTGTTTCGTAAAATTTTAGTGAGAGACTGCAACAATGTAAAAAAACGTAAAAAATGCAGGTTTTGCAAGGAGTCTTCAAAGGGTTAGATATTTGAATGATTTCATGCCGAAGGAATCAACGCAAAAAACAGAACTTTCGGAGAACGCTTGCTTTGAAAATGTACTTGCAGAACCTGCATCAAATCTCTACAAATAGGGGGGAAATTCAGACACATGCTCATTGAAAGCACAACAAAAGTAATCATAATGGAATCCGAAAAAGTAATCCCACTCCATGCACGTTATGCATGCGACTCGGCGCCATTTCGAGGAAAGGATTTCCTGTAAAGTTTTCAATTGATTTTAGTTGAAGTCTTACCATGCACACATGAAAATTCTTTCAGCAAGAGTTTGGCGGTTTTTGAGCTAAGCTCGAGTCAGCTTCGAGGTTTTTGAAAAAAGAGTCCCATGTGGCTGCACACAATTTTTTGAAAATATTCTGAAGTATTATTAGAGCATAAAAAGTCATCAAAAAGTTCTACAGCTCATTTTAAGATGCGTAAAAATAAATAAAAATTCAATTCAAATTAAAATATCTTACGGATGAATTTTTTCCAAAAGTGACCAGCCCAAACACGCGACAGAAATTTGCGACTGAAGATCATAGCGTGCTGCGTTTTGGATGAGGAATGGTGCTGCATAAGAACGCTTTCCGAAACACAGTGAAGCGGGTGAGCAGCTCGGTTAAAGATTCGAAAAAGGTGCGACTTATACACATGAAAATAAAATGCTTGTACAGAACCATTTTAATGATGACTAATAAGCAGGCTCATATGAATCTGATGATTCTCTGAGCTCGATACTCAATCTTATGCAGGGTCTCCCAAAGAACTGTGTCCACTGTTTGGTCGTCAATAACTCTAAAGCAACAATATCTTTCGCAAATCTTTAGAAACCATTCTGTAGAGCAGGCTATGACTTGAATTTACAGTATGGAAAAAAAGCACCGATCGCTCCCTTTTACCACGGGATTACGGCGGGAACTTCCACCATACAAAGTCATGTAAAATAGACAGCCTGACGAATTCTTTCAAAAAACCTGAGAAATTTTGTGACGTTATTCTCTTCACTACACCAATTTTCACAGGTTTTTCTTATTTTTGTGCAAAGATCATATTTCTGACAAACACTAGCCGTAAAGCTGTTAAAACAGCTGTTACGGCCAACGTAAAGTAACTTAGGAAATAAGCTTCACAGTAAAGTGCAAACTTCATACTCGAAAATGGCAACTTCGATTTGCCTAGTATAACCGTTTTTAGGTTGCTTGTTTTCCCTTAAGCCTAAAATTCTCATCGAAACTCCTACGGTAATTTGAGTAATGAAGAGTAATCGGTGATTCGTTCCCTACTGTAAACTTAGGTTGAAGCCAACCTACAACGATATCTAAAGATTGGCGAAAGACATCAATGCAAGAGAGTTATTGACGATCAAACAGTGTGCACATTTTTTGAGACACTTGTATAAGGGCTGAATGTCTGTTTATTTTACGTCCGTATGTATATGTCCGTATATTCGTATATATATATCCTTTTTAAAATTTTCGCGGGCCCATAACCCCAAAAATTTTGTAAAAAGGGGGCGTGGCATCAGCCACGCCCCCGAAAAAAAATTTTATAGAGCTAAACTGAATTTTTAAAAATTTTTAAAAATTATTTTAATTACTTACAAGTATAAATAAGTGTCTTGCACATTTTTATAACTCATATAAGTAACTTTCAAAAATTTCGCGACCCATTCTCGTGGAGGCGCGCCCCCCCTCTCGGTACGCCACTGGTATGTATGTATGTATGTATGTATGTATGTATGTATGTATGTGTGTGTATGTATGTGTGTGTATGTATGTGTGTGTGGTGTGTGTTTGTGTGTGTATGTGTGTGTATGTATGTATGTGTGTATGTATGTGTGTATGTGTGTGTATGTATGTGTGTATGTATGTATGTGTGTGTATGTATGTGTGTGTATGTGTGTGTGTGTGTGTGTGTGTGTGTGTGTGTGTGTGTGTGTGTGTGTGTGTGTGTGTGTGTGTGTGTGTGTGTGTGTGTTGTTCGAGGCGGAGCGAGTGCAGGCTACTTTTTTGTCGATCAACATCGATCGTTTTGTTCATTTTCTGTAAAATTCATTTTTAGCCTGAGAGTTGACACGGTTTGGAGCATGCTGAACACAAACAAGGTATTCATTTGTAGAACCTTTACCTTTTTTCGATTCCATCAATACAAATTTCTATCTACGGAGCTTGGAACTGGTGCAGGACAGAAGGAGGAGATAGTGACAAAGAATACAGTTTACGATAACGGGCAGAGAGCTATGCAGAAGTGGAACGATTAATGCGTTTTCTACGGGGTGTAGGCCCTTTTGAACCCTTCGCCCGCGACGCTCGTCTCGCCGCGTGCGGCGCCGCTGGCACAGCTACAAGTCGCGTTTACAGTCAACGGGAAAAGTTTCAGTTCGAAGTAGTTATGTAATATACCTGTGCCAAGACCTATCATCATGTTGGACACGAAAGATGTAGAAAAATGAACGAGTATTAACTCGTTATACGTTATATAGTAAACATGTTGACCAATCAGAGGCGCGCTGTGATAGCAAGCGGTTCAAAAGGGCCGTTTCCCGTCCTACGATGTCATTTTGACAAAGATCGAGCGATGCTGGGTACCCTAGTCAATGAATAATCAAGGAAGGAGTAAATCTGTTCTCGATCTCTCATATAATTTCCTCTGAAAAAATCCGAAGGTGAACTTTCATTATAGTCTGCTATGAGTCTAATAAATGAGTCTGCTTATGAGAGCTTTGACTTCTTATTCATAAGTATATAGTCCCTACAGTACTTCAAAAAGATGTGAGCTGTAGCTGCCAAGAGCTTGGAGACGGAAGTATTACCCAGTATCAAATTTCATTAATTGTACAAATCTGTAATCATGATACTCTCAATATCTTCGCTTCCAAAGAGATAGAAACTAGCTAAATATTTTATACATTTTTCTGATTAGAGCGATTCATATTATAATATATGAGAGATATAATGGCCGTAGAACAAATCCGTGAGCTAATCTTACTATCCTCCTCGCACCAGTGCTATAAAAACGTTTAGTGAGCAGACAGCCGAGCGATTGGTCAGCTACCGCGATGATCTGCGCTACATGCCCGAACGGAAGAAGCCGTAGCCGTCGGCACGGCTTAGGCAGACAGTGTGTCTGCAAGGAGAACGCAGAGACAAATTGCATACGTTGCTCGTGAGTAACTTACGGGACACGGGATGTGACATAATTCTGCGGAGGATAGTGCGCGAGACTGCGCAATTAGGGGGCAGACGGCTAGAAAGGATCAGTGAACAGCTAATTGCAGCAAGAACAAGATAAAAGTTTTCTATATTTTTCGCTGGGAAAATCCTGATTAGATCTTCAATTTTCTTAAAAAAACACAAACTAAAAATTTATCTCTCTCTTTATTATTCCCCAAAAATTATGGTTTTTCTTGGATATTGGAGCTAAAGTATTTTATTTGGTTTACAAGGGAAGGAAGTTTGGTCGAAGTGGCCTTTTAGGATGAGATGTAAATTTTCTTATAGAGATTGGAACGCTGATTCCAGATCTGTCTTCGCTATCTGCTGCTTCTGGGCAAGGAGTTATGAAGGTTTTTGTGAGTAAAAAGTCAAATGCAAGATTAGTGTAAATTTATTCGTAACATTTTTTAGGGCTTAAATGATAGTCGGGTTGTGCAATATATCTCTTGATTGAAATACACCAACTTGCTGCTGCCTCATTTGCACGTTGAAAGGTTAGGACTGATTTTATGCTAGTCTTGCATTTAGAATTTTACTCACAAAAACTCGTAACTCCACGGCTAGAAGCCCGCAGCAGATAGCAAAGGTATATATGGGATCAGAGTTCCAAGCTTTACAAGACACTGTACATCCCATCTCAAAAAGCCACTTCGACCAACCTTCCTTCCTTTGTTAATATTTAATTTATATCTCTCTTTGCATGGAAAAATTCTTGACAGCGCCCATCATCATTTTTTGATAGTAGCCGCTTTTAGAGATTGTCCCGGCGATAAAGCAAAGTGACATTTGCCGTCTCAAACCGTACAGCATGTAACGCACTTGATTTAACCACTTGACCACTTCCACCAAATGTTGCAGCCGCTTCTTTATTGAGAACACGCATTTTTGATCATGTCTACAAAACAACCCACAATATCAATCGGTGGCTCGCTTGATATCGCGCTCAGGCGCCGGAGACTGACTTAGACCCCCCTGAGAAGATGCACGGTTGCAGAGAAGACAACGGGTTTAGTACGGGCCAATCTCTGTATCCTCGCAGTCTTATACTCACAGATTTTTAAAGCTAGAAGAAGAAGAAGAAATCAAAGTGTCCGCTTCATTTAAGGATTTCCACGAGACCGACACAGTAAAGCCTTACCATGAGCGGGGAGAATGAATCAAAAAATTACCTTGTACTTAGTTTCACTGCGAGTGATGGGTGGAGCGGTGTTTCGGTCGCTAAGCAAGCCTAGGAAGTGATTAAAGAGCACGCTCGCGAGAGAGACACAGACATGATTAACGTGCGAAGCCCCTCCTTATAACCGTTCCTTCTAGAAGGGTAAGTAGTGTTTGGACGAAGTTGAGAGTCTTGGGAATTTTCTGTCATGTAAAAGCGGACGCTATTGGAATTGGACAAGCCGTCACACAAATGTGGAGCTGTAAGCAGAGGCGGGAGGCTTAGGAAGTTGAGAAACTGACGCTCTAGCGGGAAATTAAAGGCCAGCACGAGTTTATCAACCGCTTAGTGGCAAAGTTGCATGCCGTAAAGTTGGGATCATAGACTCTATAGCGACTCTGCGTTTTAATCTTGACAAAAACTGTTCCTTTGTTGACAAAATATAAGGCTCTAGAATGAGCCGGTTCCTCCCGTTTTCGTACGCAGCTGGATAATTTTCGGGTTTTTTACGACCAACATAGATAAACGGAAAGATATCTAAAATTAAGTATTTGACACTATCTTCAAAAGTAAAAGCGTTTCAGAAAAGCGCAATTTTTGATTGGCCGTCGAACTTTGACATAATGCCTTGGGGAATATGTGTGACATTGTAGGGTCTTGGAGCTGTCCTCTCTTATGTAAGTGTCTTCAATTGGATAATAATCAATCATTGACATTTTTAGCGCGCAATACGAAGTGTGGTCAAGCATCCAACACACAAACTTCCTAACCTTTATTTTTTACTTGGTTTTAAGTCGATGCTGGGAAGTCCCGGGAAAGGCTTAGAAATCAAGACACACTCCTTCTGAGGGGGAAAAACGGGAGGAGTGAGTGTACGTAGTTTTTGCCTAATCTTTGTGAATCATTCCATCAAAAATGCTCCATGTCAACCAACATATTGCCCTTGACGGCAGTGGCTCGGAAAATTGAATATCTTGGAATTTTTATATGGTAGGTTGTTTACACCCAAGTATGGGACAGAACAAGTCCGAGCGCACAGCATGCTGCCAGGAAAACTGCCTTCATACCCGTGCGCGCAAGCCATTCTTACACGTGCTTGGACGAGCTCGCGAATTCCCTCTCACCGTCGGAGGAGGCATATGCTGCAACGTTATAACCAGACGCACCGACTTTGCGTCTCCAAACATGGCGAAAACTGTTGTACTCGTCCTCAAAACAAAGTCTCGAGAAATGCTGCTTTTGCCACTTTTTCCCTATGGCAAATTTTCGAAATCAGCGCGTCGAATTTCCCTAAATGAGCAAATAAATTAGGTCGAAAAGAAGAGACACTGCCCTCCCCTTCCCCCCCCCCCCTCACCTTCCCATACTTCATATAAAAGCGTAAAAATGGTGAGAATCAGCATTTCCTGAGGCCCTTCATTTTGTCGAACGAGTGAAACGCTTCCCGCCATGATCAAAGAAGCAAGGTCGTTGCGGGACCCTAACAGCTATAACATTACGGCATGCCGCCCCCAATTGCTTAGGCATCCGTGATTAGCTCGCGCAGTAGATTCTCCTACAAAACGGGAGATTGCGATAAAATCGTTACTGCTGCTGCATGAGTGACTTTAGATCCGCCCTCCGCTGAAGATACATCGACTGGAGCAAGAATCTTTTTTAGAGTACCCTAGCCTACCCCTTGTTTTTCCTGGGCGTGTCGACAAGCAAATCTTCTTTTAACTCTCTTAAACCTCCATTTGCACTCCCTAGCATACTCAGGGTAGGGTAGCAAATAGGCGGTTTCGAATACAAACTCTAAAAACACATTTTGATGCAACAATCAGTAGCACCGGGATAGCAGTGAGGATCAGCGCAATGCCGCAATCTTTGCTGGCAAGGATTCACGACATTCTGTGATACTAGCTTTCCCCACACACATGCCTTGTTTTGAGCGTTGTGAAAATCTAGTTTCTCAGAGGGAAAAGAAAGCAGTCCTACATTTTGTTTCGAGGAAAGAACATCTAATCAGTCCAGGAGCCATTGGCTATGGAAAAA
This sequence comes from Cylicocyclus nassatus, assembly GCA_958299035.1. NCBI lineage: Eukaryota > Metazoa > Nematoda > Chromadorea > Rhabditida > Strongylidae > Cylicocyclus > Cylicocyclus nassatus. The sequence goes on from CATQJL010000223.1 coordinate 80,363,909, forward strand.
AATTCCAGATTTGCACACTTTGTCGAGGGGATTCTTCAGTATGTGATTAAAAGTACATATAGGCTGCTGCATGACGAAGGCGCTATATCTTTAGGTGCAAACGCGGTTTTATTAGTCGCAGAGCGCATGGAACGCAGAATTTACAACAGTGAAAACACGCGCGCGCCTGGTTCGCGCCCGTTCAATTACTACCGCTTCTGCGTCTTCGTCCTGCGGTAGCCTTCACCCATTTTGCTTCTTTCCTACTTGCCGATTGCCGAGTTACAATGGCTGTACGGGCGGTCAAAGTTGATCTGTTTGCAATGGGCCAGCGGGAGGGGGGAGGGGGAGTATCTGACGCGCTGACCACAGATACCCCGTCCGCATGATAGGCCTTCTATTGCTGTTCGGTATACCGACCCCAAAAAATGAGAATATCAGATTTGCAGTATACCGGCCCCTCGAAAATCTCAAATTGTGCTTGAACCTCGTGTAGGGGGAGGTTATTTGATCCACTGCTCACGAAAAATATTCATCCTAACTGTAGCACTTTATTGCGGGGTTAGGATGGGAATACGCATGGGATCGAAATTCCAGATCTCCCTGAAACTTCTTTTGGAGGGGTTATTCGATGCGCTTATCAGAAATAATAACTTTCCGCGTAGTCTCTTGGTGAATTTACGGTGGATGCGGTGAGGGGTTTTCGGACTTGGTTGGAATTCGGTCTAAAGTGCGGTTCATAATTATACGAACACCCCAAATTTTGAAAGTTTTTGGACTTTTTGAAAGAAACTCAAAAAGCCGTTGATACCACGAGATAGAGCACGGCCGAAAACGGTATACGATTTACAAGAATGGAAATCGATAAATCAATCGATAAACAAATCAATCTGAGGAGTGTTTTTGCGCCTAATGCGAATTTTCAGCGCTTCATAATTATACGAACACCTCAAACAAAGGTCCATTTTTCATTCAAGATTGCAATCTTTCGAGTCCAAACTTTTTGTAGAGTTACAGTAACAAAGTCTGACATATCTGCTACACACTGCACCCAGTGCAGCTGAAAAAGAGGATCGAAAGAGCTTACTTTTTTCAAATGGCTCTAAATGCTTTTGGAGTGATTGCGCTCCAAAAACATACGTTCTTCTGTGGTTTACGCACTCTAATTAGCTTGTACTAAGGCTATGAGATAAAATAAGCTCTTTCGATAGATATTTTGTTTGACGCTTGGAAAATCTATGCGTTTTCGTGCCGTTTTTCAACCAAGTTCCAACCTTACCCTAGAGTCAGCACAATTTCGAGCCTCAAAACTCAGCTTCGGAAGCCCTACAATGAAGTAAGCAGATGGTATGTAGAAGTTCACAAGACTATGTATTTGACTAGAAAAAAATCAGCAGCATTGAGCGCTTGTTTTGGCCACGCATACGTCATTTCACCAAAACCAGTTTTTACTATTGCGATCACAACTTTATTTGGTTTTTTGCTCCATAGCTTCAAGAACAGTCCTACAAAAAACGCAAAAACGTTGGCACGGATACATCGTCATGCAAGGAATGCAGCTGCTTCATATCATCTGTTTGCGCGAGAGAGAAGCTGAGTTTTGAGACTCGAAATTGTGCTGACTCTAGGGTAAGGTTGGAACTTGGTTGAAAAACGGCACGAAAACGCATAGATTTTCCAAGCGTCAAACAAAATATCTATCGAAAGAGCTTATTTTATCTCATAGCCTTGGTACAAGCTAATTAGAGTGCGTAAACCACAGAAGAACGTATGTTTTTGGAGCGCAATCACTCCAAAAGCATTTAGAGCCATTTGAAAAAAGTAACGATCCTCTTTTTCAGCTGCACTGGGTGCAGTGTGTAGCAGATATGTCAGACTTTGTTACTGTAACTCTACAAAAAAATTTGGATTCGAAAGATTGCAATCTTGAATGAAAAATGGACCTTTGTTTGAGGTGTTCGTATAATTATGAACCGCTAAAAATTCGCATTATGCGCAAAAACACTCCTAAGATTGACATCGATTTCCATTCTTGTAGACCGTATACCGTTTTCGGCTGTGCTCTATCTCGTGGTATCAACGGCTTTTTGAGTTTCTTCCAGAAAGTTTAAAAACTTTCAAAATTTAGGGTGTTCGTATAATTATGAACCGCACTTTATGGGGTTATTGAGCGTGCTGGTACGAATATCACGTTCGTTCGCCGCAGCATGCATTTACGTTGAGTTGTGGTATGTTAGAGGGCTACGCATAGACCCCTTTGTCGGCTTTTAGATCAATTTGGATCTCAAAAATCCACAGCAACGGGCTTATTATGCGAAATGAGTGCAATATGCGTGATCATAACGTCAGATAATTTCCATCACAAAGTTCCACACAAAAGTACGTGACGGGCCGCATATTTACCGTAGCTTTGCAAAGGAGTCTTCAAAAGCGAAAAAGTAAGGCTTGTGTCCAACGAGTCGACTAACCGCTCTAGACCGATACTCAAATACGTTAACCCCATGACTTCCCAACTTTAATCCACCATACGGCGCTACCATGACTAACGCATTTCTTATTCGCGGTATCCATGTCAAACAAACTCTCTAGGCAAAGTTATAGCGAATTTGCTTTGTTCCCATACAGAAACCTACCGTAGCACCACCATAAGACGATATCGTAAAGAATGCACATGATATTCGTAATCGTATGTCGAATAATCCCTGTGCAAAGTTCCAGCGAAATCTGCGACCCACACCCCACACCGCATGTCTATCTCGAAACCTTAAAAAAGATCCTAACATGCGAAACGATTATTAGTATCTTGTGAATAGCATCCCAAATAAGCCAGAGGAAAACATTCAGCAAAATAATTTGATTGAACTAAGTGAACTGTTTCCCCCTCTATTTCACAAATACAGCATTCTGGAGCGTACTAAAAGTGATTAGTAGTGCCATCGCTCATCATACTGAAGGAGTGCGAATGGAAGGTTGGGTCAAAATGAAGTGATTAGTAGTGCTATCTGAATCTGCTGTTGAACAAGCTTGGAAGAAAACTTGGGTAGGTGTCATGCTCCGAACAAGATTCTTGCTCCAGTCGATGTATCCCCAGCGGAGGGCGGATCTACAGTCACTCCTGCTGCATACTCGTTTTTGTTGCGGCTTTCGGGCTAATCACGATAATGAAAACATGGCGGAAAAAATCACGACACCCTGTTGCGACATCCGATTTACCTGCGGTCACATGTATGCAGTCGAGCTGAGCGCGGCAAACTGCGCGGTTTAAATTTCCAATTATAGTATGCCTCATTTTTGCTCCTCAGCCTACATCTAAATCTTTTTTTCGCATTTTTTTAGTGCGTCGATTTTCAATGGTTGTTTAATCGTATCTTGTCTCACAAGCTTCCCGAGCAACCTTTTGGAGTTACTGATGTGATTTGTAGTTTTCTTAACATTTTTCCAGTATGATGCACAAGAATTGTACCAGGGCACAGCTTTGCCGGATATAGTGACAAAGGCGAAGGCGAATATCGCGCAAAGAACTCCTGCCCCACCTAAGCAAGTCTCGCTGTGATGCCGTAAGTTCAACTTTCACGGAACATCTTCAATCTTCAAACAGAAGAAAAGCAAGCTGTGATTTTACCTTGTCGAATCCATTTTGAACTAGGACCAACTTAGACTCAAACATTTCGGGCTTTTTCTGTCTGGCATGTCACATCTCTCCCGTCTTTTGATATGTATTTTGGTTTCAAATTCGGTCTCATTTCTTTTGGTCAGAGTGTTTCTTCACTCTCTTTTACAAGTAGTGCAATAAGCACTACTACGCTGCTCGCTTCTTCTACATAGAATTTTTTCCTTTTCTTTGAAGAAAATCGATTATGTGCAGTGATCTGAAAAATGCGACTCGGAACAATTGGAACAAACTTGGCACAACTTGGCAACTTAGTTAGAAAGAGCAGCTTACGAAACCTTCAACAAACATGCACTCAGATTTGACTTTGAGTGGCTTGCCTTTTCTAATTTTATCTATGGAGTCACTTGCTGTCAAAGAGCTGCAAAGATGCTTCTAGGGAACTAGAACTATTTTTTTATCTGGAGGTGTTTTCTGTAAGTGTATTTGTTTACATAGGGAGCAGTTACGAAACTTTCAATTAAAGGGTCAAAACTTTCGGAACAACCTATAATATCCGGCTTACAAGGGAAAGATACTAACTCAGATTTGCCTTCTGAGATGAGACACATATATTTGTAATCAGCTTGGAGCGCTGATTCCAAATATACTGTTTTTAGCTGCTTAGCACTATTTTGAAGCAAGTTATGGTCTCTTTTCTATGCAAAGTTTGCGTGCTCCTCGACCTACTGATGCTACGGTTTGTCGACGGTGTCTGGCGTCTTTTGCAATTGTGTAATGCTCCCTTTCAAGATCGAAAGAAATAATCTAATGCTAGTTGAACACCTAGCATTTTTTTCAAGCAGATTCTTATCTACACGCCGTCTTACGGCATTCAGAAGTTTGTTAATTACTCACAACAACAAACCCTTAGCTCAAATAATGCTAACAAGGGAATGGTCAGAAGTCAAAGTGGCCAATCCATACCATTCGATGCAGCATAGAACGCTGATTTCAAATCTGTCTTCCATGTCTGCAGAACGCCTTTGTAGGCGAAGTTATGAGCAGTTTTACTGCAAAAAATTGTATACAGAAAGCACGACATTGGGCACATTGCTCGTTCAGCTCAACTCTGGATACGGGTCATATGAAGTGACCCAATTGCTTGTTTTGGTCCAATACTGAGCCGAGAATGCCTTTGTCGGCCAAGTTTGCACTTTACACGCACAATTTCTTAGCAAATAAATGGCCTTTAACGGCTTATAACTTCGTCCCCAAAAGCGCTTTGCAGATAAGGAGGACAGATTTAGAGTCAGCGATTTATAGTGCATCTAATCTATTGGTGTGCGTCGGGAGGGGGGGGGGGGGGTTAACAAACGCTAACGCCACGCACCCAGAAAATTTTTTGGTATGCTTCTCAGAATTTTCACGGGCCCATAACCCCAAAATTTTAGAAAGAGGGGTGGCGTTAGTCACGCCCCCGAAAAAAAAATTTTTTAAGGCTAAATTGAATTTTTAAAAAGTTCTAGAAATTATTTTAATTACTTACAAGTATAAATAAGTCACTTGCACATCTTTATAACTCATGTAAGTAACTTTCAAAAATTTCGCACCCATTCCCCCTCCCCTCCCCGCCCCTCCCCCTTCGGCCACTGGTGCATACATACATACAGACATACAGACATATTAGGCTGCTGCATAAGCTGTGCAATTTGAATGGTCGAAATCAAAATGTCGTGACTTCTTTCAAAATTGATTTTTTCCCATGATCTTTCTATGTGTTGAACATTCATTTGGCTATCAGAGAAATATTGAGACTTGTGAAAGCCCTTTTGCAGAAAGCAAGAACTCAAAAAATTTTCAGCATGTTTCTTCAAACCTGGCTTTGACATGGCAATGCTCCCTTGGAGAACTGACAGGCATGTTAATTAAGCATCGATAGATAAAGACATTTTTGTGGATCATTTGAGACCCTATAGACTCTTTGGTGCCGAGAGATTTTTTTGACCGAACAAATAAAAAACCATTTTTTACCTCACTTCATTACATATGTGTCTATTTAGAAATTACGAAAATTTTACTTCAAGTGAAAAGGTTGATGGATGGTGGCTAGCTTAGACTGCTTCACTCTAGCACCTCCAACTTTGGACTTATTGATTGCCTCTGTTCGCAAAAAGTTATCGCTTGTAGAATATTTATGCAAAGAATTGTTCGACAACAAATTTTACTAGCAAGACGTTTCTTTTTCATGAAATTGAGCTTGTGCATATACTAGCCTGTTACATCCTTATTTCGCAACCAATAAAAAGACTTGACTTGAAAGGCACATTGTAAGGGTTTTCTTGCAAGAACTTATTTTTTAGGTGAAGATCTATCTCAGTCACTTGGAGATCTTAAGTCTGCAATTTCATTAGACTGAGGAACTTATTGGAATTCGATATGTGTTAGAAGGAGCAAGGAAATGTTTAATGATAAATGCAATATTGTATTAGAGGTGAAATTCACTAGAACAGCTGCTTTAAACATACGGCAAAAAAATCGAACAGAGCTTATGCAGCAGCCTAATACTATTTTTGAAGTGAGCAAGCGCCTTGTTGTCGCAATAACCTTCAAGCACCTAGCTGCGAATATGCACAACCGTTTTGTTAGAGCACGACGCGGCCAGCCTCGCGCTTACACAAACTGCCTACAATTTGATTAACTTACAAGAAATTTTTTTTCGAAGCGTGGGTCCGTATTTGGTGTCCTTGGGAACTTAAGTGGCATTCATATAGTAAAAAAAAGCTGCCACCGCTTGCGACTAGGTTTGAACATACACACAAAGTTGTGAGCACTTTTAAACGTGCAATGACTGTTCGTTATCAGTAGGTTTCTGGTAGCAGGCTTGGTCTTAATTTTTCTTACCTTGCAAAGCTCACCAACACTCCTGGCTAACGAAATTGCCAAACTAAATTTGCTCGGTTCCGTACCATATCGCCTAGAATATGCCCAGTTAGTGGAGTAAAATGAGACACAACTGATATTGGTAACTTACCGATACTTTCTGCTATACATAGGAGTATAGGAATAATATCCTTCCGTTTTACCCATCGTTTTGAAATGATGAAGTCTAGTAAACAGCACATCGGCTGGTGTATTTACGTACTTCTGAAAAGAGTATTTCATAAAAATGGCTCGAAAACATTACCTTTAGTATGAGATCATCATTTAATTCGTGTACTACGTTGCAAGCTGAAAGTGTAGCTGTTTTCAAAAATAGAATCAAGGCGCTTCACTTATGACATAATAAATACCTACTTTGAAAACAATTGAACTCTCTTATTAATAGTTCAGTTTAATTTCAGTTCAACTGTTTCATCTGCTGACATGTAAAAAAGCTGGCTTCTCTAAAAATCAAACTTATTGATTGCTTTCCCGTGAATTGTGAGCCTCACTCATAGGGTCTCACAGCCTCACTCATGAATCTTACCGAAGCATTTATTGTCTGCTGCCTTCTCCATCGGGACAATGTAAGAGAATGCACTAGAGCACGAATGGAATCGAGATCATTCGCTCTCTGAGGCCGTAGTAATCTCCATGGACGTAACGTACGAGGTTGCAACCTAACTTCTGGCTCAGTTTCATGTATCTATTTGTCTATTTATCTTTATATCTTGAGTATGTCGTGATCTTAGACGCGACGTGTCAGCTCGCAATATATTCGGGATAATGATAGCCGGCAAATCTTGTATACAGGGCGTCGCAAAATAAGTGCTTACTGTTTGATCGTTGGTAACTCTCTTGTCATGAAATCATTCGGGAAGGATTAGGTGTCATTTTGTGGACCCGGCTTCAGCTTAAATTTACAGTATGGAGCAAATTACCGATCTCCCTTTATTACTGTAATATTACGGTAGGAACTCGCAGCATACGGCGCCACTGTGAGAGAGGCCGTTCGAAAACAATTTTTTGAAAAAATCTGAAAATTTGTGTAACAAGCTTTTCATCATGCTGATTTCATTATTTTTTGCGCTTCGCAGAGCTTTTTGAATGGGATAATCACATTTTCGACAAATATCAGAAATCCTTCGTTATGTTGTATTTGGCATAAATTTTGAAAAAAAAGCATTACGATGAAGTGCGAGTTTTACATTTGGAATCAGCGACCCTGATTGATTTGTTGTAAGAGTTTTCAGCTCCTTTGGCCTTTTTCAGAGGTAAGATATGACTCTCAAGACGCAAACCTTTCCAAAGTTCCTACCGTAATCCTAAAGCAATGTAGAGAGAACGGTAAGTTGCTCCATACCGTAAATCTAAGGTTGAAGCCAGCCCTACAGAAAGTACCTCAAGCCCTGCAAAGGACAGGAAAGAAGAGAATTATTAACGATCAAACAGTGTACACATCTTTTTGGGAGACTCTGTAAGTAATGTAAGTGGGTGTGGATCAGCTGTTACTCACTCGTTCGTAGCTGACTTATACACTTACAGAGCGTTTCAAGATGTGATGTGTGAAAAAGGAGAAAGGCAAGACAGTGATCACAGCTGGTTAATCTCGGCTTTGTGCCTACGCCTGGTCAGCATTCATGGTCAGCAATCCTATCGCTAAAAGCGATAAAAAGGGGGCCACATTTTATATAAAAGCCATGACTTGGACTCAGTGCCAAGAGAATTACTAACAACCAAACAGTGGGCACATTTTTTGGGACACCCTGTATAAAGCTGAAAGTCTGTTTGTTTGTCTGTCTGTATGTGTGTACGAATGTTCCAAATAGCAATTTTTATTCCTGAATCGGTCCGAACCAAGCTTGGCACACACATACGTCGGGGCGGGCGGGTGTCGTAGCCTACTTTTCGTCATCGATCGATATTGATTTTATTGATTTTTTCAATTTTCTCTTTTTTTGCAAATTTTGAGCTACGGGGCTAGGAGATGGCAAAAGGCGGGGGGCAATCGAGCATGCTGGTTACGAAAGCAAAATCGATTTTTTGCAAAGTTTGAGCTACGGGGCTAGGAGTTGGCCCGAGTGTGACCGAGCATGCTGATTACTAAAACAGCGGGAATAGTAAATTGGCATGTAGACTTGGGCACAGGGGAAGGTACAGGGATAAGGATGAGAGCTTTATCAAAGTGTTTTGACAGGGCTGGGCGGATTCGAGTAAGCCAGCTTGTGGATCAATAAATTGTGGAATGAAGCTGAAGTCGAGTATAGGTTGCAAATTCGTACGTCACGTCCATGAAGGTTACTAATGGTCCCTAGTCTGTTTCTCTTCCTCGCTTGAGAGCGATAATTCAAAGGTTATTCGCACCGTGGTTGCAGCACGTCCGTCATCTCTCTTTGCTTATATTTACAGCTATATACCTTGCGCCCCCCCCCACCGAGAACGGGTCGCAAAATTTTTAAAAGTTACTTACATGGGTTATAAAAATGTGCAAGTGACTTGTTTACTTTTGTAAACAATTAAAATAATTTTTAAAATTTTTTAAAAATTCACATTAGCCTTATAAAAAATTTTTTTTCGGGGGCGCCCCTAAAATTTTTTCAGAGTGCGTGGCTGACGCCACGCACCTTCACTTGAAAAAAATTTTTTGCCGCCCTCCTCCCCCGACCCGAAATCCTGGGTACGCACTGCTATATACCTACAGTCGATATAAGTTCAGTTTTTGTGATACACTCTGATTTTTCGAATCAGCGCTTATCGTTTGGTCATTTGTTGTTCCTAATGAAGACGACCTTGTTAAACTAATACGTTCGTTGGGCTCATCATCGACTGCTAAATAAATTGAGTAAATCAGAGTGCTCAAATCACTTTGCAATTTTGATATTTGTGATTTTGATGTTCGTGTTTACTCACTGAATTATCTCCAGTTTGAATTGTTGGCGCACTACGTGCATTAATAAATAAATAAATAAATATTTTTGAAACAGATTTGTTGTTGCTGAAGATCGGAATTGACACGAACTAATCCAAATTGCGCAAAGCACAACGATAATCATAGAAAGAAAACTGACGAGTGTTTCCGGAACACTTCCACAGTAACGGCTGAATCCCTCTATGATTTTATCGCCTTCGCCAGGCAGGATTCTACTGTCTTCTATATCATATTCACAAAACACTGGCAGAACCTGTAAAGGTTACCAGGTTATTATTGTAGATAAAGTTCTGAGGCCGTAAATCATTGAACCTGAAGCAAATCCTAAATAGAGATAAATTCTACCTTGAGGTGCTTTGTACCTGAGCGAAGGCACTCATCGCTGTATCTACAATCCGCTCCCAAATTCTTGTGGAGGCGGATTGTGGACTTTTTCTGACTATAAGGATAAAATTGATGAGAAGGTACAAAAAACAATGGTATAACGTGGAGCTTCAACAAGTTTTATCTTTAAAATCAGGAAAAGTCAGCCACCCGCCTACTACCAATCTGGGAGCCAATAATACCTGAAGGCAGTTTCTAAGCAAAGAGTCGATTTTAAGATTTTGTGCTTACCTGGGCCTATTCGTCATGCTGAATCTGATAAACCACATTGGAGAGCTCGAAAACGCCAAAAAAAAGGCTCTGGCGCAGGTGGAAAACAGCAAGGAGTCCTCGTTACTGTGAATTCACGCTCCCAGCTTCCGGAGCGATCTTCTCGGTTCCGATGTTATGTCATGTGTTTTGCAGTTGGCTGGTGGTAATGTTAGGGCGACTAGCAGAAGCGAGAAGGTCGCTCCTGAATCTGGGAAAGTGACGCCACTATGTGAACACCCCCCCCCCCCCCCCACCTGCAATTTCCCTCCTCCGTTAGAGCCTTTTTTCGCCGTTTTTGCGCTCTCAGTGTTGATTTTCGGCTTCAGCATAGCGTATGGCCCAGATAAGCACAAAGTCTTGAAATCGACTTTTGGCTTAGACACTGCCTTTGAATAATTCTGTCTTTATCAGCGTGATGAACGCTGACGTTTATTTAAAACACTTTATAACGTCTTAACGGTACTAAAGTTTGTTTTGCTATTGAAGCTCTTCCTAATGGTAAGTTGTGCCCTCCTCATTTGAGGTGACATGTTTGAAAGGAAGATGTTCG